>CM076580.1:1569338916-1569545644 GCA_034641835.2 Pinus albicaulis
GGACAGGCCTTTTAGGAGGTCACTAGAGCTAGAGTATCCGGATCACCACCCTCGCAGCTACTGAGTCATCAGCAGATCCAAAGGGTGGGATCAGAGGATCCTGGGAGGTACATCTATGACGATGTCAGTCCGCTGCTGGGGAGTGGCTCAGAGTCGTGAGGTGGAGCTAGGAGTAAAGACGCAGAAAGGCCCACAAAGCGCTTCACTGGGAGTCCATCACAGGATTGGGCCATGACGCACTTTCGCATCTGCTGTGTTCAAAGGTGGAGGACAGAGGGCACAAGAGTTCAGTTCCGATGTTGAGGAGGAGGGAGTTTCATTTCTCCTATGGGAGAAGGGATCAGTGGAAGAGGAAGCCCAAGTGGCTTCGTGACACCTTGAGAGAGGCCACATCTCAGCAGCCGAGCCTAAGAGGCCTACTGGGAGAGAGCGCACTACCCGAGAGGTTTTAGGTTATGGTGGCAATGGCTACCAGCATCCTTGACTCTGAGCCTTCTAGCTATGAGGAGGCAGCTAGCCAGCAGGTCTGGAGAGAGGCCATGCAGGAGGAGTATTCTTCTATCATGAAGAATGATGTTTTGGAGGTGGTGCCGAGGCCTGAGGGCAAATCCGTGGTTACTTCCAGATGGCTTTACAAGGTAAAGCATGCTGCAGATGGCAGCATTGAGAAATTCAAAGCGAGGTTTGTGGCTAGAGGGTTCTCCCCGGTAGAGGGAGTTGATTATGAGGAGACCTTCGCTCCCGTGGCTCGATATACTTCGATCCGCTCCATTATATTGATAGCAGCAGAGATGGGTTGGAAGATCCACCAGATGGATGTGAAGACCGCATTTCTCAATGGCTTCATACAGGAGGAGGTGTACATTGAGCAGCCACAGGGCTTTGAGGTGCATGGGAAGGAGTCCCATGTGTGCAGAATGAAGAAGGCCCTTTATGGCCTGAAGCAAGCTCCCAGAGCTTGGTACTCCAGGATAGATACATACTTGCAGGAGATGGGTTTCACAAAGAGTGAGGCAGATCCGAACCTTAACTATATTGTGATAGGTGAGGAGCCTCTCATTCTGGTGCTGTATGTGGATGACTTAGTCATTACAGGTGCAGAGAGACTCATAGAGCACTGCAAGAGAGATCTTGCAGCGGAGTTTGAGATGAAGGACATCGGCTTGATGCATTACTTTTTGGGTTTGGAGGTGTGGCAAGAGGAGGGGCATTTCTTCCTGGGACAGGGGAAGTATATTGTGGACATCATTGGCAGATTCCACATGGAGGATTGTAGACCCATGTCGACACCGATGATCACCAACTGGAAGAAGCTTCATGCTTCGGATTCCGAGTTGGTGGATCCCACATTGTACAGACAGCGGATTGGTTCCTTGATGTATTTGGTCAACACTAGACCAGATATTTGTTTTGCAGTCAACACGATGAGTCAGTTTATGTGTGAGCCTAGGAAGGTTCACTGGGTGGCTGCAAAACACATTTTGCGATACTTGCAGGGGACAGTGGATTATGGTCTGGACTACAGGCAGGGGGATGGAGTGAGATTGGCAAGTTACACTGATTCTGATTGGGCAGGTTGTGCTTCTGATAGGAAGAGCACTTCAGGGTGCTGCTTTGGGTTGGGTTCGGCAGTAGTGTCATGGTTCAGCCGAAAGCAGCAGTCAGTAGCATTGAGTTCAGCGGAAGCAGAGTATATGGCCGCCAGTCTAGCTAGTTGTGAGGCCATCTGGATTCGCAAGATGTTGTTTGGCTTATTTGGTTAGCCGTTGAGACCTTCAGTGATTTACTGTGATAATCAGAGTTGCATTAAACTCACGGAGAATCCAGTATTTCATGACAGGTCAAAGCATATCGGGATCAAATATCATTTCATTAGAGACTATGTTCAAAAGGGAGCTGTGAAGCTTGAGTATATTCCCACTGATGAGCAAGTTGCAGATATTCTTACCAAAGCCTTACCACGGGGCAAGCATGTCTACTTCAGAGACAAGATGGGTGTGGTGAGGAACACCTTCCTCGGTAAGAGGGAGTGTTGTAATTTGGTACCGGAGGACAGGTGGTTCCCTAAGGCTTTGATCTTTGGCCTAGGGAAAAGTGTCCAAAAGAATTTAATTTTTTCTCCTAAAGTAACTTTATAATTTTTTTATAAAGTTAAATCTAATTTAAAAGTGACTTAAGTGATAAAGTTACTAAAGTGACTTTATAAAGTTATAAAGTCAAATCTAATTTTAAAGTGACTTTAAGTGATAAAGTTATTAAAGTTAAAGTGACTTTAAATAAAGTCAATATAAAATTAGAAAGGGAAAAGTGACTTTGGAAATAAAAGACTAAGTGGGTCTTTATTAAAGTGGGGTGAATTAAAAAAATGAAAAGTGAGATTTAAATGAGCATTTAATCTCAGCCCTAGATCTCAATCTATCTCAGCCATTGGATTTAGGGATTCCCCAAAAGTCACTTAAGGTTAGGTTAAAGGAGGAAAAGGAGGAAAAGGTCATTCATTCTTTCATGAGCAGATTGGGAGAAGGAGAGCAAGAGAGCAAGGGAGATTTCTGGGCAGTGAGGAGAAGGAGGCAGCAGCTTGGCACACATTCCAAGGCAATATTTCAGCAAGACCGTACAGCAGAGTTTGCACACAGTTCAAGGCAGATTTGGCACGATTTCCAAGGCAGAATCCGTACAGCAGCTTGTGGCACGTTTTCCAAGGTAGTCGTACCATTTTCTGGGCACAGATTTCGAGGGAGAAGCTGCTGTTTTTGCTGCACGCTTTTCTAGACAGGCCGTACAGCCTGTAGCTGATTGCTGGCACAAAAATCGAGGCAGATTTCTGTACAGCAGCATTTAATACAGCTGCACGCATTCCAAGGAGGCCGTACAGCAGCATTTATTGCTGTTCTGCACGCAAAAAGAGGAGGCCGTACAACAGAAATTAATGTTGTAATTTCTGGGCACGTTTTTCAAGGAAATACGCACAGCATTTATTGCTGGTTCAGTTTTACTGTCTGCACATTTTCCGAGGCAGTGGTTAAGCACGGAAAACGAGATAAGTTGTAAAAGTTTACTTGCTGATTTTTTGCTGAATATTTCTCTCACTGTAAAAAGCATTTTTCAGAAATAAGAAGGAGCTTTCGAACTGGTTTTCCCCAAGAGTTGTAGGGGGTTTTTCCAGGGTCACCTTGACCAAAAATTTCTGAGTTATGATGTGTTGAATGACTGTTTGTTACTGCTGTTATTTTATTTCTGCATTTACAGCATTCTGAAAAATTTCCAGAATTTGTGTTTTCAGCAAAATTTATTTTCCAGTTATTAAATGTATGGATATGGGAAAGGGCATTTAACTATTTGGAGAAATAAGGTGAAACTAAAAACCGGGGTGGGAAACAGGAAATTTCTACATGGTATCAGAGCTTGAGTGCCGATGCTGCTTTGGGACATAAGGATTGGCATTGGCACTTTGCTGATTTTACCTCGAAAATTCCAAGACGCCTCGATTTTTCACAAAACAACAGTATTTACCTTTACTACAGCAGTGTTATTTTTCAGTTTTAGGACAGCAGGATGTCATTGGGACTGAGGGTGGAGGATAGGTTGGATGGGCATTCAAACTACAGCATTTGGAAGGAGAGAATGCAGAGTATCTTTGAGGAGGCAGAAGTCTGGGACATTATGGTACATACCACACAGAACCCTGTGAATGTGCCTACTGGTGCTACTCAGTTGGCAGCATATAATAAAAAGAACAACAAGGGTAAGAGGCTGATTCTAGACGGAATCAAAGACCATTGCATTCCTCATGTGAGAGGAAAGAAAAATGTTCATGAGATGTGGACAGCATTGTCCAATCTCTACCAGAGTACCAATGAGAACCGGAAAATGGTCCTGAAGGAGAAGATGAAGACCATTAAGATGGGCAATGATAGTGCAGCTGGATATCTCACAAAGATTACTAATGTGAGAGATGAGTTGGCAACGATTGGAGAGGCCATTCCACCCACTGAGTTGGTGCGGATTGCAGTGAATGGCCTCCCCCGTTCATGGATGAATTTTGCTGATGGAGTTTGTGCACGTGAGACCCTTCCCACATGGGAGAGGTTTTGGGATGATTGCATTCAGACAGAGATCAGGAAAGGTCAGCTTGGGGCAGCCAAGCCAGTTGAGCAGGATGAGGATGTAGCACTGTTGGCAGGACGCAAGAAAGGCAAAGGGAAGAAGCAGGCTTCCACAAGCAATGGTTGGGGCAAAGGCAAAGGTAAAGGTAAACAGGATAACTCACAGAAGGACTATTCCAAAGTGAAGTGTTGGAATTGTCAGAAGATGGGACACTATGCAGTTGTGTGTCCGGAGAAGAAGAAGAAGAAGGGGAAGAACCAGAGCATGGCAGCTTTAGCAGAGGTTGAGGACTTTGCAGATCGCTTTGACCGGGAGTTTGGGTTCACTGCGTGTGAGTCTTCTAGTGCAGGATTATCTGCCATAGAGGTTCAGAGGGAGCATGCATTTCCCTCGATTAGCGGAGCATCTTCGGGTATCTGGTATGTGGACAGTGGGGCTTCACGTCACATGACAAGAGTCCGTGAGTACTTCTCAGAGCTTTCAGAGAGTGGCACTGATATAGAGGTAGTACTCGGTGATGACAGAGTTGTTAGAGCAGTCGGTGTGAGAACATTGACATTTCAGAGGGAGTCTAAACCTCCCTTGAAAGTGTCAGATGTTCTTTATGTGCCAGGGATGAGGAAGAACCTCATATCTGTCTCAGCTTTGGAGGACAGAGGATATGAGGTACTGTTCAGGGGAGGACAGGTGTTGATGTATCCCAGGGGCACTCCAGCTGATTCAGCCAGAGTGATAGGTGTACGCCATGCAAAGGTGTACAAGTTTGCATTTCAGTCCCTTTTGGCATTGAGCAGTAGTACCGACAGCAGAGCTAGCAGTTCTGAGCAGTGTGAGATTTGGCACCGCACGATGGGGCACATGCATCATGGAGCCTTGAGGACTTTGCGGGAGATCACTACAGGTGTGCCAGAGTTCAGTACTGATCACTTTGATACTTGCAGAGGATGTGCGATGGGCAAGTTTGCCAAATCCCTTTTTCCCAGCAGTGATAGCAGAGTGACTGGGATACTTGATTTGATTCATTCCGATGTGAGCGGTCGGATGTCTCATGTTTCCTTGAGTGGATATGAGTACTATGTGTTATTCATTGATGATCACTCCAGGAGGACCTGGATTTATTTTTTGAAGACCAAGAGTGAGGTCTTCAAGCGGTTTCAGGAGTTCAGAGCTCTTGTGGAGACACAGACAGGTCGGAAGATCAAGTCCCCGAGGTCGGACAATGGAGGAGAGTACACCCTTGGAGAGTTTGTTGACTATTGTGCGGAGGCAGGCATTAGGAGGGAGCTCACTGTTCCTTACAACCCCCAGCAGAACGGGGTTGCGGAGAGGAAGAACAGATCCATCTGAGGGGCTGCCAAAGCCATGTTACATGATCAGGGGTTGCCATTGTTTTTGTGGGCAGAGGCCTGCAACACAGCTGTTTACTTGCAGAACAGGAGTCCGCATCGTGCCTTGGGGCACATGACTCCGGAGGAGGCTTTTTCTGGGAAGAAGCCTGATATGGGTCATCTTCGTATCTTTGGGTGTATGACATACTCCTACATACCCAAGGAGAAGAGGACCAAACTAGAGCCCACCGCAGAGAAGGGTATCTTTGTGGGCTACAGTGAGACCTCCAAGGCCTTTCGGATTTACATTCCTGCGCAGAGGAAAGTTGTTGTCAGGCGGGATGTGAAGTTCGAGGAGGACAGGCCCTTTAGGAGGTCACGGGAGTTAGAGTATCTGGATCAGCCAGACCCTCAGCCAGCTAGCTGGAGTCGGCCGCAGGATCAAAGCAAGAGGGATCAGAGGATCCTGAGGTACATCTATGACGATGTCGTCCGCGTTGGGAGTGGCTCGCGAGAGTCGAGGGTGGAGCTATGGGGCGCACGCAGCTCCAGCGCTCATCGGGGAGTCCACCGATGGACGCTTCACACGGCACTCAAGATTTACAAAGTTCAGCAGTGAGGACACAGATGTGAGCTAGCCAGAGTCTTCCCCTCCGAGCTGAGGAGGAGGTGTTTTATTCTCCCATGAGAAGTGCACTGGTGAAGAGGAAGCCCAAGTGGCTTCAGGACACCTTGAGAGATGCCACATCCGTTGCTGAGCCTAAGAGGCCGGTCAGAGAGAGCAGACCACCTGAGAGGTTTTGTAGCTATATGGCAATGGCTACCAGCATCCTTGACTCTGAGCCTTCTATCTATGAGGAGGCAGCTAGCCAGCAGGTCTGGAGAGAGGCCATGCGGGAGGAGTATTCTTCTATCATGAAGAATGATGTTTGGGAGGTGGTGCCGAGGCCTGAGGGCAAATCCGTGGTTACTTCCAGATGGCTTTACAAGGTAAAGCATGCTGCAGATGGCATCATTGAGAAATTCAAAGCGAGGTTTGTGGCTAGAGGGTTCTCCTAGGTAGAGGGAGTTGATTATGAGGAGACCTTCGCTCCCGTGGCTCGATATACTTCGATCCGCTCCATTATATCGATAGCAGCAGAGATGGGTTGGAAGATCCACCAGATGGAGGTGAAGACCGCATTTCTCAATGGCTTCATACAGGAGGAGGTGTACATTGAGCAGCCACAGGGCTTTGAGGTGCATGGGAAGGAGTCCCATGTGTGCAGACTGAAGAAGGCTCTTTATGGCCTGAAGCAAGCTCCCAGAGCTTGGTACTCCAGGATAGATACTTACTTGCAGAAGATGGGTTTCACAAAGAGTGAGGCAGATCCGAACCTTTACTATATTGTGATAGGTGAGGAGCCTCTCATTCTGGTGCTGTATGTGGATGACTTAGTCATTACAGGTGCAGAGAGACTCATAGAGCACCGCAAGAGAGATCTTGCGGCGGAGTTTGAGATGAAGGACATCAGCTTGATGCATTACTTTTTGGGTTTGGAGGTGTGGCAGGAGGAGGGGCATTTCTTCCTGGGACAGGGGAAGTATATTGTGGACATCCTTGGCAGATTCCACATGGAGGATTGTAGACCCATGTCGACACTGATGATCACCAACCGGAAGAAGCTTCATGCTTCGGATTCCGAGTTGGTGGATCCCACATTGTACGCATAATTTAATATCCTGATGTATTTGGTCAACACTAGACCAGAGCATTTGTTTTGGCAAGCCAACACGATGAGTCGGGCAGGTGTGAGCTCAGGAAGGTTCACTGACTGGTCATGAAACAAGATTTTGCGATACTTGGCAGTGGATGTTGGATTATGGTCCTGACTAAGGCAGTGGAGATGGAGGGAGATTGGCAAAGTTACACCGCATTCTGATTGGGCAGGTTGTGCTTCTGATAGGAAGAGCACTTCTGGGTGCTGTTTTGGGTTGGGTTCGGCAGTGGTGTCATGGTTCAGCCGGAAGCAGCAGTCAGTAGCATTGAGTTCAGCGGAAGCAGAGTATATGGCAGCCAGTCCAGCTAGTTGTGAGGCCATCTGGCTTCGCAAGATGTTGTTTGGCTTATTTGGTCAGCCGTTGAGACCTTCAGTGATTTACTGTGATAATCAGAGTTGCATTAAACTCACGGAGAATCCAGTATTTCATGACAGGTCAAAGCATATCGGGATCAAATATCACTTCATCAGAGACTATGTTCAGAAAGGAGCTGTGAAGCTTGAGTATATTCTCACTGATGAGCAGGTTGCAGATATTCTTACCAAAGCCTTACCACGGGGCAAGCATGTCTACTTCAGAGACAAGATGGGTGTGGTGAGGAACACCTTCCTCGGTAAGAGGGAGTGTTGAAATTTGGCACCGGAGGACAGGTGGTTCCCTAAGGCTTTGATCTTTGGCCTAGGGAAAAGTGTCCAAAAGAATTTAATTTTTCTCCTAAAGTAACTTTATAATTTTTTATAAAGTTAAATCTAATTTAAAAGTGATTTAAGTGATAAAGTTACTAAAGTGACTTTATAAAGTTATAAAGTCAAATCTAATTTTAAAGTGACTTTAAGTGATAAAGTTACTAAAGTTAAAGTGACTTTAAATAAAGTCAACATAAAATTAGAAAGGAAAAAGTGACTTTGGAAATAAAAGACTAAGTGGGTCTTTATTAAAGTGGGGTGAATTAAAAAATGAAAAGTGAGATTTAAATGAGCATTTAATCTCAGCCCTAGATCTCAATCTATCTCAGCCATTGGATTTAGGGATTCCCAAAAAGTCACTTAGGGTTAGGTTAAAGGAGGAAAAGGAGGAAAAGATCATTCATTCTTTCATGAGCAGATTGGGAGAAGGAGAGCAAGAGAGCAAGGGAGATTTCTGAGCAGTGAGGAGAAGGAGGCAGCAGCTTGGCACACATTCCAAGGCCATATTTCAGCAAGACCGTACAGCAGTGTTTGCACACAGTTCAAGGAAGATTTGGCATGATTTCCAAGGCAGAATTCGTACAGCAGCTTGTGGCACGTTTTCCAAGGTAGCCGTACCATTTTCTGGGCACAGATTTCGAGGGAGAAGCTGCTGTTTTTGCTGCACGCTTTTCTAGACAGGCCGTACAGCCTGTAGATGATTGATGGCACAAAAATCGAGGCAGATTTCCGTACAACAGCATTTAATATAGCTGCACGCATTCCAAGGAGGCCGTACAACAGCATTTATTGTTGTTCTGCACGCAAAAAGAGGAGGCCGTACAGCAGAAATTAATGCTGTAATTTCTGGGCACGTTTTTCAAGGAAATACGCACAGCATTTATTGCTGCTTCAGTTTTACTGTCTGCACGTTTTCCGAGGCGGTGGTTAAGCACGGAAAGAGATAAGTTGTAAAAGTTTACTTGCTGATTTTTCTGAATATTTCTCTCACCGTAAAAAGCATTTTTCAGAAATAAGAAGGAGCTCTCAAACTGGTTTTCCCCAAGAGTTGTAGGGGGTTTTTCCAGTAATACCAATTCAAAAATTTCGAGTTATGATGTGTTGAATGACTCGTTTGTTACCGCTGTTGTTTTACTTTGATTAGCGAAGATTCGAAAAATTTCCCGAATTTGTGTTTTCAAATAAATTTATTTTTCCAGCTTTTGAATGTATGGTTATGGGAAGGGTATTTAACGATTTTGGAGTAATAAGGCGAAAAACCGAAACCTGGTGGAAACAGACTTTCTAACATGAACGGTCGTGTTGACTTAAAAACAGATCTGGTCTATTGACCAAATACATCAAGGAACCAATCAGCCATCTATACAATGTGGATCCACTAATTGAATCCGAAGCATGAACCTTCTTCCAGTTGGTGATCATCGGTGTCGACATGGGTCTACAATCCTCCATGTGGAATCTGCCAAGGATGTCCACAATATACTTCCCCTGCCCCAAGAAGAAATGCCCCTCCTCCTGCCACATCTCCAAACCCAAAAAGTAATGCATCAAGCCAATGTCCTTCATCTCAAACTCCGACGCAAGATCTCTCTTGCAATACTCTATGAGTCTCTCTGCACCCGTAATGACCAAGTCATCCACATACAACACCAAAATGAGAGGCTCCTCACCTATCACAATAAAGTAAAGGTTCGGATCTGCCTCACTCTTTGTGAAACCCATCTCCTGCAAGTATGTATCTATCCTGGAGTACCAAGCTCTAGGAGCTTGCTTCAGGCCATAAAGGGCCTTCTTAAGTCTACACACATGGGACTCTTTCCCATGCACCTCAAAGCCCTATGGCTGCGCAATGTACACCTCCACCTGTATGAAGCCATTGAGAAATGTAGTCTTCACACCCATCTGGTGGATCTTCCAACCCATCTCTGTTGCTATTGATATAATGGAGTGGATCGAAGTATATCGGGCCACGGGAGCAGAGGTCTCCTCATAATCTACTCCCTCTACCTAGGAGAACCCTCTAGCCACAAACCATGCTTTGAATTTCTCAATGCTGCCATCTGCAGCATGATTTACCTTGTAAAGCCATCTGGAAGTAGCCACGGATTTGCCCTCAGGCCTCGGCACCACCTCCCAAACATCATTCTTCATGATAGAAGAATACTCCTCGTGCATGGCCCCTCTCCAAACCTGCTAGCTAGCTGCCTCTTTATAGCTAGAAGGCTCAGAGTCAATGATGTTGGCAACCATTGCCATATAGCTACAAAACCTCTCAGGTGGTCTGCTCTCTCTGACCGGCCTCTTAGGCCCAGCAACAGATGTGGCCTCTCTAAAGGTATCTTGAAGCCACTTGGGATTCCTCTTCCCTGAGCACACTTCTCCCATCAGAGAATGAAACTCCTCCTCCTCATCATCAGGAGCCCGAACTCTTGACTGTCTGTCTGTTGTCCTCCTGCCTGAACCTGAACTTGTAGACGCTGAAGTACCGTGAGAACTGTCCATCAGTGGACTCCCTAATGAACTGCTCTGCGGACTGCTCTGCGGACTGCCTGAAGCACCACCCCTCTGACTCTGTGAGCCACTGCTCACTGATGGACCTGACACCGTAATCGATGTACCTCCGGATCCTCCTGATCCCTGCCCACTGGATCCCTGCGACCGACTCAGCTGCTCCTGAGGGTCTGGCCGATCCAGATACTCTAACTCCCGTGACCTCATGAAAGCACTGTCCTCCTCGAACTTCACATCCCGCCTAACAACAACTCTCCTTTGTGCGGGAATATAAATCCGAAAGGCTTCGAGGTCTCACTGTAGCCCACAAAGATACCCTTCTCTGCGGTGGGCTCTAGTTTGGTCCTCTTCTCCTTGGGTACGTAGGAGTATGCAATACACCCAAAGATACGAAGATGACCAACATCAGGCTTCTTCCCAGAAAAATCCTCCTCCGAAGTCACATGCCCCAAGGCATGATGCAGACTCCTATTCTGCAAATATACAGTAGTGTTGCAGGCCTCTGCATACAAAAACAATGGCAACCCCTGATCATGTAGCATGGCTTTGGCAACCCCTCCGATGCATCTATTCTTCCTCTCCGGAACCCCGCTCTACTGGGGGTTGTAAGGAACTGTGAACTCCCTCCTAATGCCTGCCTCCACACAATAATCAACAAACTCTCCAAGGGTGTACTCACCTCCATTGTCCGACCTCAGGGACTTGATCTTCCGACCTGTCTGAGTCTCCACAAAAGCTTTGAACTCCTGAAATCGCTTGAAGACCTCACTCTTGGTCTTCAAGAAATAAATCCAAGTAATCCTGGAGTGATCATAAATGAATAAAACATAATACTCATATCCACTCAAGGAAACATGAGACATCCGACCGATCACATCAAAATGTATCAAATCAAGTATCCCAGTCACTCTGCTGTCACTACTGGGAAAACGGGATTTGGCAAACTTGCCCATCGCACATCCTCTGCATGTATCAAAGTGATCAGTACTGAAATCTGGCACACCTGTAGTGATCTCCCACAATGTCCTCAAGGCCCCATGATACATGTGCCCCATCCTGCGGTGTCAAATCTCACACAGCTTTGAATTGCTAGCTCTATTGTCGGTACTACTACTCAGTGCCAAAAGGGGTTGAAATGCAAACTTGTACACCTTTGCATGGCATACACCAATCACTCTAGCTGACTCAACTGGAGCACCCCTGGGATATATCAGCACCTGTCCTCTCTTGAACAATATCTCATATCCTCTGTCCTCCAATGCTAAGATGGATATGAGGTTCTTCCTCATCCCTGGCACACATAGAACATCTGACACCTTCAAGGGAGGTTTGGGTTCCCTATCAAATGTCAATGTCCCCACACCAACTGCTCTAACAACATTGTCATCTCCGAGTACTACCTCTATATCAGTGCCACTCTCTAAAAGCTCTGAGAAGTACTCACGAACTCCTGTCATTTGACATGAAGCCCCACTGTCAACATACCAGATACCTGAAGATGCTCCGCTAGTGGAGGGAAATGCACACTCCCTCTCAACCTCCATGGCAGGTGATCCTGCACTAGTGGACTCACAAGCAATGAACCCAAACTCCCAGTCAAAGCGATCTGTAAAGTCCTTTATCTTTGTTGATGATGCCATGCTCTGGTTCTTCTCCTTCTTCTTCTTCTCCGGACACACCACTGCATAGTGTCCCATCTTCTGACAATTCCAACACTTCACCTTGGAATAGTCCTTCTGCGTGTTCCCCTGTTTACCTTTACCCTTGCCCCTCACCACTACTTGTGGAAGCTTGCTTCTTTCCCTTACCCTTCTTGCCTCTTGCCAACAGTGCTACATCCGCATCCTGCTCAACTGGTTTGGCTGCCCCAAGCTGGTTCTTTCTGATTTTTGTCTGTATGAAATCATCCTAGAACCTCTCCCAAGAGGGAAGGGTCTCACATGCACAAACCCCATCAGCAAAGTTCAGCCATGAACTGGGAAGGCCATCAACTGCAATCCGCACCAACTCAAGTGGGTAGAATGACCTCTCCAACTTCTTCCAACTCATCTCTCACATTAGTAATCTTTGTGAGATATCCAGCTGCACTATTAGTCTTACCCATCTTAATGGTCTTCAGCTTCTCCCTTAGGACCATTTTCCTGTTCTCATTAGTACTCTGGTAGAGATTGGTCAATGCTGTCCACATCTCATGAGCAAGTCTCTTTCCTCTCACATGGGGAATGCAATGGTCTTTGATTCCATCTAGAATCAGTCTCTTACCCTTGTTATTCTTTTTATTAAAGGCTACCAACTAAACAACATTAGTAGGCACATTAACAGGGTTTTGTGCGGTCTGCACTATGATATCCCAGACTTCTACCTCCTCAAAGATACTTTGCATTCTCTCCTTCCATACACGGTAGTTACTATGCCCATCCAACATATCCTCCACCCTCAAGCCCAAAGACATGCTTGTTATCCTAATCAACTGAAAATAACACTGTTGTAGTAAAAGTACTGTTTTCTGTGTGAAAAAATCAGTTTGTTGTAATTTATGGGTGAAAAAACAACTTACTGTAATTTTTCTTCTTGTTGTCCCAAACTGCCTTTTTCAGCAAAATACCTCTGATACCATGTAGAAATTTGATAACCCAACCGCAGTTTTCAGTTTCTCCTTATTTCTTCCATAAAGTTAAATGTCCATTCCCATAGACATACATTCAACAAGCTAGAAAAAATAAATATTTTCTGAAAACACAAATTATAGAAATTTCACAGTGCTGAAATGCAGAAATAAAAACTTGGAAAAATAAATCAACCACACACAGAATTTTGACACGTTGATTTTTGGTCAACTTGACCCGGGAAAAACCCCCTACAACTCTTGGGGAAAACCAGTTCGAAAGCTTCTCTTATTTCTGGAAAATGCTTTTATAGTGAATAGCAATACACAGTGAAAATTACAGCAAACACTAACACCACTTATCTCGATTTTCATGCCACCTTTCACCTTGAAAATCATGCCAAACAGCAAAACAAAAATTTACAGAAAAATTACAGCATTAAATGTTGTACTTGCAGCTTCGAAAATGTGCCAGAATCTGCCGATACTGACTGTACAGATTCTATACGGACAAGACAGCAGTCCCTTCCTCGATTTTTGTGCCCAAAAAGTCTGCCTCGAAAACTGTGCCCTTTACTGCTGATTTTGCACCTCAAAAACAGCATTGTCCTTTCCTCGAAATGCATGCAAATTGTTGTATGGATTTTCTGCCTCGATAATCGTGCTAATAAATGTTGTTGTATGGATTTTCAGCCTTGGGAAGTGTGCCCTCCTGCTGTACGGATTTGCTATGTGTCTTTTGCTGCTCTCTCTCCGCTCAGAAATTTCTCTTCAGCTTTCTCTCCTCCTCTCTCAATCTACTCATGAAAGAATGAATGACCTTTTCCCTCCTTTTCCTCCTTTAACTTAACCCTAAGTGACTTTTGGGGAATCCTTAAATCTAATCGCTGAGATAGCTTTAGATCTAGGGCTGAAATTAAATGGCCATTTAAATCTCACTTTCTATTTTTTAATTCACCCCACTTTTAATAAAGACCCACTTAGTCATTTATTTCCAAAGTCACTTTTCCCTTTCTAATTTCACATTGACTTTATTAAAGTCACTTTAAAATTAGATTTTAGTAACTTTATTACTTAAAGTCACTTTTAAATTAAATTTGGCTTTATAAATTTAAAAAGTCACTTTTGGAGAAAAATTAAATTCTTTTGGACACTTTTCCCTAGGCCAAAGATCAAAGCCTTAGGGAACCACTTGTCCTCTGGTAACCAAATTTCAACACTCCCTCTTACCGAGAAAGGTGTTCCTCACCACACCCATCTTGTCTCTGAAGTAGACATGCTTGCCCCATGGTAAGGCTTTGGTAAGAATATCTGCAACCTGCTCATCAGTGAGAATATACTCAAGTTTCACAGCTCCCTTCTAAACATAGTCTCTGATGAAGTGATATCTGATGCCGATATGCTTTGACCTGTCATGAAATACTGGATTCTCCGTGAGTTTAATGCAACTCTAATTATCACAGTATATCACTGAAGGTCTCAACGGCTGACCAAATAAGCCGAACAACATCTTGCGAAGCCATATGGCCTCACAACTAGCTAGATTGGCTGCCATATACTCTGTTTCCGCTAAACTCAATGCTACTGACTGCTGCTTTCGACTGAACCACGACACCACTGTCGAACCCAACCCAAAGCAACACCCTGAAGTGCTCTTCCTATCAGAAGCACAACCTGCCCAATTAGAATCAGATCTAGGGCTGAGATTAAATGCTCATTTAAATCTCATTTTCTATTTTTTAATTCATCCCACTTTAATAAAGACCCACTTAGTCATTTATTTCCAAAGTCACTTTTCCCTTTCTAATTTCACATTGACTTTATTAAAGTCATTTTAAAATTAGACTTTAGTAACTTATCACTTAAAGTCACTTTTAAACTAGATTTGACTATATAACTTTATAAAGTCACTTTAGGAGAAAAATTAAATTCTTTTGGACACTTTTCCCTAGGCCAAAGATCAAAGCCTTAGGGAACCACCTATCCTCCGGTAACCAAATTTCAACAAAGGACTGGATCCAAGAGAGCCAAGATAACTTAGCCACAGCAAAAAACCAGCAGAAGCTGTATGCAGATAGAGGGCGAGTAGAGAGACAGTTTGAGGTAGTTGACATGGTCTACCTCCGACTACAGCCATACAGGTAGTCTACGTTGAAGCAAAAGGGGGCCGAGAAGCTTAAGCCCCACTTCTATGGGCCTTACAGAGTGATCTAGTGGCTAGGAGAGGTTGCTTACGAGTTGGAGATGCTAACGAGGAGTAGGATACATAACATTTTCTATGTATCATGCCTACGCAGGGTTTGGGGCAGCAAGTGACTGCAACAAGGGAGCTCCCACCTATGGATGATGAGGGGCATTTGGTGTTACAGCTAGAAGCTATTTTAAACACCCGGGAGAGACAGTTACGGAGCAGGACAGTCAAGGAGTGTTTGGTGAGATGGAGGAATCTCCCGAATGAGGATGCCACTTGGGAGAGTGAGAAGATCCTGCAGCATCCATCCTTGCAGTTGCTTGAAGACAAGCAACATTTTGGCAGGGAGGATTGTAATATTCCCAATTAGCAGCAGCTAATTGGCAATATTAATTTTTGCTCAAATTTTGCTTTCTAATGTCAGCCATAAATAAAAAGGGCGCTCGGACCCATAACCCAACTTAGGGAAAATAATCTCCCTAAAGTCACTTAACCAACATAATGTTTTCAGCGTGGGGCCTAGGGGGACCATGTGACAGCGCAAAGGCAGCATGGGCCAGGCAGCCCAGGGGGACCAAGTGACAGCGCAGGGAGAGGGATAGCGCAAAGGCAACGTGGGTGAGACAGCCCAGTGGCTACGTGGACCAGGACAGCGCAGGATAGGCAAGGCAGCGTGGCAAAGGAGGACAGCGCAGCATAGTGGGGCCCAAGGGGATGTTAGGGTCTCAAGCATAAAAGGGAGTGAGGGCCTACCTTCTCATTCATTCTATTATGAATCTTTAAAATTTTTGTCTAACAAATATTGAGCACGCTTACGTTGTTTAGCTAAGTCTGCAAGTGTTGTTCAGCACACGGGTGTCTCCGAGCGGAGATCCCAACCTTAGCCTCAGGGTACTTCGAGTGCCCGCTCAGGTGAGGAGCTTTTCCTTCAGTTTTCAGAGCAGAGAACGCAGAGCCATTCATCCAGGAGTTCTGCAATCATCAGGCAGCGTAGTCACTCAGAGAGATCACGCAGTCTTGGAGGAGGGCAGCTCCGGGAGTGAGGGAGATTCAGGAGTTTCAGTTCGAGAGAAGTGTGAGGGGATTAGCCCTTCAAAAGTTGTATTTTGGAGCAGTGAGAGGCAAGAATTTTCAGCCATTCAGTTCAAAGGCCAGCATACTCACTAGGAGTGCGTAATTTTCGCAAGGGGATCAAATTCCGGGGTCAGCCTTTCCAGAATTCCTTCCTGGGTTTTTCCGCGTTTTGGGAGGAGAATTCATAGCTGGAGTTTCAGAATTTTCTGAGTAGGGGAACAGCCCCAAAGAGCAGCTCCATTCCAGCCAGAAGCAGCACTTTCCAGCAGCAGTAGCAACTCAGGGAGTTACGCAGTCACTAGGAGAAGCAGCCATCCATAGCAGGGTTTGGAGAGATATTTCAGCTTGCCTTGAGCAAGCCAAGGTGCCATCATTCTGATCACCTTCTTGTACTCATTCCCTATTTCCAAATTTATAATAAAATGGCTCAGCTTTTCTGAAATGTTTGCGGTGATTTTTATGGTGCATCTCTATTAGTTGTAGTTTTTGTTTATGTTTCTTTCTATTGTTGTTTATTTCCTATTCGGAATATTTCAGGATTCTTTCTTTGTCTCGATGCATTTTCCAAATGACCCTTCAAGCCATTCTTATAGTCCTCTCATTGAAACTTCAACGGCCCAAATCAAATTTGTAATCGATGGCTAAGATTAATTGTTGACTTGATCCGCCTTTTCTAGAATATTCACACCCATATTCTATTAATTCACTTTAATTATTTTATTTTCCTAAGTTTAGACTTGGGGTCCCTTTAAAAATAATTAATTATTTTAATAAAATACAATCCGGGTGGAATTTCCCTAAACGATTTCTGGGTTATCTGGAATACATGTGTCTAAGCCTCCCTGCAAATTTTGAGACTTAGAGCACATCCGATGCCACCCCAAATCAACACTCCTCACTACTGTTGCTTTACAACTGAGAAATAGAATTCCTTGGCTCAGAATTCATTGCGGAAGATATTCCCTCAGAACAGTGTCTTCTTCCTTTTTTCTGACGTTTTTCTGTCCCAGCAAAATGCTGCAGAAAAACTGCGTCCCACCTGTAGATTGCTCTACGCTAAATTTGCTGCTACGTTGCTCCCTCTGTCGCTGACAAATCACAAAACTAGAAATCTTACCTCTCTATCGACTCACTGGCGAGTCCCAAGTTGCCTCTGCGCAATCATTGCATTGCTCTGCATCACAACTAACAGGGAATGCGTCACTCCCTTGGCTGATCGGTCTACTAACTTAATGCTCCAATCCTGCCCCTTCAGTCTCACACCCCGGCTCCCGGCACTGAAACTAATCTCAACGTCAGCAAATTTGTGAATCTCCTCAAGGCTTCAGCGCTTCCTTTGTGTGGCTCTGCGCTACCTTTGCATGGCTCTGTGCTGCCTAGTGTAGCCCTTACGCTGCCTCTTATGGATCTCCCTCTGCCTTCTCTGCGATGCATTCCCAGCTCACGAAAATCTCCAACATGAAATTATCTCTGCCCCTCACTGCAAGAATCTCCTCCACTGATCTCTTTGGCTACTCTACGCTGCTCACTTGAGAAGACGATCTCTTGATCCTCCCCCGATGTGATTTCCAAATGCCCATCGAAGTCCTTATAATCTCCTCGTTGATGATTCAACGGCTCGAATTAAAACATAATGACTTGATCTTTGTCTTTTTCTAGAATATTCACACCCAGTTCTATTAATACCCTTTAATTATTTTAATTTCCTAAGTTTAGACTTAGGCATCCATTAAAAATAATTAATTATTTTAATAAAACTCTTTTCGGGTGGAATTTCCCAAAACGATTTCTGAGTATTCTAGAATACATGTGTCTTTGTTATGAAACCAGCTCCCAAAATAGAAGAAAAGAGAGATCAACGCCTTATAAATCAGCCACTTTGAGGGGGCAACCTCCTTTACATTACATAAATGAACAATTCTTGGTTGATTCAAATGACAAAACCTTCTTTCTCTATATAGGAGTCCATGGGGTCACAATATAATCCTAGTCGACTTAACAATAATAATGTAAAACAATGTTATCGATGAAATAGGTAACCGCACTGTTACGTACTTTTTTTTTGTAGCATAAAAAGCACCCGATTTTGAAAAGTGGTGATGCAGAATCACTTCTTCTTTTTTTAGCACATTTTTAACACTCTAATATTTTTATTTATGAAGTATGAATATTTGTTTTAAAATGTTAGTGATTTTCATGCTAATTTTGAAACGTATTCATGCAGCATCAATTTTTTTTTTAGAGCAGTGATTTTCATGCTAATTTTGAAACGTATTGATGCAGCATCAACCTTTTTTTTTTTAGAGTGGCGATTTTCATGTTGGTAATAAAACACAAAACTTAGATAAAAATATATATATATATATAAAAACAATATAAAAAACCAATAAAAATGTAAAAAAACAAAATTAACTCGTAAAAATAAAAAATTTAAACAAAAATAAATAAATAAAACAAAAATATTCGAAAATTATATCAAAAGAAATGACAAAATTTGAAAAAAAAAAAACACATAATTTAAAGAAAAAAAAAAAACATCAAAAACATTTTTTTCTAAGTTATTAACAAAATCCATATAATTAAAGAAAAAAAAATTAAATAGAAAATTTAAAAATAATTTAAATTACAAAATTAAAATTTAGATAAAAAAAAATAAAAAAAAAAAGAAATAAATAAATTTAAAAATTTAAAAATTTAAATTAAAAAAATAATAATAATAAGAAAACAAAAATACAAATTTTAAAATTAACAAAAAAACAAATTAGAAAATTATATCAAAAGAAATGACAAAATTTGAAAAAAAAACACAATTTAAAGAAAAAAACATCAAAAACATTTTTTCTAAGTTATTAAAAAAAATCCATATAATTTAAAAAAAAAAAAAATAGAAACTTTAAAAAATAATTTAAATTACAAAATTAAAATTTAGATAAAAAAAAATAAAATACAAAAAAGAAAAAATTAAATTTAAAAATTTAAATTAAAAAAATAATAATAATAAGAAAACAAAAATACAAATTTTAAAATTAACAAAAAAACAAATTTAAAAAAAAAAAAAAATTAAAATAAAAGAATTATAATAAAAAAAATCTATCATTAAAAAACAAAAAGAAAGAAAAAAACCACGTGCAAATAATTAAAAAACAAATATCCATAAATTTGCTCTTTTTTTTTAAATGAAACAATTTATAAATCTAAAAAATGAAAAACCAAATAAACTAAAAGATTTTAAAAAAAAAATTTTAAATTTAATTGAATTTTAAATTTTAAAAAATAATTAATGTAAAATATTAAAATTAAAAAAAAAAACAAAACCAAACAAAACAAAACAAAAATAAAACAAATTAAATTTAAAATAAAAAATTTGAATTAAAAAAATAATAATTTTAAATTTTTTTTGAAAAAAAAAATCAAATTTAAAAAAATATATTAAAAATTAAAAAAATAAAAGAATTTTTTGATAGTGGTGGCGTCGCCAGTCAGCCTCCCGCCCAGGTGGCGGCGGAGGCCGGCCGCTAGGCGGGCGGCCTCCTCCGCCACTTGGGCAGGAGGACGATTCCGAGAATTGGCCTCCCGCCGCGAGAGGTCGATTCCGGGAATCGCTCTCCCGCTGCAGGAGATCGATTCCGGGAATCGCACTCTCGCCGCGAGAAGCCGATTCCGGGAATCGCACTCCCGCCGCGAGGCCGATTCCGGGAATCGCACTCCCGCCGCGAGAGGCCGATTCCGGGAATCGCTCTCAAGCCGATTCCAGGAATCACCCTCCCGCGGCGAGAGGTCGATTCCGGAAATCGCCCTCAGGCCGATTCCGGGAATTGCCCTGAGGCCGATTCCAGAAATTGCCCTCCCGCCGCGGGAGTCCGATTCCGGGAATCGTCCCGGAATCGGCCTCAGGGCAATTCCTGGAATCGGCCTCTCGGCGTGGGAGGGCGATTCCCGGAATCGGCCTCAGGGCGATTCCCGGAATCTGCCTCAGGGCGATTCCCGAAATCGGCCTCCCGCCACAGGAGGGTGATTCCCAGAATCGACCTCCGGCCGCGGGAGGGCGATTCTCTGAATCGGCCTCCCACCTAGCGGCCGACCTCCATCGTCACCTGGACGAGAGGCCGATTGGCGGCACCACTACAATCGAAAAATTCTTTTTTATTTTATTTTTTTTTAATTCAAAAAATTTAAAATTATTTTTTTTTTAATTTAATTTTTATATTTGAAATTTAATTTTTTTTAATTTTATTCATTTTTTTGTTTTTAAATTTTTTTTTTCTAAATTTTGTTAATAATTTTTATTAAATTTTGTATTTTTTTTTTTTTTAATTGACTTTTTTTTTATTTTTTCTTAATTTTTTTCTATTATTAAATTTTATATTTAGTTTTTTCATTTAATTTTTTAAAATTTAGTAAATTTTGTATTTTTATTTATTTATTTATTTGAATTTAATATTTTATTATTATTATTATTATTATTATTTTAATTACATAAAAATTTTATATTTTTTTTGTTTCAATTAAAATTGTGTATTTAAAATTAGTTTTTTTTAAGTTAAACTTAATATTTTCAAATTAATTCGTTTTTTATTTTATTTTTTATTTAATTTATTTTTTTCAATTTTTCACTTTTAATTGATTTTTAAAGTTTTTTATCATTTTATTTTAACAATGTTTTTTTTTTTTTTTCAAAATTTATTTGTTTATTCATTTATTTATTAAAATTTAATATTTTTTTTAATTTAATTTGATATTTTAATATTAACATTTTTCTTTTTAATTTAATAAAATCTAATATATATATTTTTAATTTAAGTTCATATATATATATATATTGTTTTTAATAATTTAAATTTAATATATTTTTTAAAATCTATTTGTTTTTTTAATATATATTTCTTTAAATTTAATATTTTTTTATAATTTTTTTTCATTTTTTATTTTTAATTAATTTTTCATTTTTTAACTTTTAATTTCAATAATGTTCTTTTGTTTTTTTTTTTTAAGTTTTAAATTTATTAAAATTTAATACATTTCCTTAAATTTAAATTTTTATTTTAAAATATATATATATATATATATTTTAATTTAATAAACATTTTTTTTTCTGAATTTAATTTCTATATTTTATTTTTTATAATTTCTTTTTTTTTTAACTTGTTTTTCTTTTTAATTTAATATTTTTATTTTGTTTTTATTTTTATTTTTTCTATTTCTATATATTTTGAAATTTTAATCATTAAATTTTTTATTTTATTTTTTTTTTTTTTTTCTTAATTTTTATGTTTTTTTTAATGTTTGAATTAAAATTTTTATTTTGTTTTTATTTTTATTCTTTTATTCCTATATATTTTTAAATTTTAAGTTTTAAAATGTTTTTATTTTTTAAATTTATTTTTTTCTTAAATTTTAGGTTTTTTTTTATGTTTGAATTTTAAAAATTAAAAAATGTTATTTCTATTTTTTAAAATGTCAAAAATATGACCTTTTTTTTTTTTTAGTTATTCCAGTTATTTTATAAAATGTTGAAATTTGACCTTCAAAAAAAACCAAGTGCGTTCTGGAATACACTTTTTTTGTTTTTGGGGTGTTTTTTCATGTTTTTTGAGTCTTTGTGGGCTAGAGTTCCCGTTTTGAGGTCAAGTTACCTATTTCATTGGTCACAGTGTTGTAAGGGCACAACAATAACAATAGTGAGCTTTTATGGGGCACAATAATAACAATATAGGGACTACAGGGGTACAACAATAACAATAAGGGCGCTACACTAACAACAATAAGGGACTACACTAGTAATATAGGGACCTAACAGTCCTAGTCTCCCTGCAAAATTTGAGGCTTAGAGCACATCCGATGCTACCAGATATCAACAATCTGCACATGCTATTTTTGGAAGTTTGACTACATTCAAAATCTACTTTGAGGAGACATCCACTTTTGGAGTGTACATTTCACACTTTTTCTTGCTTATTGATGGGATATCTCACCTTGCAAGGAGCTTTCATAATGTAATATTCTGAATAGGAAATAAACAGCAATACAAAGCAACATAAACAAAACTACAACAAATAGAGATGCACCATAAAAATCACTACAAACATTTCAGAAAAGATGAGCCATTTTATTATATTTCTGGAAATAGGGAATGAGTACAAAAAATAATCAGAATGATGGCACCTTGGCTTGCTCAAGGCAAGTTGAAATATCTCTCCTAACCCTGCTATGGAATGGTTGCTCCTCTAGTGACTGAGTAACTCTCTCGGCTGTCGTTGCTGCTGGAAAGTGTTGCTACTAGCTAGAATGGAGCTGCTCTTTGGGGTTGTTCCTTTGCTCAGAAAATTCTAAAACTCTGGCTATGAACTCTCCTCCTAAAACCCACAAAAAACCCAGGAAGGAATTCTGGAAAGGCTGACCTCGAAATTTGACCCCCTTAGGAAAGTTATGCACTCCTCGTGAGTATGCTAGCCTCTCGACTGATTAACTGGAAATGTTGGCCTCTCACTACTCGAAAACACAACTTGTGAAGCGTTGATCCCCTCACACTTCTCCCAAACTGAAACCCCTGAATCTCCTTCACTGTCGGAGCTTCTCTCCTTCAAGACTGCGTAATCCCTCTGGGTGACTGCATAACTCCTAAGGTTGGCTCTTCAATCTATGCTCTGAAAACTGATGATGAAGCTCCTCAATTGAGCGGGCACTCGAAGTTCCCCGAGGCTGAGGTTGGGATCTCCGCTCGAAGACACCCACGTACTGAACAACACTTGCAGACTTAGCTAAACAGCATAAGCGTGCTCAATATCTTTTAGACAGAAACTTTGAAGATGAAAGATAGAATGAATGAGAAGCTAGGTCCTCACTCCCTTTTATGCTTGAGACCCCAACGTTCCCTTGGGCCCAACTACGTTGCGCTGTCCTCTTTGCCACACTGCCCTGCCTACTCTACTTTGTCTGGCCCACGTTGCCACAGGGCTGCCTGGCCCACGATGTCCATGCGTTGTCCCTCTCCCTGCGCTACCACTTGGTCCCCCAGGGCCCTACACTGAATGTGTCATGTTGGCCACGTGACTTTCTCCTAAGTTGGGTTATGGGTCCCAACACCCTTTTTATTTATCGTTGAACATTAGAAAGCAAAAATCTGAACAAAATAAATATTGCCAATTAGCTGCTGCTAATTCGGAATATTACAATCCTCCCCGCCAAAATGTTGTGTCCTCAAGCAACTGCAAGGACGGATGCTACAGGATCTTCTCACCCTCCGGAGTGGCATCCTCATCTGGAAGGTTCCTCCATCTCACCAAGTACTCATTGATTGTCCTGCTCTGCAATTGTCTCTCCCGCGTGTCTAAAATAGCCTCCGACTATAACACCAAGTGCCCCTCATAATCCGTGGGTGGGAGCTCACCTGTTGCAGTCACCTGCTCTCCCAAAGCCATCTTCAGGCATGACACATGGAAAATATTATGTATTTTGCTCCTAGCTTGTAGTTCCAACTCATATGCAACTTCTCCTACCCGCTTGATCACTTTGTAAGGCCCATAGAAGTCGGGCTTAAGCTTCTCAGCCCCCTTCTGCTTCAGCGTAGACTACTTGTATGGCTGAAGTCGGAGGTAGACCAAGTCACCTACCTCAAACTGTCTCTCTATCTGCCCTTTATCTGCAGACAGTTTCTGCTGGTTCTGTGTTGTAGCCATGTTGTCCTTAAGAACTCGGAGTATATCTTGGCTCTGTTGGATCCAGTCCTTGGCCCTGGGGGCCTTGCTAGCTCCAAACATGACATCAGCAAAAGTCACAACATTATATCCATAGAAAGCATAAAATGGAGACATACCGATAGACATATGGAAAGTGGTGTTGTAGCAGTATTCTCCCAAGTGACATAGTTCCCCAAGTAGCCTTCCCGCCACTTGTTCACTATCTTTGTCTGTCCATCCGTCTGTGAGTGGTAGCTGGTACTAGGAGTTAACTCTATACCCACCAAACGAAAGAGTTCCAGCCAAAAACCACCCATGAAACAGTTATCCCTGTCACTGACTATGGTCTTAGGGAGACCATGCAGTCTGAAAACATCACGGAAGAATAGCTCGGCCACCTGTGAAGCTGTGTATCGTGCAGATATCGCAAATAAATGGGCATACTTTGTTAGTCGGTCAACAACCACAAAGATGAAATCATTTCCCTGCATTGTAGGCAACCCTGTGATGAAGTCCATGGAGATGCTTTCCTGCTTTCCTTCCGGAATGGGAAGCGGTTGTAGCAAAACAGCTGGGGGGCTCATCTCCCTCTTATTCCTCTGACACACTTTGCACTCCTTGACATGCCGGAGTACGTCCTCTTCGAGGCCTCTCCAAGAGAACCTCTCCTTGATGGCCCTGTAGGTCTTTGTGAACCCCTAGTGGCCTGATAGCGGTGAATCATGGGATGCGTGCAATATCTTATCCTTGAGCTGAGAATTACTAGTCAAGAAGATCCTGTCCCAGTAATAGATTACCTCATCCATCACCCGATACCTGTCATCTGTAATCTAGCCATCCAACACCTCACAGGGAAAGTGGTCCTTCGAATACTCCACTAGCAGTTGAGACCTCCAGTCTACGTCTAAGATGATCAAGGATAATGTTGCTGACCTGCGTGACAAGGCATCTGCCACCACGTTGTTCTTCCCTTTGACATATTCAATGTCAAAGTCGTAGGCCTGGATCTCATTGACCCACTTCTGTTGCCTTTCCTACAATTGCTTCTGCTCAAGGAAAAACCAGAGGTTATTGTGGTCAGTCCTAACTCGAAACCTGTTACCCACCAAATACTATCGAAACTTGGCCAATGCACGCATAATGGCCAGCATTCCGTTCTCGTATATCGGATACAACCTCTCATGCGGCAATAGCTTCCGGCTCTCGAAAGCTATAGGGTGGCCCCCCTGCATTAAACCTGCGCCTACTCCTTCCCCTGAAGCATCACACTCCAGAATGAAGGGTTGTGTGAAGTTCGGTAAAGCCAATACCGAACAGCTGCTCATCACCTCTTTGAGCTTGTCAAAAGCCCTTCGCACAATATCAGTCTAGCCAAATGCCCCCTTCTTGGTGAGTTTTGTGAGGGGTGTAGCAAGTAGTGAAAACCCCTTGACAAATTTTTGGTAGTAGGTGCAGATATCTACAAATCCTCGGAGCTCTGTCACATTCTTTGATTTCGGCCAATCCCGGATGGCCCGAATCTTCTCTTCATGGACTCTTACCCTGTCCACACCAATGATGTGCCCCAAATAGAGCATCTCTGTCAGCCCAAATTCGCATTTGGTTTGCTTAGCATAGAAATGTTGCTCCTCCAAGATACGCAGAACAGCCTCAATGTGATGCAAGTGCGCCTCCCATCTGCGGCTATAGATGAGGATGTCATCCAAGAACACCAGCACGAACTTCCTCAGCTGACCACGGAAAATGTGGTTCATGCAAGACTGAAAGGTGGTTGGTGCACTAGTTAGCTCGAAGGACATCACCAAAAACTCGAAATGGCCATAGTGGCACCTGAATGCAGTCTTGGGGACATCCCGGTCCCTCACCTTGATTTAATGGTACCCCGGCTTTAGATCGATCTTGGAGAAGAACTTTGATCCCCTCAGCTCATCCATCAACTCATCAATCCTGGGGATGGGGTATCGGTTCTTCATGGTCTTTTTGTTGAGTGCCCTGTAGTCAATGCACATCCACAATGTGCCATCCTTCTTCTTCACCAAAACAACAGAAGAAGCAAATGGGCCAGTACTCGGATGTGCCCCAATGCCAAGAGCTCATGGCTAGCTCTCTCAATCTCATCCCTGTAGGCCTTGGGGTGCCTATAGGGGGTGGTGATCACTGCCTGGATCCCTTGCTCCAACTCAATAGTATGCTCAAACCCCTGGTCCGGCAGATACCCCGGTGGTATGTCCCCAAAAACCATGGAGTATCGGTCCAATATCGACTACACATCGGGGTGTACTGGCTTCCCTGTGACTCCTGCCTCTGAAATACGCAGCTTTACTACCCACTCTATGTCCCCTTTCCGGAAGTCTGCCTCCATCCGATGTGATGAAACTGACTGAGGAGGGTATGTGTGCATGCCTCTGATCATCACATGCTTCCCATTATTCTTGTTTATCCACTCCATCTCCAATGTCCCCCAATCTGCAGTGACCTTACCCAGCGTAATCAGCCACTACACTCCCAATACCACATTGGTATCTAGGATGTCATCCACAAAGAAGTGGTCAGTCACCGTGTATGTCCCCATGGTCACTGCCAATGCCGGAACATACTTCATGCACTGCATGGTTCTGGCACCTGGAACCAACACTGAGAACCCATCAAAACTCTATGTTGGTATGCCCCTCCTCTACACTAGTTGGGCATCGATGAAGTTATGAGTGGCCCAGCTATCCACTAGAACTGAAACACGTTGCCATTGGACTGTGCCTCGGACACACAGTGTCAAATACTTAGGAACTCCTCGCAAGGATGCAAGGACTCCTCTTATGGTTGCAAACGCTGCCCCTCTTGCTCTTCGAGGAGGTGGTGGTAAATGATCTCCTCTCGGTGCATCAGCGCTGGCATCTCCCTCCAACTCCTGATACGCATCTTCTTCTCCCTCACTGTCGGAGAAGACCTCGATGTAGTGTGCCTTTCCTGTGGCACATCGATGACCTGGTGCCCATGGCTCCTAGCATGTGAAGCATAGCTTCCTCCGTGTCAGATTTATTTGGGTATGATCGTCCAAAGGCCCTCGGCCCTAGTTCCCCTTCGAAGGTGGAACTCTCATGTATTTCCCCTTTGGCTGGAATGTCAGTCTCTAGGGGAAAGGAGCTCTAGTTCTTGGTAGGGCATCTTGCAAGTCCCTTGTCCTCCCAACTGCGTCCTAAAGTGTAGCAGGCCTAGTAGACCCGAGTAGCCCACGCAGAGGCTCTGCCAACCCGTCAATGAACATGTAGATCATCCTGGCTACGGACAAGTCTGGCACCATCACTGAAAGTCTCAAGAACTCAGAGATGTAGGTCTCTGGGTTCCCAGTCTGCTTGAGCTTGGTCAGCTCAACAAAGTGCTCCTCGGGGTCCTTCCAGTCAAATCTCCACTAATCTCCGAGTGAACTCTTCATACGTTGTCACTCCTGAAGCGTGGACATCCCATGGAACCACCAGTCATGGGCTTCCCCCTCAAGGTGCAGCGCTGCCACCTTGATGGCCTTCACCTCCGCCATTTGGTTCAGCTGAAAGTAAATGTCCAGCTTTTCCAGCCAAGCCTTTGTTGAACATTTTGATGACCCATCGTATGTAGGCAAGAAAACCTGCCCATGGTACATTGCAGTTCACCTCTCTGCGTGTACCCACCTCCTTTATTCGAGCTGCAGGGTCTGCTATTGTTCTTCAGCTGGCAGAAATCATGGAAGGTGAGGGCTTCTCCAAACTCCTGCCCGTATGACTGATATTCTGCAAAATAATCCCCGTAATGAGCCACCTCCGACTCCTAGGGTCCTCCTGTTCCCGTGCCTGCAGTCAAGAATGTGGGCATAGTGGAATGTGGGGGAGTGCGTAGTACCACTTGCTGCGTAGTGTTCTGCTCCTGTGTATGAATGAGAAGTGTCAAACCCCTCCCCAATGTGAAATCCCCTTGGGGTCTCACGCTGTCTGTTCTCCCCAGCAATCTTCTAACCCATCTCCTCTATTTTCTGGAGAGTTCTTGTACAGATTCCAGGAGCAGATTACCGAACTCCTTCTCGTCATCTACTTCATCCACCATGGGTGCTTCCTCCTCTGTGTCCTCTACTGGAACACAATCCTCTTCACCAAATGTGGGCTCGAGCCTCCGCTCTCTGCTCCTGTACCGCTCCTTCCAGTAAGTGATGTATTCTTTATCTCTGAGTTTCATAGACTGATTTGCCCCACAGGGTGAGCCAAGTCTATGAGTTATGATACCACTGTAATATTCCGAATAAGAAATAAACAGCAATACAAAGCAACATAAACAAAACTACAGCAAATAGAGATGCACCATAAAAATCACTACAAACATTTTAGAAAAGCTGAGCCATTTTATTATATTTCTGGAAATAGGGAATGAGTACAAAAGGTGATCAGAATGATGGCACCTTGGCTTGCTCAAGGCAAGCTGAAATATCTCTCCAAACCCTACCATGGAATGGCTGCTCCTCTAGTGACTGCGTAACTCTCTGGGCTGTTGCGGCTGCTGGAAAGTGTTGCTACTAGCTGGAATGGAGTTGTTCTTTGGGGTTGTTCCCCTGCTCAGAAAATTCTAAAACTCTGACTATGAACTCTCCTCCTAAAACCCGAAAAAACCCAGGAAGGAATTTCAAAAAGGTTGACCCCAGAATTTGACCCCCTTGGGAAAATTACGCACTCCTGGTGAGTACGTTGGCCTCTGGACTGATCAACTGCAAATGTTGGCCTCTCACTGCTCCAAAACACAACTTGTGAGAGGTTGATCCCCTGACACTTCTCTCGGACTAAAACTCTTGAATCTCCATCACTCCCGGAGCTGCTCTCCTCCAAGACTATGTAATCCCTCTGAGTGACTGCGCTTCCTGATGAACTGCATAACTCCTGAAGGCTGGCTCTTCGATCTCTGCTTTGAAAGTTGATGATGAAGCTCCTCACCTAAGCGGGCACTCGAAGTTCCCCAAGGTTGAGGTTGAGGTTGGGATCTCCGCTCAAATACACCCGCGTGTTGAACAGCACTTGCAGACTTAGCTAAACAGCATAAGCGTGCTCAATATCTGTTAGACAAAAATTCTGAAGATGAATGATAGAATGAATCAGAAGCTAGGCCCTCACTCCCTTTTATGCTTGAGGCCCCAACGTTCCCTTGGGCCCCACTGCACTACACTGTCCTCTTTACCACGCTGCCCCTGCCTACTCTGTGTTATCTGGCCCACGTTGCCACTAGGCTGCCTGGCCCACGTTGTCGCTCTCCCTGTGCTACCACTTGGTCCCCCTGGGCCCTACGCTGAATGCGTCATATTTCCCAAGTGACTTTAGGAAGATTATTTCTCCTAAGTTGGGTTCTAGGTCCCAGCACCCTTTTTATTTATGGTTGAACATTAGAAAGCAAAAATCTGAACAAAATTAATATTCCCAATTAGCTGTTGCTAATTGGGAATATTACACATAACTTTATGTCATAGATGGAGGACATCCACTTTGTGAATGTCGGTTGCATTTATGTCTATGCTTATTATTGAGGATTTCCACTTTCTTGGAGCCTTATTGCACTTATACCTATGTTTGAGAAGGCCATCTCACCATGGAAAGCTACATGTCGCATATTGGAGAAGATCTAGGAGGTTCAAAACCCTAGATCTAGGGTTTCATTGCATATTTTGAGGAAATCCTAGTTTCAAAACAAATATCTTTTGACAAAGTGCCCAAATATCTGCCAAATCAATACCGTTAACTACAAAGTGGCTATAGGATTTCCAAATTGTGGTCATAATAGAATTTCAACAAAAATTGATGAAGTTATGATGTTTTCAAAATCGGCTACTAAAAATTCTTGTTAGACCACTTGTTTTCAAGAGTACCCCACCTTTATTACCTCAGCACCTTGGTTATTTGGGAAATTATTATTGATACATGCCCATGGTGAAGAACACTCTACCTATTGACGCTGCATGGCATGCATTTTATGTTCGATTGATAGGACATTTCACCTTGGATATATTTACAAAGGTCGTTGCAGAATCAGCTCCTTTATTTTATTTTTGTTGACTAGCCTCATGGAGTTGGTTACATGAGAACATTATTGTATTGTTTGCTTGACATATTTTATTGATTCTTCTTGAAAAAGAAAGTGGAACTCAACAATCATGGATACTTTTAGAATAAAGTTATTAAAGAGGTTATTTTATTCTATTCCTTTGAGAGACTACTGTGTCTAGGAAAACATTTATTATTTTATGTTAAAAGGAAATTGAGCTAGACTCTATTTAAAGAGTAGCTCTTACCATTTGTAATCATGGCTGATTTAGTGAGGATTCTCTTGTCTTGGTGCTTTGTTGAATATATTTTTGGAGCCTTAATGGAAATTCCAAAGGTCCTTGTTTATCATATGTGAAGCTATATCCAATTTCTAATCATTGTTGATGAATGCTAGGAGTTACATGCAAAACCTTGTTATGAGAAGCCATAAATAAGGGTTCATCTATCATATTTGGAAGGGTTGTAAGTGAGATTTTTTCTCCCCCTATATTCCCTTTGATTTTATATTTCTGAATGCATTCTCTTGCATCTATCATCTTGTTAAGAGTGGTTGTTGGATCAATACTTCAATGTATGACTCACTCTTATAAAATTGTTTGATTTTGGAAACTTTAAGGACCCCTCCAGGCACATTTCTTCACCATATAGCAGCATGTGAAGCTTATTGTGGTATGTGTAATAGCTCTATGTGCTTTATTTATCATGAATTGCTCTTTGTCTTGCCCTCTTGAATCCATTGGCCCATAATTGGATAGGCACTAGCCCCCTATCCTCCATCACCCCTTTATTTTTCGTTATTCTACAAAAAGACAAAAGCATTCTTTTGCTAGAGCTCTCGCTTCACATCACCTTTGAGCCTCGTTGATTACAGATTTAGTAATCCTAAATTCAAATTGCTAAGGATACCCCCCTAGAGTTGGAGAAGAGCTAACCAAAGAGAGGACAGGTTGCTTAGGTGATAGTAATGACCATCCTGATAGTTCCCCCTTGGGTTCCACCTTCTAGATTGGATATTTTGTCATTAAGTGCAACTTGAGCCGGTAACACTCTCAAGAACTCGAGAGCCAAAAGAAATGTCTTGACTAGAGGTACCTAAAGAATGTACTCAAGGTATGAAGGAAATAAACCCCACTAATGAGGGTGCTATCATCAATCGAGTTACCAAGTATGTTACCAAGTATCATAGAGATTCTCTAATACCCATAGAAATTAAAGTTCTTCAAACACCCACTTGGCTACTACGTGTCATCTATGTGAAAATTTCTGAATATTACGTATGCAAAAACCCTATTGTTAAATCTGGTTATATTTCTTCTACTTAATCAAGTTATTAATCTGAATTTTCAACATTAACATCAAAGTAAACACATTAACAGTTCTTCACAGATACAGATCTAAAACTGAATACATGCACATAAACAGTGACACACAAGATTTTATGGACAATTGTCCCCGAAAAAACCTAATGCGGGAAAACTAGTCTTCTAGCTGCTAGAGGTTTTATATTACTATGTAGAATCTAAGTACAGCAAATATGGGCACCTTACTGGTTAACCCGACAGAGAAATATAAGCTCTGCAGCAATACCTCTGTTCTGGAGACGGAAAACTGGACTGATTCACACCCTCAAACGGGATTTACAGAACTCAGCGCATTTCAATCTCTAGAAACCCCAGTGTTGCTCTGAAGTCCTTTGTGTCAGCACTGCTAGCCTTCTGATGCCCCTGCGCTGCTCAGGAGAGGGTTGCGTAACCCCAGACTGGGTGACGTAGTCCCTACGCTGCCATGGTTGGCCTTGCGTAAGCCCTGATGACCTCATGTTGCTTCTACGCTACCCTTTCTGGGCTTGCGTACCACTTGCGTAGCGGCTGAAACCCTCTGCGTTGCGTAGCTACTGCATAGCCTCAACTCCCTCTACGCTGCTCTGGTTGTCGCTTCTCTGCCTCTCGCTGACTCTTGGCTCTGGAATCAGATCATCCCCTCAGCCAATACTACCCCTCGCTGCAACTGAAACACTTCTAGAAATTCTTAGCAAACCACGCCCTAGAATTCCAACTTAGTCTCAATGCTCTACCTCCGTGTGTGTTCTCCAACTGACCCCAAGCCTTTGCTTTATACTTTTCTCATTGGGAAAACAACAATCGTGATCTAATCTTGATTCAATGGCTAAGATTAAAAGAAAGCTTGATCCATGTGACTTAAGTCATTTCCATCACATGTTTAAATTAATTACCTTTAATATTTAAATTTTCCTAAGTTAGACTTAGGTTCCTTAATTAAAAATATTAATTAATTAATTTCTCTTAAACCAGATGGAATTTTTCAAATCCCTTTCTGGGTCTTAGAGATCTCATGTACTCTAGTCCCTCCACAAAGTTTGGGAGCTACAGCACAACCGAAGCTACCCCAACACTCCACAAATCTCAACACTCCCTCTTAGCAAGGAAAGTCCTCCGGCACAATACTACTTCACCCTGAAGCTCTGTACTGAACTCTAGTGTGGTTCTTTGCGCTAATGCTTGACCTGTTGCCCTTCATCACTGCGATGTTGCTGCTCTCCCGTATTTTTGCCCATGACGCTGCTACTACCACATCTGTACTGCAACTCCCTCTCAATATGTTGCATCGTACTGCCAACTGCTGCACTGCAATTCAGTTGCTAAGAGAAACAACTGAAAACTCCTACCCAATCTTTGACAAACAAGTCAGTTGGGCTGCATCCACATCACTGAAGCTCCATAGGCTGCTACTCTGCATTGTCATCTGGAGACTGCTGCATAGCTAAAGCACTGCGTAAGCAGACCTCCTCTGTGAAGCTGAAGTCACATCAGCCCCTGTGCTTAAATCCCTTACACTGTTGCTACACTGCGCTGTCCTCCTAAAGCCTCTACGCTGATGCAGCTCTTCTCTGCGTAAGCCAGCCTGCACTGCGCTTCTCCCTCTCAACTTCCACCTCTGCCTCTGCTCCATCTGTGACTCTCTGCACCCACTGCTCCACTTGTCCTGCTACTATCTTGAGTCTCCCGTGGCACGGAAGTGATCCAAGAGTTGGGCTACTCAAGGATCCCGCCACCACTCTGTGGCTGCTCTATAGATCCATGTCGCCGCACTTTCGTGGTTCATGAGCACTCATGGCTACGTCATCTTCAGAGCCATCGTCCACCACAGCAACCTTGGAGGTAGAAGCTTCCTTGTCCTTCTTATTCTTAGGACAATTGCTAGTAAAATGTCCTAGTTCGCCGCACTGGAAACACTTGATCTTGGATAAATCATGCTTCTTCCTCCCTTGTTGCCTCTTTGATGCCAAGGCTGCATCTTCTTCCTCTTCCTTCTTCACCTTACTTGATCCGGTGTTGTACTGTCTCTCGGTGAACCGACAGAGTTCTTCTTGACGGAGGATTGCCCACATACTGTCCCAGTTGGGAAGGTCCGCTCTACCCAAGATACTTTGGACAAAAGTTTCCCAGTCCTCTATGATCGCATTGAGTGCAGTCCTCACCATCACATCATCCTCTACTTTCACTCCCATGGCAGTCAATTGATCCCTGATCGCCTGTAATCTGAAAAGGAATGGCTCGATTTCTTCTCCCTTAGACATCATGAATAACCTCATCTGATTCTCCAGAAGCATTCTCCTCTGGACAGATCTTCCTTCATATAGTGCGGTCAAAGCCACCAACATATCACGATTCATTGTCTTCTTGGCTATGTGAGGCACTACATGATCTTTGACACCGTCCATGATGAAGCGCTTGGTGTGTGCCGCTGCTTCTTCATGCTTCTCCAGGAGCTTCACATCAGTTGGCGTGGCCAGGACTTTCTCTGCATGCTCCCTCAGACCGTCTGCCTCCATGACTACCAGGATTCTAGCCTTCCAGACTGCAAAGTTGGACAAGCCATCCAACCTATCGTAATCACGTAATCCTTGAGGTGCCATCTACTCAGCAAATCTGTCAGAACTAATCCTTCTCTCTATACTAGAGACTCGAATCTAGGGTGCTTGCCGAGAAAGGCACCCTCTGCTCCCTCTGACAACTGACTTCCTCTCTTGGAAGTCTGCCAAATCACAATGAATCAGCTTTCTTCGATCCTCTGATCAATCTGCAGATTTCTTTGGCTGGAAATCCTCTAAGAAGTTGTTCTCCTACCGCTCTTTGTCAACTAGTGCTCAGGCTAATTTCTACACCTTCAAAAATTTAACCGCACGAGCAACTACTGAAGCTCTGCAACACTACTTCCGGCACTCTGAATCAGCAACAGCTTAAGGATTGTGTCACCCTGGCTGGCCTCTGCGTGGCTCTGCTCTCTTCTGTTGCTACATTGTCCTCTCTGGTCTAGCTTTCTGCAGCTGTTGCTGCTTTCTTTGTTGCTTTCTGCAGTAAGGATTCTTCAGTCTTCTTGTTGATGATTCAGCTAGACCTGCAATCACTCTGATACCATGTGAAAATTTCTGAATATTACTTATGCAGAAACCTTACTGTTAAATCTGGTTATACTTCTACTTAATCAAGTTATTAATCTAAAATTTTAGCATTAACATCGAAGTAAACAAATTAACAGTTCTTCACAGATACGGATCTAAAACTGAATACATGCACATAGACAAAGTGACACATGAGATTTTCTGGATAACTGTCCCCGGAAAAACCCAATGCGGGAAAACCAGTCTTCTGGCTGTTGGAGGGTTTATATTATTATGTAGAATCTAAGTACAACAAATCTGGGCACCTTACTGGTTAACCCGACAAAGAAATATAAGATCTGCAGCAATACCTCTATTCTAGAAACGAAAAACTGGACTGATTCACACCCTCAAACGGGATTTACAAAACTCATCCCCTTTCAATCTCTAGAAACCCCAGTGTTGCTCTGAAGCCCTCTACGTCAGCACTGCTAGCCTTCTGATGACCCTGCGCTTCTCAGGAGAGGGCTACGTAACCGCAGACTAGGTAACACAATCCCTATGCTGCCCTGGCTGGCCCTGCATAAGCCCTGATGGCCTCTTGTTGCCTTTGTGCTACCCTTTCTGGGCCTACGTAGCACCTGCGTAGCGATTGAAACCCTCTGCGCTGCGCAGCTGCTGCGTAGCCTCAGCTCCCTCTACATTGCTCTGGTCGCTGCTTCTCTGCCTCTTGCTGACCTCTTGGCTCTGGGATCAGATCATCCCCTTAGCCAATACTACCCCTCACTGCAGTTGAAACACTTCTAGAAATTCTTAGCAAACCACGCCCTAGAATTCCAGCTTAGTCTCAATGCTTTGCCTCTGTGTGTGTTCTCCAACTGACCCCAAGCCTTTCCTTTATTCTTTTCTCGTTGGGAAACCAACGACCGTGATCTAATCTTGATTCGACAGCTAAGATTAAAAGAAAGCTTGATACGTGTGACTTAAGTCATTTCTATCACATGTTTAAATTAATTACCTTTCATATTTTAATTTTCCTAAGTTAGACTTAGGGTCCTTAATTAAAAATATTAATTAATTAATTTTCTCTTAAACTGGATGGAATTTCTCAAATCTCTTTCTGGGTCTTGGAGATCTCATGTACTCCAGTCCCTCCACGAATTTTGGGAGCTAGAGCACATCCGAAGCTACCCCAACACTCCCCAAATCTCAACAATCTATTCTAGGTAAGCCTTACACCTCATAGTGGGATCTTACTTTGCTTTGCTTTCAAGATATCATTTCCCATTGGGGTTTCTTCTTGTATTTGTTTGCCACTTAGCCATTTAAAATTAAAAATAAATAAATAGAAGAATCTTCCCCATTAGAGATAGCATTCAAGTTGGCACACATAGGGTTTGAACTTTGGAACCCTTCAAGCTCAGTCAATATAAAATATCAAGTAAAAAAGAAAAAGTGTTTGTATGGCATTGCATGACACTCTAGACACATTTTTAGTACCATTCAACATGCTAGAGAAACAACGATTAATCAAAGGGCTTTTGAGTAGTGTTTTGAGTTAGATGTATAAAGCATTGCATAATTAGGCCCAACAAAAACAAATTAGAAACATAATCATTTTCACATATTCTGATTCAGAAAAACTATGACCTATAACAGATGTTGTCAGAAGGAATATCATGAACTTGTCTTACTGGGCATGAAGAGTTGTTTCTCGCTCATCAGCACTAGCAATTTCTCCTCGGAGAGATTCCACTTCTGCTGCAAGTATTTTAATCTGCATACCAACAACAATATCCCAGAAATCCATGAGACACGGCAAAAGAATTTTCTCACATTCATTGGTTACATTCCGACATTAAGAACAGTAGATGACCAAACAAAGGAATAGCAATATGAAGCCAACCTGATCATCTTTGGCAATATCTGATCCCCAAGGAATTTTGGGAATGCTAAACAAATTCCAAAGAGATGTTGATTTATTGTTTTTTGCCCACAATGCAGCATGAGACCTACATAGGGGAATCTGGTAAGCCAAGTAACCATACTAACCAAAAAGAACCCTTATTATCAGTACTTTGAGCATGCTCTAATCTAAGGAATCAGAGGATAAACCTTGACGAGCATGATAGCCTTGATGATGTCATTAGGATGTTTTCAATGTCAGTAATTGTGGGTGAAGTCCCAAAGGGTTCTGAAATTCCCTCAGTTCTTTCACAGCCATCAAATAGTCTCTTTCTTGCCTCCTATTAGTTATAGAATTAGCATTGTGAATATCCTTCAAAAAAAAAGCTTTGGAAAAATCTTCTCATGAGTGGAGAACATCATTAGTTTACACAAAAGTAGTCTAATAACAGATGATCAATTGTTGAGAAAAAAGATATACTCCAAAGAGTCGAGAACATCATTACCTCACACAAAAAACAAAATTGTTTTAATTGAATTTGAAAGAAGCAAAAAACTTACAGAACACAAGAACAGCATTATACCACATATAAATGAAAATCATAATGATCAATATTGAAAGAAACATGGAAGATAAAATAAAAGTCAAAAAGACCATCATTTTACATACAAAAGAAAATTATTACAGAATAACTGATCAAATATGAAAGAAACAAAATTATACCTTAAACAGAAGCCATTCAAAGTCGGTCATTCCAAAGCAAGCACGATGGCTTCTTTTTAATGTACTAAGGGACGGGCCATCCACATTTTCGTTTTGGAATATTTGCAAATATTCTGCAGGTAAAGATTGTACAATCAGATATATACATGAAATAGTAAATTTGAAACCCTCCTAGAATAGAATATACTCATAGGATGTTCACCAGGAAAACGAGGATCACAAATCAACCCTGGTTCCCGATTGTTGATGCAAGCACTAGCATTTGATTACCTCAAACAGCTACCATATTAGATATGGAGATACAAGAAGTAATGATACAATTAATCAACCAACAAAGAAAGGAGTTATGAGATGAAAAAGAAACAAGCATGGATCATTGTAGAAATTTCTTAAACAATTCAAATACATGGAGAGAATTAGGTCCCTTATGACATCTAAACTGCCTAGAAAATGCTTATATGATGTAGTGTCCCAAGGTAATTTTTCCCTTAGGGTTTCTATTCTGACTAGGGTTTCTTCAATAAAGCTTTACAGTAGTACATATTCATAAACAGTAATGCATGCATGGATATAAAGCATTTCAACAATCATATAATGTATGCAAGAATGCAGACCTGAATATAAAATTTCCACAGTAATCTGATACTTTTAGTCCAAGCATAACAACTTAGGGCTGACTGCCCAATAAACATCAACTTAACCAACCAGTGATCCACTAATATATGAATGATCTTCAATGTTAGTAATTCAACATTCAATTGCATGTTAGCATTAACTACCCTAGCGTTTGCTACAACACAATCTAGCAGGGTCGTAAGGAAGGGAAAACCTAAGCGACAACTACTAGACTAATTGGAAACAATGGGACAATGATGCATTGTCACCTCAGACAAAGTCCCTTGCTCTTTACAAAGTTTCACAGATGGGAAGAGTCTCGGTAGGAAAGGAATCACTTGGAATGAATAGATCAATGATTTAGATGTAAAGTGATTCCACAAAGCCCATTCAAGGAGAGACACAATAATGGTTCAAAATTCAAATGCTTCAAGGAAGCTAAAAGCTCTCCAAGAAAGACCTAGGAGGAGATCAAGACTTAGGGTTTCGAGATACGCAATAATAATAGGTATTTCCTAAGATCTAGACTCCAAGTGATGGGATAAAACCTCTCAAAGAAGCTCAATGTGATGTTTTAACACTTCTTAAAGAATCTTCGCTTACTTTGAAAGACCTAGGAAAGACTTGCGCTAGACCTAGGGTTTTATGAATAAATGTGGGAAGAAATACTTCCAAGGTACATTTTAGGTCAAGGTAAGGGAGGAGAAAGAGCTTCTTATGATTTATTCCAATGAATACTATGCTCATACAACCCTCAAGAAAGTCCCCAAGGTGAGAGAGAAAAACCTAGGTTTCTCTCTTAGGGTAGCACCTAGGGCAAGAGATTTTATAGATGAAACTCAGGCAGATGTCCACCAAACTTGGAGCATAGGTAGCCTAGACCCTGAGCTTGATGTTTGAACCCTCGGATTCCTGAAAAATTACCTCCCTAAAATTTCGCTGCAAGCCCTAGATTTTTTCCCTACCTTTAGAGAATCAAAATTTACGAGGAAAAAATATCGAGAAAGAGGAGTTTGATCACCAAAATCTTTGGACTAGTGCCTAGTCATTTGAGCTATGGAGTACTAGACGCTTTTAAATTAGCCAAAACCATCCTTAATGAGGCTAAAGGATGATGCCCTAGCTATCAACCTTTAACATTTACCTACTCAAGATTTATGGAGGTTTATGGAAAAAAGAAAAAATCTCATCCACTAGGAGAATTCATCATTTGGTATACAATGAGTAACATATGCAATTGCCAACCAAATAGCTTTCCAAAAATTATTTTCAATAATTAGGGCACAATGGCATTAACCTAGTTGCAACGATTCCATACATTAGACATTATTTCAAGAAAATGTTTAACAAGAAGCACTTACAAGATGACAATATGATATATCCATCCACAAATCATGAGATAGCTCCAAAGAAGATCGAAAATTTCACCTTCAAATGTGAATATGCATCAAAGAATCTCCAATAGCTTCCAAAGAAAAAGTGTGAAGTCTTTTACAAGAGATAGATCCAAGTGATGATGATGAGTTCTCACAAATGAGACTCATCTCTATTTATACGAGTCTCTCTTAACTCAATTTAACCTAATTAGCCCCAAAAATTATAAAATAATGTGCTAGATACAAGTCTTGGTGACAAGCCCACCTAGTAACTAATACAAGTTATGAAAAATCCATCTATGAGTGAGCTGAAATGATGACTTCATGATGAAGGAGGGCCTTTAGATGGCCTTGTTGAGTCCTCTAAGTGCCAAGATGAGAGAGAGGGCTCCATGACCGATGGACAAGGGGATGACCCCTTAATTTATATATAAATCATCATGTGGGTTTCCAAGTGGGCTTGGGGCACATATGTTGGTCTCATGGGTCTCCAAATGAAAAATAAGCTTGTTCGATGCTCCAAATGAGGGTCCTGATAATGATGTATGCCCTCCCATGCAATGTGGAAAAATTCGGAGTCGAGATTAAATCGGCAAGGGTAAAAAAGTTGAAAAACTCGGCAAAGTCGAGGATTTTTTGAAAAAGTCGGCAAAATTAAAAAAATACAAAATTATTCAATTTTTTTTTTTTTTTAGCATCTAAAGTATCCACAACATCAAATAAATGCATTTCCACGTAAACATGTAAAGAAGTCAAATATATAATATGTATATGAAGTCTAGTGCTACATCACATATCAAAATAGTGAATCGAGTCCTGAATCTTGAGTCCCGACTCCTGTCTCAGTCTCAAGAGTCAAAATATCAACAAAAAATATAATAAATGTATATCATGAGTCATCTCCATGTCATAAAGTAATCAGTCACTAAGATGAAGATCCCCTGCCCCTTTTACGGGAATAGGGAATGGCTTTTCCTTTTCCTCTAGAGGAAGAAGGCCCTGCCCCTCGGGATACAAATGGACCCAATCGTCCTCTAGAAGCAAAAAATAGAGGTGGCCTCTGTCCTCTTCCGGTGCCGCTACCACTGCTACTGCCCATGCTAGATGGTGTCACCTCCTCCTGCACTACCTCCTGACCCTGCTCCTCCACCTCTACCCCTGGCTCCTCCTACTCTGCAACTGCTACCTCCTCTGGCGCTAGTGCCTCTGGATCCACATCTAACCAATCAGGGATCGATTCCATGGCCGGCCTCTCAGTCTCGACCCTCCATGTAGCAGTGGTATAAATATTGTCCAATGAGATGGCATCCATATCAGGAGTTTTTTGAATTTCTCTCATCCACAATCAAAGATTGTAGTAGACATACACCATGTCATTGAGGCGTTGGGATTCCAATCTGTAAAAGGGTCATAGATTATAAATTAGTACTTAGAAAATTTATATAGTAAAAATGATCAAATTATTTCAAAGATTTAATTTGAAATTTTTTTACCTATTGCGCTTTTTGCTATCTATTTTGTCAAATACACTCCAATTGCGCTCACACCCAGAGGAACTGCATGTCTAGCTGAGCACTCGAATGGCAAGCTTTTGGAGATGGGGTACTCTACCACCATAGCTTGCCCACCAAGCATCTACTAGTTAAAATAAAAATGAGAAGCAAAAATTATGAAGAGACAATGAATTATTAAATTTGAAAGTTGAAACTTGAAACTTGAAACAAACTGAAGCTTACCTGGCATTTTGGTCGTCCTATTCTTAATAGCCATGGTAAAACCAAATGTGCCACCTGCCATCCTATATATTTCCATTTCTCTAGAAATTTCTTCACGTTCTTGCTCAAATGCCACCATCCTCTCAACACATGTGAAGAATCCATCCATCACCTCGACATCAAATCTGAAACCACAGGAGTAAGCAAATGCAGGGTTGAAGTAGATACCTGCAGCATGAATGGGGCGATGGAGGGTATTGTTCCATTGGTGATCAATTACTCTCCATATGACCTATTGTTTCTCTAACCCCTCATCTCCCTTATCTTCATAATAAGCACGAATGGCTTCTTTGGCCCTATCCATGGCCTCATACAAGTAGCCCATTGCGGGCTTGTCTCCATCAACCAACCGAAGAACCCTTACCAAAGGTTCTAAAATGGCACACACCTCCTCTACTCCTGCCCAAAAGTTCTGATCATATGAAACAAGTCTGCATATGCCCTCTCCCTCTGGTTTGCGGCTAATAGATAACTCACGCCAATCTTGTGAAAGAAACATGCTCTTCATGTCCCACATAGAATTCAACAGAGACTGAAGAGATATGAAAGTAGTGGCAAAGAGTGTTATCGTAGGACGCACCAACTCTTTGTTGTTGGTGAATCTTCTCATCAAGCTAAGCACAGATGCATGATTGTATATAAATTTTTTTATGCTCTTGGATGATTCAACAATATGCCTCACCATAGGAATCTTACTTATATCGTCCAACATCAAGTCAATACAATGAGCAGCACAAGGTGTCCAAAACAGGGTAGGATACCTCTCCATAAGCAACTTGCCAGCTGCAACATAATTTGCAGCATTGTCCGTTATGACTTGGACAACATTTTGTGGGCCTATTTCCTGAATGAAGATGTCCAACAACTCACATAATAAATGCGCATCTTTAATGTGTGCAGATGCATCAACAAACTTCATAAACATTGTCCCCTTGGGACAACTAACCAAGAAGTTAAGAAGAGTCCTACCCTTCTGGTCAGTCTAACCATCTGACATGACTGTGCATCCAGTGTGTTCCCATGATGCCCTAAACTCCTCCAATCTAGCAATGCAATCATTCTTTTCCTCTTGAAGAAGAGGCCCTCTCAACTCTACAAAGGTAGGGGTTTTGTACCCCGGGCCAACGACAGCAACAGCATCAAACATAGGTTGGTAGAATGGGTTTGTCTTGGTAATGTTGAAAGGAATATCACTCCATAGAAAACATCTACTCACCAACCTGTCAACTTCTGCCTTTTCCTTTTTTTAAATTGCTGATTTGATGCCAGGTTGTGCACCGGGTGTGGTTCTAGGGACAAAAAAGGATGAGAAAGCTGAGGGGTTGGGAGTGGAAGGTGATGTTGAAGCAGAAGAAGTTCTCTCACCTCCCCACACTCTTGAGCTCCCTACAATTTGGCTTTTCATTACTGCCCTGGTGTCTTTGCCATCATCTTTATCCATCAACGATTTAATGGCCTATCGGATAATTTCTGGAGATGGATCTGGGCAAAGTTCTATATTTTGCCCTGGAATTTGCCCCAAATGGAATTTCAATCTGTTGACACCCCCTGACATATGCTTTCCACACAACTTGCAAGTCAAATACATTCTATTGACACCTCCGGTTTCGGGTATAGGATCAGGTTCACCATACTCCCACATAGGGTCCAAATTCCTTGGCATTTCGTGTGAAACTTTTTGATATTTGAACCTGGGCACAAAACAAAAATTGAAAAAAAAAATAAAAATTGCCCATCACATAAATTAAAATCACTAAATAGTAAATATTAAACAAGGGTTTGAATTTTTTTTATTTGAATTTTGATTCTTGAAAGTTGAACTGTTGAAAATTTGAAGTTCACAACTTCACATTCACCCCATAAAATTTGGTAAATTTAGTGCAAGTCATGTAGTTTGGTAAATTTAGTGCAGGTTTTTAATTTTGTAGACATTGTCATGAGTTAATGTTCACACTCACAGGCATGGTTGATTCCTAGGCATAACAGGAAAGGCCTTATTTTAACTTCAGTGCTTTTTTTCCTTTATATATGACTGAAAATAGTATTTTGTATGGGCCCTGGGTTCAATGGTGTGTTCATGTGTTCATTGTTTTCCACTAGATTAAATATATAAAGTTTAAACTGTTTTCCTATTATGGTAGTGGCAATAAACTGTAACCTTATGATACACGACAACAACAATGGTGATTTCTTCTTGACCATGATAGGGTAGATGCCATAGCAGTACAACAGTAGTAACAATATGCAGTGTTATGGCAAAGGAAACAATATAAAGTGAAGAAGCAGGAGGTGAATTGTAGCAGTTGTGCAACAAATAATAGTGTGATAGTAGGAGCAGCAGTAGAAAACAACAACATTAAAGTAAGTGACAACAATAATCAGTGGCATTGCAACAACAGTAGCGGTGGTGAATTTGAGTTGGAGCAGTAGCAACAGTGGTGAGTTGAAGCTGGAGTAGTAGTTCCTAGTAACAGCAGTGACAGTAGTGGTTGCAGCAGCAAGAGCTGTTTATTATATATATTATAATTTATTTATGAAACAAAATAAGAAAATACAAGGAAGGAACTTACCTGGCAGCAGCAGCAAACCCGTCCAGCACCTCCCAATCTGCAACTTGCAAGCTCGAGCGGTGGTCTGAAATACTTATAATCTCCAAGCAGTGGTCTGAAACACTGAAATCTTCAACTCCAATGCAAATCTTTAAATCTCCAATGCAAATCGTACATAAAACTTTAAACCCTCCCCTCGACTCTCCACGGTCTTCAACACAGCAAACCGACAAAAATAAACTCAAAAAAATCGCATTTCGGCCTTTTATTGGCACAGCTAAAGGGCTTCAGGATTTTTTGGATCGACTCGGCAAAAAGTCAGATTTTTACGATTAAATCGCGACTTTTTAAAGTTCGAAAAAATCGCGAAAAAGTCTGTCGATGTTATCGGCGCCAGGAAAAAATCTCGATTTTTTGAAAAAATTGCGACTTTTTCCACACTGCTCCCATGTCTCAAGGATGAAACAAATCTACTATAGGCCTTGGATCACCTGCCTTGATCATGCTAAGTCGGCTAGGTCATGCTGGTCCAAGTGAATCATCTCGCGAATAATGTGGGGAAATGAGCAAGTTGTTGGAGGTGTTGAGGGTTCCCATGGCGTGGAATGATGCTAATATACATGATGGAGTCCCATGGCTCTCAACGCATTCCCTACAAATGTCAATATGATCCTTGAAGACAAATCTAGGGGCAATAGATTAGATGATTTCTCTTACTTTGATAATTGCTTGTGATATATTTTTATTTTAACTTGATCAATTTCTTCTTCAACTCGATTATTATTGTGTTTTTATCATCAAACAGCTACCAAAACAATAATGAACAATGAGACAAGACGACACAAGACATAGGCGATCAGCCAGGGCCAAAACCTCTCCTGGTGAGAGGAAAACCCACAAGAACTATTCTCTTTTTATTGAACTTCAATTGGTGAACTCCAAGACCTATGACCCTTGACCAAGACCCCTCCAAGACCAAGTCAAACTTTCTTCTTAATGAACTTTCTTCCATCTACTTTGACCTAGAAGCTTCCAGCAATTTCGGCAACCTCCAGCTACTTTGACCCAGTAGCTTCCAGCAACTTTGACCGCCAGCAACTTGCTAGCAATTTTTCATCACTTCGACTTGCCTAGCAACTTTCCAGCTCTTCGACTTTCCCAACAACTTTCCAGCTCTTCAAATTGCCCAACAACGTTCTAGCACTTCGACTTGCCCAACAACTTTTCAGCACTTCGACTTGCCCAACAACTTTCCAGCACTTCAACTTGCCCAATAACTTTAGAAACCCTAACACAAGAGAGAGAGAGGCCCAAAAACTTTGATATTTCTTTTCTTCTTCTTATCCTTGATTTTCGTCCTTTTCTAGCTTCTTTCTTGAGGATACTGAACTTGGTTCTTGTGTCTCCAAATGAGGTCGAGTTCCTTCTTATACATAGGCTTTTTAGGGGTACGCATTGTCTCCATGAGGTCGACTTGATATTCCATGTAGGTTGACTTGTTGCTTGCCCGTTGGCAAGGTCTTGGAGGGTCTTTTGACTCTAATTTTGACTCCAATAATTTTTTTTTACAATATGTAACATGTCCAAAAGGGTCTTCCATACATGACAATGACTCAATTGACTTGTAGACTCAATGACAAACCCTAGAAGCACTCAATGGGTGCTTGACCTAAAAATAAATTTTCCTTGAGCATGAAACCCATGCCTCAAGAATGACAATAATAAATTTATTTTTCTCTTTACAACAAATACATAAAAACACGATTACAAATGACATTATGAAGACCGAACCTAGTTACATATTTCAACACTCTCTCTTAACTAGGGAGGTATTCATAATCCATACTAGGTACTTAGATATTCTCAAACTGAAGAATTGTCATAAGAAGAGTCAGATTGGTAAGCCATCTCATAAGCTACTTCCTTAGCTTATGCCAGAGCATCTCATCATACCAACCAACATTGTCGCATAGCAAGGCCTTGACTAACAACTCTATCTCTCCACGATCAGATCACAATATTGGCAATACCATTCACTAACAGACACCATCATCATTGTCTCTCAAGGCATATACCCCACCTGGGATTTCACGAGGTATGTCCTTTTAGGACAACTCCTATCTTGGAATAACACATCCTCAAGGAATTTCCTCTTCGACCACTCTTATCTTGGATGCCCTACCTCATCCTCAAAGAGCATCAGAATCAGTCTTAGATGCTTACCCAATCCTACATTCTTTCTTAACAATATGAAGACAAGAATGACGCATCTATCTCTCCCTCTCAACTAGTGAAGATATACTCATTCCTATAAAAGATATATTCCCAAGCTCCCTCTTATCCAAGGACTTGTCCAAGCTGCCTCTTAACTAGGGACTTGTTTCCAACAGCAGCTCTCTACTCTTAGTGGAGATCACAGTACCTTCAGCTGCTTGTAGAGCTCCTCCTTTCGATGTCATGAATTTCATCTTCATCATTATGGAGCCTTCATCTTCTAGATTTTCTTCGTAGAGCATTGGCCATCCATCACTTTCCTTCACGAACCATAACAATCATGTCATCCTTCTCTTCATCGGAAAGTGATCTTCTAGTCCACATTTAGTTTTTCGTCATCCAGTTACTATTTCCAAGTCATGTTACTTTCAGGTTATTCCATCCATTCTCAGTTGTAGGTGACATCCCTACAAACCCAACCAGATGTTGTTCAAAAATCAAAATGAACATCAAATCAAATTTTATGATGGTATTTCATCATAATATCGACTTGCTTGCAATATCAACATCCCGCACATTCACAAACACATCTCCCAGACATTCAAGAGTCTCATTTTTTTACATACTTTATTGGTCTTGATACCTTCTCCATGGAGATGTCTTGGCCAATTCTTTTAGTCATCGGATGTTGATTACTTATGCGACCATAGTTGCATTTCTTAAGAATTCCTCTTCCTTTCTTCACAAATTGTTCCCAGGAAATTCTATACACGGTTCCTTCATCTTTGTCAACCACCTCATATTCCATATGAGGACATATTATGTTGATCTCATCTCGTAAATATGTGAACTAGTTCAAGACATATGCCTTCATGCATCTTACCAAAGGAAGACATTTATTTTCTTCGATCATGCTCATGAAATGGAGCATTCACCCATGTTATCTACAACTATACGATGACATCACTTAATTTATCAAACATATACATACCAGGGTTGCGGGGGAGCTCCCCCCCCCCCCTGAACCTGCTCACGAAACGCACTCCCTTCAAGAGCGAATCGAGAGCGTGCTCCCTAGCTTTTTTCGCAATTTTTTTTATGCAAACACGTTCCAAACACAATTTTTTTTCAAAGAAACAAGAATCTTTGAGTGGGGCAACCTAATGATCAAGCCTATGGCCCTAGTATTGATATGAAATTTATGGTAATGTTAAATTCTTAGACTAAAAGTGGCATTCTCCTCTATCTTTCATTTTCATCCTTAAATTTTTAATATTACCATGAAATGATTCAGGATGTTTGAGAGTGGTTCCGACCTCATTAGTTTTCATATGGAGAAAATAGAATTTTAAATCTCACTCAAAATCGAGCATACTTATCAGTTTTTCAAGATTTCAAGATTGGAGGGATTGCAATGAAGCCATTGGATTTTGTCATGTACTAGGGTATGGAACTCGTCAAGAGCACCAATCCCTCTATGTACCTTCATGTTAGTGACATTGGTTGTCAAAATCCTTTATCATAAGCCTACTAAAAAAGTACCCATCACTCAAACAAAATCTTGACTTGGCATGCCACATTTTTTCTATCTTATGTTAATGCTTATATGTTAGATGGCGATAGTAATGACAAAGATCCCAAGATAGGTAATGATTTTGATGATAAGTAGGTATTTGTTGTAGCATGATTTTTTTGGATGATAGAGGCCATCTAGAACTTGTTTGTTGATGTATTTTCAATTCAGAGACGGAATGCACTCAATGTTATTTTGGTTATGTACACCCTTACATGCTATATAGATCAAAACTTGTAACTTGTGGACTTGTCGTTGATGAAGATTGTAACTACTAGATTATTGATGTTACATGGTTTAATCTGTGTTTTTATGCTTTTTATAACTAATTCATCATTCTACATGCTTCCTTAGAAATTAGACATTTCTCGTGGCAGCAAAAGGCCCGAGTATTAGCAATAGATAATAGATTTACTTATATTTTCTAGTTCCTAGTAATTTTTATAATTCTTGACTCTTTCATATTTATTATAATATTATTTTTAAATAATATATGACAATTTAAGTTTGAAGTTTGAAGTTGGCAATTATAACTCATTGGTAATGAATTATGAATATGATGCTTCGTGAAAGCTGAAACATTTCATTTCATGTTAGATATTCTTTGTATTGTTTGGTTACTTGATAATGGTAATGGTTACAAGTACAAGTTACAACTTTAGTGATCAATGAAGATAAATGTTATATATTGAATTTTGAAAGCTTGAAACTTTAAGATTGATGAATCATGAGACTCAATATGTTGTATGTTACTAACTGGTGGATGTGGTTGATGACGATTATAACCTCTAGATGATTGATGTTATATGGTTCAATCAATGTTTTTATGTTTTTTATATCTAATTCATCATTCTACATGTTTTTGTTGCCATATATGCATCCAAATATATAAAAATATATATTATATAAAAATTCGCTCCTGATTCCCTCCCAAACCGAGAACTTTTGAAAATGTCGCTCTCTACTTCTGCTCCCGCTCCCAAGTAACCTTGATAACTACCTCTTTCCCCCCTTTTGGTCATCTAGACTTCCTTCAGCAGCTTCATTTCCTTTATTGAAAGTTCTTCAACCATTTTGACATGCTACACTCCTTTGTCACCATACCAGAATCCTTCTAAACAATGGATCCCATGCCAGGTGGAATGATCAGCGAGACACTTGCTTCTTCCAAGTAGAGGGGAACCTTCTAATGATGTCATATCCCCAATAATTAAATTTTTGTCAAAGAAACATTCCCCAGTTTTGACCTTTTTGCTTACTACTAAATATTTTGGCATTGGACTTTAGGAGTTGGGTTAGGAGACTTAGAAGGAAGTTTTTGCAAAAAGGGAAGAAGGAAACTTAGGAAAAGTGGGTCCAAAAATTAAAGGGGTGAGTGTGGGGGCCACACAAAAAAGGAAAATTGAACCCATAGGAGGAATTCAACCCACATGGAGGAAAAACCACTCAAAGGGGTCTTCTTTGGTGGGGAGCACATGGGGAAGAGGAGAGAAACTACAAAAGGTAAAGGCAAGCTCATTTTTGGGGTTCCTTGTTCATTCATCGAACTTTGCTTGTGTTGAGAGCCAAGTCAACCAGTGCTTTGAGCATAGTAATTTCCAAGGAGAAATTTCAGCCTCTCTTTCAGTGGACTTTGAGTACCACCCTAAGGAGGAATTTCAGAAATTCAGTGGGAGGTAAATTTGTTGGATATTTTGGTACCTTTCAGCCCATTTCTCAGCCAATTCGAACTTCTAGGGAGGACACAGGAATCAAAATCATACCACTAAGTTGGGACAGAGAAAAGGGGTATTTTGGCCTAAGGATTTAGCACAATTTTTCCTTAGGTTGGACCAGCATTTGTGGAGATTTTCAGGGCTGGAAGTTGCAGCTTTTGTGAGAGCCAAATATGCTACTCTAGTGCTTGCGGAGTAGTGTCACTGGGTAAAATTTGTGGGGTTGAATACTTCATACTTCTGCAAGTTTTTGGGAAGGAAATCCACTCACCTCTTCCGGGGGTAGTTCTACAATAGATTGAGGAAGACCAAGTGCCAAATTCAGCAGCGAAAGTGTGGGGGACAGTTTCTGGCAGAAAGGGCATAGCACCAAAACTTGGGTAATTTCGGAAGGTCGGAATTAGCCCAATTCCTTTCCGGGGTTTTGTTGAACTGGCCTTGCGAAGTATGTGAAAATTCCTGAATACAGTTATGCAGAAACCCTATTGTAGTACCATGGTTTACTTCTCCTACTTGATTAAGTTATACAAGTTATTTTCAGAAAATATCGAAGTAAACACAACTAACATGTTAATCTATGTTGTCATTGATGTCATATGATGATGAAGAAGTGTCAGTCATGTACCTTTATAAATAATGATGGATGCCCATACTTGTTGAAGGACTAGATGATGATGGAAGAATACATAATGAACCTTGCATAAAATATTTCCAAAGCGAGACATAGATGAACAAACTATACGCTGAACATTTCATAACGCATAACTTTGAACGAATTACATGCCGTCTCCACCAAAAAATTAGTCGGCGTCAGGTTCGATAAATGTAAAGGAACAGTTCACATCTCGTGAACTCAGAAAAATAAAAATAAAAAGCGTTGACGTCCTCGAGGAATATACGATTGCATTTATTTTTTGGATAATATGCGATGCTGAATCCAATAGCACTCGTGAAATAGTAAGATAAGAGCCTGCGACAAACATCTGTTCTGAACCTGAGAACCATTTCGACCTGAGGAAAAATAAATCTGACACTTGTAGCATCTATATCAGAATTCCCATGTGGACCTAAGATAAGAAGGGTCATGTAGGGTATTTCAGGCTTGATCTGGAAACCACCGAAGTTTCTTCTACACTGTTTCGCTTTAAAAATAAATTTGACCACTTAACTTTGAATAAGGCGTGACTTAGCCTCCTGGACTCCGATTTGTGGACAGGTTAGCAGCTCGAATTGCAGCCTTGTGGACGAGTGACCAAACCTGTGGACAGAAGCCTGTAACTGTGTTTTTAGCTCAAACATATATTCTTAGGAATAGTGGTATTCGGATCTAAGGCAGCTTGCCTCAGATTACTGGAGCAGACTTTGTGTGGCTCGAACACCTACAGGCAGCATTCCTCGAACCTTTTGTGATTACCCTCAAATCTGATGCTTTTGTGACTTGAACCTACAACAATACCTTCAGACTTTCGGATCTATTGGTTCAAACTTCAGTAGCTCGGATTTGTGACAAGGCATCCAAAGTTGTGAAGACAAGCTCAAGTAAAGTCAAGGATAAGTCAAGCACAAGAAGTCAAGTACAGTGAAGACATGCACAAGTTATTTTGGAGCTGATTGAACATCTGAAAAGTTGAATAGTGAAGAATTTTGTTGAAGACATTCAAGTAAGTACTATTCCCATTCTCCATCAAAACAAGATAAGAGGGATTGGTGTCCTTGGGGTAGGAGCCCCTAAACACAAGGTTGGTGCCTTGGAAAAGATAAAGTCGAATCATCAAAGTCCAAGTTGGTGCTTGGCAAGAGGTTGGTGCCCTCATACATCTATTGTACTCAATTATTTGAAAAAGGATTGAAGTTCTTATTAATCCTTAATATTATTATTATTATACACCTCTCTGTCTTTAATTGTGAAGAATCTAATTGGCTCTGATACCAATTGTTGGAAATACTGAGAGGGGGGTGAATCAGTATTTCTTTTCAATTGTTAATTTTTGCCAATGCAAAGTTGGATCACTATCTGCAACAAGAAGGTTTCAAAAAGGGAGTAGCAGGTAGCAATCTCTACATGAAGATGGACGAGGAAAAACTTTTGATTACTCTTGTATATGTTGATGATCTAATCTTTGCTAGCAGTGATGATAAGATGAGCCATGAATTTGCTCTAAATGTGTCCAAAAGGTTCGAAATGTCAATGATTGGTGAGCTATCTTATTTTCTTGGGCTACAAATATCTCAAACCTCTGCAGGCATGTTTATATCTCAAGCAAAATATCTTAAAGACATGCTCAAAAGATATGGGATGGAAGATTGTGCACCTCTGAGCACAGAGAAGACCACAGATTGTAAATTAAGTAAAGATGATGATACCCCTATCATAGATGCGACTCTTTACAGGTCAATAATTGGAGCTCTCCTATACTTAACTGCTACAAGACCAGATATTATGCAAGCAGTAGGAATGGTGGCAATATTTCAGTCAAATCCTAAACAATCCCATCTAGCAGCAGTGAAGAGAATTCTCATATATCTAAAAGGAACGGCTGATATGGGTCTTTGGTATCCTAAGAGTTCAACTCTTATTGTGACAGCTTACTCTGATGCTGATTGGGCCGGAAGCGTGGATGATCAAAAAAGTACTAGTGGAAATGCATTCTTTATGGGAGATTGCCTTGTATCTTCGCTGAGCAAAAAGCAATCATCTATATCTCTTTCTACAACTAAAGCCGAATACATAGCTACTGCTGATTGTTGTACACAAATTCTATGGATGAAGGAAGCCTTGAAGGATGTCAACATAGAAACTAAGAAACCAATCACAATTTTTTGCGACAACACTAGCACCATCAGTCTTTCAAAGAATCTGATAATGCACTCAAAGACCAAACATATTCCAATCAAATATCATTTTCTCCGCAAACAAGTTGCTAAACAAAATATCAAGTTAGAATATGTCAATACAAAGGAACAGATTGCAGATATCTTTACAAAACCCCTTCCTCGAGAAGCATTTGAATATCTTTGTCAAAAGATGGGTGTTATTGCTCTCTTCCTGCACTTGACCTTTTTTGGTTCTCTGTCTTGAAATCATCTCTGGGAAATTCTCTTGCTTCACTTTGCTGCAAACAACACTTTAGTAACTCATGTGTTACAATGACCAATTCTTTGGGTGTCGGGCTCCGTCAATCATGCACCTAATTACATTCAGACCTTTGATTTAGATTACGACTCTTTGACTTCAAACTTTACATCAACTTTTCATCTTGGATGAAAAATACTCGATCTTAACTCAAACTATCCAAACTTTCATTTGATCCTAACATTTGTTTTGACTTCAAGGCTTGACCCAATAATTATGATAGTGGATATTTTGACTTAATTCAAGTTATACAATCTTTCAACGAACATACACCCTTAATACAGTTTAGGATGTAAAATCTTCACTCTCTCTCATACTTCATTTTTTTATGAAAGATCATCAATTTCCCATTATCATTTCACATGATACTGAAGTCTTTAATCGAAATGCAATCCATGTTTTCCAAGATTTATTTTATGGTGAAAATAATTAAACCATTCAATTTTCAACATTCAAAAATGCCTTTCTGAATTATCATACCTTATGCTCCCTTCAAGGTTATTAACAAACCTTTCCCTTGCATTTGCAACTCTCTGGATTCCACTCTTCTGTGTCGTCTTTGTCACTGTGACTACTCGCATGCCCTTCATACCATAAGCTCGTCATGTTAGTGCAAACATTTTCCTGCACTTTTATGCACCATACAACATCAATTCACATCTCTTAACCTATGTACAGAGAACAAGCTATTCATATTTCAACCTCTTTGATGAATAATGTACAACTCGTACATTGTGTCCATCCTAAATAATTCCTCCTTAGGTGCCGCCACATGATGGTAAAAACAAGGATTCTACAACATCAAGCAATTTGGTTTGTTCGTGTTTTCCACTTTAAAACACAAATCAAAATAATTCTCTCATTCCAACTACAAGCTTTGGTCCAAAATGACTCAACCAAAACTGCGATGAATCCATATTATGCATAATAAACCCTCTCACATAAAAATGCATAATTCTTTTTATATCACCCAGGATACGCATTTTTTCATTCATTTTCCATTCATTTATACCTCCGCATTTGCAACATTTTCACTCTTTCATAACATTTACAAAAGATCAACTTCTCGAGTATGGCAAGGAAATTTAATCATCCAGATTTTAAAATACCCCTACTCAATGAATATTGATTCATTCAATGAGCACTTACCTTGAATCATCTTGTGGTTGAAATGATCCAACCCGTCTCTCGCGTATTCTTTTAGGAATACATTCAAGCCTCTACAGACTTCGTCTCCATACCAAAATTCAATGCAATCAACCAATGCACACTTTAGTATTGAATGTATCAAGAAATTATATCATATATAATTCCAAATAATTTAGACTCTTCATTTAAATTCCTGATTTACTTTACTTTGAGTGTGCAAGGTCCATTCTCTCCCCAGCAAATAAATCTCTACCTAGCAACTTTGCAACATAAATCTTTCCCAACAAACAATGTTTGTAAACCTTCAAGGTACGCACAATATCCCTTCTTAATTCAAGTTCCCTCATCCCAATCTCTCGGTTTTCTTTTCAATTTCAATTTCTTGGCTTTAAAAACATGAAACCTTAATGTAACGGAATATCCTTCCAAGATTACATTCTCCAAAAACGTACATGAACTATTTGCAAAAACTTTACCTCGATCAATCCCAATGACCTTTTCTTACGCTGGAAGGTGGTACCGTGGAAACACTGGATCCATACCTTGAATATTCCATTGGAACTGCACCTCTTTCACAAGCCCCACACATGCCTTTTTGATAACAAACACACACTTTAGTATTGAATGTAATAGGAACTTATATTCTATATAAGTTCAAAAGAATTGATCTCTCTGTATGTGATTGAGTTCAATCTTTTTCTTTCAATAATCACAAATCATAGAGGCATAGAGGCCACAGTTAACATTTATCAAGCTTGGTTGCATATGCAATTTCACTATTTGCAAACGTCCCTTCAGAAATTATATTATATGTAGTTCCCACCAATTTAAAACGTATAACAATGATACTTCTATCCAGCTTTATAAGTCGTAATTCCCAACGTAAGTATCATTCCAATGCACTAATTCTCAACATAATAATGCAATGTCAATACCATCAGTAATATGAAATGTCTGCATAAAGAAGAGAAAATGTCGTACGACATTTCTCTGCATTGGTTGAAGTCTTTGCCATACCAGAAGTGCTGTCACCTACGCCGTCGCACCAAACTACCAAACGTTGGATATTTCTTCTATGTGTTGCGGCCAGGACAATGAAATTCTTACAGCCACTACACATATGCCACTGCATGTGCCCAATGCACTTCGCAGGAGTGTTGATGCTATCATCGATTCCTACCAATGCCTGTGTCCAACACCTGCAGCTTCTCCCCTCGGATACTCGCTTGAATTTATGTGTTGGCTGTTTTCAAATTCGATCTCAACAGAACTCTGTCACATTTATGTTGCGTCATATACACCATGCCCACGTTACAGAATTTAATTAATGCATGGAAGTTGCTTCACAGCTATCGCGGACTGTGATATCATACCTGTGGCATCACGTTCCAATGACTTGCAAACAAAGCCATATACCTGCGTCAATGTCGTGGTGTTAATGCATATGTTTACGTTGTTGCTATTTATCACGAACGCCTGCGATGTCCCGTGGAATATATATCCCATGCCGTTTGTAATCTACATTTCATCAACCACGCTGCTCGTGGTGTCTTTGTTGTGATATCATTGCTTGATACAGCAATGCATCAAGGCTTGCACTTCTTCTCCTGCGATGTTGCCTTCGCCCAAATGCGTTAAGGCCCTCACGTAGCCTCCACAAACTTGAGATCGCACACCCAAATCACAGAATTGTGATCTATTTTTTTCTCTTGTTTGGATACACCCTCGGTCCTGCAATCACACACTTAATTATACAACATATATATATAAATCTGCAGACTCAACGCGCCACAATATATTTCAATCAACTCTTAATCTGGCAATTCGACCTGCTCTCCTCGCTCACATCAAGCAATCAAACGAAATAGCCTCAACTTACGAGAGACTCATCCTCCAACTCATCTCCTTCGCTCTGATACCAAATGATGCCAGGATACTGGGTTAAACAGATCCTAGCATATAAAAACTCATGTGCTTCCCTCAACATTAAAAATCTCATCTAATTCTTCATAAAAAAAAACATTTGATTCAGCTTCAAATATACATAACGGAAAGAGAGCTATACAAGCAAAAAAATGTTGATATACAATAACACAAGAAATTCCTTGGCCAAATATTACAGTGGATGGCCTTGCGTCTCTCGGCCCTTTTTCAATAACTCTCAACCCATTTCTCTCTCTCTCTCTATATTCCTCACTTGTTTTTCATCCTCACACAATCCTCCTATTTATACATAAATATGAATTTATTCCACCCCATAATTTCCTCCACACAAATCTTAACTAAAATCTAAATTAGATTTATCCTTTTTTTGGACCAACTAAGTCCCGTTTAAGGAATTTCTAATCTCTATATTATCTACCTAATTCAACTCCACTCATATCCTTTAATTTATTATAAGAATATTTACAATAATCCTCACTTACAATTTTCTCCCTTAATTTATTAAAATGAGTACAATAATTTATAAAATAATTAAAAAATCATCACCCCCTAAATTACACAAATGAATAATGAAAATTTAGCTTTGATGCTCCTGCATCAAAATAGATTACTGCTAAAAATAGACTTTGATCCAAATTCTAAAAATAGACATATCACCTAAAAATAGCCTATGTGAGCCCCACCTAGTGTAGGTGCTTATTTTTCACTAGGATCAAGGATGATGTTTCCGGATGCCAATTTCATTGTTTCTTGTTGCAATCTTCAACAAATAGTAAGATAAGAGCCTATGACAAACATCTGTTCTGAACCTGAGAACCATTTCGACCTGAGGAAAAACAAATCTGACACCTGTAGCATCTATAGCAGAATTCCCATGCGTACCTAAGATAAGAAGGGTCATGTAGGGTATTTCGGGCTTGATTTGGAAACCATCGAAGTTTCTTCTACACAGTTTCGCTCTAAAAATAAATTTGACCGCTTAACTTTGAATAATGCATGACTTAGCCTCCTAGACTCTGATTTTTGGACAGGTTAGCAGCTCGGATTGCAGCCTTATGGAAGAGTGACCAAACCTGTGGACAGAACCCTGTAACTGTGTTTTTAGCTCAAACATATATTCTTAGGAATAGTGGTATTCGGATCTAAGGCAGCTTACCTCAGATTATTGGAGCAGACTTTGTGTGGCTCGAACACCTACAAGCAGCATTCCTCGGACCTTTTGTGATTACCCTCGAATCTAATGCTTTTGTGACTCAGACCTACAAAAATACCTTCAGACTTTCGGATCTATTGGTTCAAACTTTAGTAGCTTGGATTTGTGACAAGGCATCCAAAGTTGTGAAGAAAAGCTCAAGTAAAGTCAAGGATAAGTCAAGTACAGTGAAGACAAGCACAAGTTATTTTGGAGCTGATTGAACATCTGAAAAGTTGAACAGTGAAGAATTTTGTTGAAGACATTCAAGTAAGTACTATTCCCATTCTCCATCAAAAGTAGATAAGAGGGATAGGTGTCCTTGGGGTAGGAGCCCCTAAACACAAGGTTGGTGCCTTGGAAAAGATAGGGTCGAAGCCCTAGAGGTCAGAGCCTCATCAAAGTCCAAGTTGGTGCTTGGCAACAGGTCAGTGCCTGATTCATTGAAGGGTTGGTGCCCTCATACATCTATTGTACTCAATTATTTGAAAAATGATTGAAGTTCTTATTAATCCTTAATAATATTATTATTATACACCTCTCTGTCTTTAATTGTAAAGAATCTAACTGGCAAAAAGTAACAATTGAAAAGAAATATTGATTCACCCCCCTCTCAGTATTTCCAACATAATAGCCTACACATGCAGATCATTTAGTGAATATTACGCTAATTCAAACAAAGTGACACATTGAGTTTTGGACATAAGTCCTCGGAAAAACCCAAAGTGGGAAAACTGTTGCAGCAGATATGGGGGTTTATTATTATTAAGTAGATTCTGAGTACAGCAAATATGGGCAACAAATCGAGTTAACTCGACAGAGAAAATATATATCTGCAGCTAACTTGTTGTTTTGAGACCAGGATTCTGACTGATCGACACCCTCAAATGGGATTTACAAGACTCAGCCCGATTCTGGCCCTAGAAACCCCAGCGCTGCCCCTGAAGCACCAGTGTCAGCCCTGCTAGGCTCTGTGTGCCTTTGCGCTGCTCAAAAGGGGATTGTGTAACCCTAGAGTGGGTGACGCAATCCTTACGCTGCCTCTGGAGACCCCTGTGTAACTCTGGAAGCCCTCTGAAGCTGCAGTGTTGTCCCTCCTGGGCCTACGTAGCATCTGAAGCTATGTTGCGTAACTGCTTTCCTTGCTCCTCTGCGCTGACCCTGAGAGTTGCTCCTCTGCCTCTTGCTGTCTCTAGGCTCCAGGATTAGATCATCCCCTCAGCCAATACTACCCCTCGCTGCAGAAAACTCCTCCAGAAATTCTTAGCAAACCCTACCCTAGAATTCTAGCTTAGTTTCTCAGCTCTACCTCTGTGTGTGTGTCTCCAACTGACCCCCAAGCCTTTCTCTTATACATTTTCATTGAACACATCAACAGCCGAGATTAAATTACTCATCAACGGCTGAGATTAAAAAACTGCTTGATCTGCGTCATTTAGAAAATTTCAGCACATGTGTTAATTAATTCACTTTAATTATTTAATTTCCCTAAGTTTAGACTTAGGGAATACATTAAAATAATTAATTATTTGAATAAATTTAACACTAGATAAAATTTCTCCGAACGCTTTCTGAGTTCTGGAGGTCATGTGTTTTTTAGCCCCTCCACAAAGTTTCAAGGCTAGAGCACACCCGATGCTACCCCAACTACACAAAATCTCAACAGAGTATTTTGAAGGTATTTTGGGCAATTTTCTACGTTGAGCATATAACCTTGTAGAGCCATTTGTTGGGAAATTTTCAGCTATTCTCACTTGAGTATTTGCTTCCTTTCCATAACAAGCCCAGGTGCACAGTTTCTATCCCCCATTGTACTCAGATTGCATGGTTTCTTAATAAAATGGCTCAGAATTCGTGTTGCTACCCTATGAAGTCTTAATATGTTGCTGCATGTGTTATCTTCCATAATTTTATGATTGTTCCTATGTTGTCGCTAGTGCATGTCTTCGGTATTTTACTATAAATTTCTATTAAGAATATTACTGTGGTAACCCATTTTCTGATACGGAGGTGGAAAACATCAAGGGACACCTGGATAACCAAGAGGACAACGAGAAGCCCATGTAGGGAGGTTAGAACCAAATTTTGGAGGAGTTGTTGAGGACAAACCAACAGATGTTGAGGTAGGGGAAAATTATGATGGACATGATGACACAGGTGATTGGTCTACAGGTTAATGGGAGGCTAGAGAAAGAAACCCAAGGGGATGGGGGTTCCAGAGCGGGGAAGGAGGTCATACATATCAGCCCTTTCACACCCCTCTGTGTGCCCAAACAGGTCATCCTACTATCCTGGATAAAGTGCTACCTGATATCAATGTGCTTGGAGCAGTCTTGGAACAAGGGATTCTCTGAAAGGCGAATCCCACTCTAGTTGTCGCAGATGATCCCGGTAGTATCCAATACATGCTCAAATAGCTCATTAAAGAGCTTCCTCAACCAAACAACTTCACAATAGGCCATACTAGCTGCAATGTGTTCGACCACGGGGGTGCTTAAAGCAATCAATTTATGCTTCTTGCTCATACATGAAGAATGAGGTTTGTCTCACAAGATCTCTTCTGGAAATTTCATTGTATGATTTGACGGTGTGTCAATCATAGATTTGTACTCAAAATATTTACTGCATAATATATAAACCCTCAGATCTGATGCATTGGTTTTCTCGCATTGGGTTTTTTCGGGGACATTAGTCCAAAAATAACTGTGTCGAATGGTTGTGTGATCTATGTTTGTTCAGATTTGTTTCCACACTTGTAATTCTTCCGTAGTTAATTTGTGTAGGTTGTAGTGAATGGATTTCGAAATTTGCTTGTAGAACACAGTGAATAATTTGTAAAGTAAATAACAAATAGAAGACTTTCCATCAGTTGCTGCAGTAGGATTCCTGAGTTGACGGAATTTTCACATGTCCTTTTCAACCTTGAAGTATAGGTTAGGATTAGCATCGCTCCTTGTAAATCCCAGCTTCATAAGATAGCTATCAATCCTCTCACACCAAGCCCTAGGGACTTGCTTCAACCCATAGAAGGATTTCTTCAACCTGCATATGTGTGTCCTTCGATCTTGTACTTCGACCACCTGAGGTTGTTCCAAATATACTTCCTCCTTGAGCGAGCCATGCAAAAAAGCAGTCTTAACATACATTTGATGTAGGTTCCATCCTTGAGTGGAAGCTAGAGAAATACTAGATCAGATAACGATATATCTGGCAACTGGTGCAAATATCTCCTCATAGTCCACTCCTTCCTTTTGAGAGAATCCTCAAGCAGCAAACCTAGCCTTATATTTTTCGGCATTACCATCAACTCCATGTTTGATTTTGTATAATCATTTTGAGGTGACTACGGATTTGTCCTTGGGTCTAGGCACCACTTTCCAGACATTATTCTTCATAACAGATTCATATTCCTCAATCATCGCATCCTTCCAGACTTGGTGCTTTACGGCTTCTTCGAATGTACATGGCTCAGTTTGAACAATAGTACTCATAGCAGCTAAGTACCCTTGATATCTATTCGGCTTCTTACTTTCGCGGAATGCCCCTCTTGGAGCAATATGTCTTTCAGCATCTTCACGAGTATCTTTGAGCCGCAAAGGTCTTTTCCATGAGGTAGAGGGATCGCCGGGAGGTGGATTAATGGGATCCATCGAGCCTTCAACATCAAGCATCAGCTCATCTATCGGAGGTTCATCCTAATTCCATGCAACATCATCATTGTCCTTCCATGGGATAGGCAGATATTTGGCTTTCCCAAGGGCAATATCTTCATCGTAAGAGACATCATAGGTTATTTCCACTTCTCTTTGACTAGGCACATAGATTCTATATTTGTTTGAATTTTCACTATAGCCCAAAAATGTACCCTTCTTCCCAAATGCTTCCAACTTGTTTCTTTTCTCTTTAGGTACATGAAATACATGGGACAACCAAATATTCCAAAATGAGAAACACTAGACTTCTTACCAGTGAAAACTTCTTCGAGTGTCTTGAAATCCAATGCTTGATGTGGGCTCCTATTTTGAATATACACGGCAGTGTTGGCAGCTTCTCCCCATAAGAACTTCGGTAGGCCTTGATCATGGAGCATGGCACGAGTGGCTTCCATGATTGTTTGATTCTTCCTTTCAGCAACTCCATTCTGCACAAGAGTGTATGGAATGGTTGTCTCCCTCTTAATGCCAACCTCTCTGCAAAAGTCATTAAATTCATTTGATTCATATTTGGTTCCATTGTCGGTCCTCAATATTTTGATCTTCTTCCCTGTTTGATTTACCACCAAGGCTTTGAAAGAATGAAACCATTTGAACACTTCATCCTTCTTCTTCAAGAAATATATCAATGTTTTGCGTGAGAGATCTATTGATTTGTGGTAGCGTCGGACGTGCTCTAAGTCTCAAACTTTGTGGAGAGGCTTAGACACATGTATTCCACATAACCCAAAAATTGTTTTGGGAAATTCCACTCGGAAACAATTTTAATTGATAAATTAATTATTTTTAATGAGGACCCTAAGTCTAACTTAGGAAATTAAAATAATTAATGGTTAATCATTTAAACTGTGGGTGAAACTTTTAAAAAAAGTAGATCAAGTCTAAATGTAATCTTAGTCGTTGATTTGAGATATAATCTCGGTCGTTGAAGTCTCAACGAGAAGACTATAAAGGAAGGCTTGAGGATCATTTGGAAAATACACCAAAGGGAAAAAGCGATCGAATTTTCTGAAGTGAGCAGTGCTCAAAGGAAAACCAGATCTATAGACTCTTCATGCAGTTGAGGGGCAAAGACAGTTTTGGCAGGAGGATCTTCTTCGGGGCCAAGGATCATCAGCAGAGAGGCAAAGAAAGACGCAGAGGAAGCAACACAAAGCTCAAAGAGGGTGACGCAGCACCCACAAGGGGTAACACAAGGCCACGCAGGCCACAAGTAGAGGCAGCACAGTTTCTGATCAAAAGTCCAAGTTTCAGCTGGGAAATCGAGATTCTAAGCCGAGAGGGCTAGGATCGAGTGTCCTGAGGGATGAAAGATCAAGCAGAAGGGGTGACACGGTCCATTAGAAGTCCCCATGCAGGCCTACACAGCTATTGCGCAGGGGCAGCGTAGAGGGTGTTGGGGTTTCTTCATTTCAACTACTGAATCAGCCGGGACTTGCAGTGTGAGGTAATCTCACTATTTTTCTCTGTCAGTATTTCTCTATAACTGAATTGTCCGATGAGACATTCAGAGATGTATTCAAAATAATTGTTGCTTAATAATAAAACCCTCAGATCTGCTACACCGGTTTTCCCGCATTGGGTTTTTCCGAGGACATTTGTCCAAAAAAAACGGTGCCATGTGTGTGTTATTTCTTTTGCTTGGTTTCCTGTTTCCGCGTCTAAATTAATTAAGTGAAGGCTGCTTCAGTAATTGCTTCAATGTTTTTAGAATTAATCTGCAAAATAACTTGTTAATGTAATTTACAAGTAGGAGAAGTAATTCAGTTTGTTGCAGTGGGATTCTAGATCTAGGACTTGGAATTTTCACATGGTTTCAGAGCTTCTGGAGCGTTGTAGGTGAAATAGGAAGAGTAGATCTAGTGCTGAGAAGGAGGTCGAACAGCTGCAGAAAGCAGCAACTCGAATCCCTAGAGGGATTGCGCAGTCCATGCCTGGAAGGCTGAAATTTCCGGGAAAGTCTCTCTCTGAGTGAGTCGACGAAGAGGGAGGGCTTCCAGATCGAAATTTTGCCGAGCCAAAGGGAGCAACGCAGAGCTGGTGGGACGCAGTTTTCTACGAGTAGAATTTGTTTTGTTGGGCAGAAATTCATCAAAAGAGGAAGCAGAAGCACAGTGAGGGAATTTTCTTCCTCACAAAGTTCCTAGCTAGGGAATTTCATTTTTCCAAGATCTGAGCAGCAGATCCGGGTGGTAGATCTACAAACTCCAAAAGGAGTGTGGCTAGCCAATATTGCGCAATGGGTGAAGAAGAGGAGTTGATTCGACATTTTCTTGACAGCCATGGAAACTCACGGGCTTAGAGATCAAGACCGATGGAGGGAGCCTCCAACTACGTGATTTGGAAGGCAAGAATCACATGCCTTCTACATGAGAACAATCTCAAGATTTTCGTGACAAGTACAGTAGTTGTCCCTGTAGATCCAGATCTGTTGAAGAAGTACACAGTTGATATGGTGAAGGCCAAAAGGTTGCTCCTTGATGGAGTCAAAGATAATATTGTGTCCCACATAGCTGGCAAGACACAGCCAGGCAGATGTGGGAAGCCTTGGCAGCGCTGTATGAAGGCTCTTCCGAACCGCGAAAGATGTACTTAGAGCAAAAACTAAGGATGATGCAGATGCAGAAAGGAGAGCGTATTGTTCCGTTCCTATGGAAACTTCAGGAAAACCATGATCAGCTAGCAGTAGTGGGGGCCACCCCTTCTCCTACAACAATGGTGAGACTGGTTCTTAACACAGTGTCTGAAGAATGGCAGGTGTTCGTCCAGAGCATCCTGGGCAGAGCAACCTTGTCGTGCTGGGAAGAGATGTGGGTTGCTCTTCAGCAAGAAGAGCTAAGGAGGGGCTTGGTCAAGTGTAAACTTGACGACAGCAGTGGCAGTGGATCGAAGATGAAGCAAGAGGAGGAGGAAAATGCGGCCCTTGCATCCAAGGGACAACAGGAGCAGTGGAGACATAAGAAAGACGTCTCAAAGATAAAGTGCTTCATGTGTGGTTAACTTGGTCACTATGCTACCCAGTGTCCCTTGAAGAAAAAGGACAAGGACGAGAAGCACGATCAGAAGGTTGCGCTCACAAAGATCGAGGAGGATGAGTATGCCATGAGTGCCCACGCATCTCCAAGAGGGAGATGGGGCGACATTGAGTTGTAAGTTCACAAGAACTTCAGCTGGGCAGGATCTTTGAGGAGTCCACCTCTTGGATCATAACCTTGCTACGGGTGCCCAAGATCAGCAGTAGCAGGCTGGAGGAGTTTTCAGCGGTGCATAGGAGTGCAGAAGCGGCAAATGCAGTGGTTAGAAGCACTAGAATCTGAGCAGCACAGAGCCGAGTTGCAGCAGTGCAGAGGGACGCACTGCAGAGCAGCAGCAGCACATTGCTTCAGAGGGACAGCGTGGATCTAGCAGCAGTCAAAGTTTTAGCATCGAGATGCATCCTGAACACTTGTTCAGAATATTGGATGTTTTTCAGTTGCTTCTCTCAGCAGCTGAGTTGCAGTGCAGAGTTAGCAGTGGCAGTGCTAGCAACAAATGCAGCATTTCAAAGGGAGTTGCAATACAGATGCAGTGTTGACCGTGGCAGGGTCAACAATAGTACAATTGTAGCAGTAGTGCAGTGGTTGGTGGACAACATGTCAGACATCAGCAGCGCAAAGGGAGATACTTTAGAGTCAGAGTAGTGTGCAGCGGGGCATATTTGCTAGAGCACATTCCTCGCTAAGAGGGTCGTTAAGAGGGAGTGTTGATTTGCGGTAGCATCAGATGTGCTCTAAGTCTCAAACTTTGTGGAGAGGCTTAGACACATGTATTCCACATAACCTAGAAATTATTTTGGGAACTCCCCCCCGGAAACAGTTTTATTTGATAAATTAATTATTTTTAATGATGACCCTAAGTCTAACTTAGGAAATTGAAATAATTAATGGGTATTAATTTAAACTGTGGGTGAAACTTCTAGAAAAAGCAGATCAATTCTAAATGTAATCTTAGTCGTTGATTGGAGATCTAATCTCTGTCGTTGAAGTCTCAACGAGAAGACTATAAAGGAAGGCTTGATGGTCATTTGGAAAATACATCGAAAGGATCAAGTGATCGAATTTTCTGAAGTGAGCAGTGTTCAGAGGAAAACCAAATCTAGAGATTATTCACGCAGTTGAGGGGCAGAGACAGTTTTGGCAAGAGGATCTTCTCTGGGGCCAAGGATCATCAGTGGAGAGGCAGAGAAAGACGCAGAGGAAGTAGCGTTGAGCCAAGAGAGGGTGACGCAGGGCCATGCAAGCCACACGCAAAGGAAGCGCAGTTTCTGAGCAGAAGTCCGAGTTTCAGCCAGGAAATCAATATTTTGAGCCAGGCGGGTTGGGATCGAGTTTCCTGAGCATTGAAAGATTGTGCAGAAGGGGTGACGCAGTGCATCAGAAGTCCCCACGCAGGACTTGCATTGTGAGGTAATCTCACTATTTTTCTCTGCCAATATTTCTCTATAACTAAATTGTCCGATGAGACATTCAAAGATGTATTTAGAATAACTGTTGCTTAATAATAAAACCCTCAGATCTACTACACCGGTTTTCTCGCATTGGGTTTTTCCAAGGACATTTGCCCAAAAACAACGGTGTCCTATGTGTGTTATTTCTTTTGCTCAGTTTCCTGTTTCCGCATCTAAATCAATTAAGTGAAGGTTGCTTCAGTAATTGCTTCAATGTTTTCAGAAGTAATCTGCAAAACAACTTGTTAATGTAATTTACAAGTAGGAGAAGTAATTCAATTTGTTGCAGTAGGATTCCAGAACTAAGACTTGGAATTTTCACAAGGTCATCCACAAAGATAGCATAGTATAATTATCCTCCCAATGATGTTACGGGCAACATACCAGATAGGTCATAATGGACAAATTGAAGAATATCGGTAGTTTAGCTTTAACACTAGAAGGGAATGGTCCACTTGTAAGTTTCCCAGCTGCACAACCCTGACAAACCCTTTCATGATTCATGTTGAACTCGGGCATACCTGTGACCGTACCTGGCTTTGTAATGAAGGTGGGCAAATCTTCAGCGCCATAATTCAGATTGAAGAGAAGTACCGCAAGTCAAGGCTCCCAAAGGACTTCCTCCAACTTGGTAAAGACCTACCCTAAATCCAAGTGTGAATGCAATTATAGGGTTTCTTTGCCAAATACGTATATTTCCATCAATGAAAACTACCTTGAAGCCTTTATCTTCCATCGCAGAAATAGACACCAGGTTCTTCTTCAAATCAAGCACATACAACACTTCTTGTAGATGAATGGTTTGACCTTGATTTAAGTGAAGAGTGACAGTACCTATCCCTTTCACGAGGTAGGTGGCATTATCTCCAAGTATGATCTCCTGGTCTTCTTTTCATTCAAATTTGAGAGAGCCTCCTTGTACCCAGTGAAGTGCCTTGAGGATCCACTATCAATCAACCAATGATCCAAAGTATCTACAGGAGAGGCAGTAGATAGAGCGAAAATAAGATAAAACTCATTTTGTTTTTCTACAGCATTACTTTCTTCATATCTGGAATTTCTCGTCCTTTTGGGAAGTCGACCATTTCCATATTGAGCAACGGAAGCATTCCTCTTTCCTTTATCGTTGAACTTGTTGTTTCTTTGATTGCCATTGCCTTTGTAATTATTGTTGATGTTGTCGTCATCCCTTGGAGAATCCTTCTTGTGAGGACACTCTCTAGCATAGTGGTCGAAATTGTTGCAATTGCAGCACCCTCCTTTCCTTCCTTCTATGAATCCTTGCTTGAACCCTTGACCCCGTCTCTTTGGACCAGAATATTCTTCCTCTTAGCATGAGCAGAGAAAGAAATAGGTTCATTTCTATTTGAAGGCTTGTTTCTCTCCATCATCCTCGTCTCTTCTTGCGTGCATCTAGCCAATGATTCATCAAAACTAGGAATCCTATCATTGTTGAGAATGGCAGTGTTAAACACATCCCATGCTCTTGAAAGACCTCCAAGTGCAATGAGGGTGAGATCCCTGTCAGCAATAACTTCTCCTACAAATAGAAGGTCATTCTTGATTTGTGTGATCCTCATGAATTAGGATTGTATAGACCCCCCTTTATCCATTTTCATGTCCTTCAACTTGTTCTTGAGAAAGAGGATTTGATTTGCATTGTTTACTTTGAACATCCCAATCAGCTTATCATACATCTCCTTAGATGTTCCCAAATCAGAAATATAGGCAACTAAATGCTTTTGAATGGAGTCTATGATAATTCTCTTAGCTTTGACCTCACCTTTCTTATACTTTGTCTTTGCAGCAGCAAGTGCATTTGAAGGAGACTCCACCACTCTTCCCTACACATAGTCCATGGCATCATACTCTTCCAAAGTCAAGTCCAAAGTCATCTTCCATGCATGATAGATGGATTTTTCCTCGAGCTTATCCTCATGTTTGATGTAATATTCCCAATTAGCAGCAGCTAATTGGTAATATTAATATTTGGCCAGTTTACTTTTTATAAAGTTAAATCAATTAATAGAGTGGGTGAGAAGATACTTAGCCTACACTTAGGAAATAAACATTCCCTAAAGTCACTTGAGCACATTATTATTTGGCAACGTGGGACCCAGGAGGTCGAAGTGGCAGCATGGGTAGCGTGTGACCCAGGAGGTCGAAGTGGAGCGTGGGCAACATGGGCCCATGACAGCACAGAGAGAGAGGGACAGTGCAGTTTTGGTGGGGCCTAGGTGAGAGCAAGGCTCTCCAAGCATAAATAGGGGAAGAGGCTCATTCATTCATTCGATTATGCATCTATGTTTTGTCTCCTGACATTGAGCACGCTTTTGCTATTGAGCAAAGTCTGCAAGTGTTGTTCAGCACACCGGGTGTCTACGAGCAGAGATCCCAACCTCAGCCCCGAGGGACTTCGAGTGCTTGCTTGGGTGAGGAGTTCGATCTATTGATCTTCAGGTGGGAGCCATAGGATCTTCAGTCAGGGATTACGCACTTGCTTGGGCAGCACAGTCTCAAGGAGAGATCACGCAGTTCTTGGAGGAGGTAGTGCCGGGAGTGAAGATTCATGAGGGGATTCAGCCCGGGATAGTGAGAAGGGATCAACCCTTAGCTATTCCATAATTTTGGTAGAGGAGGGGGCCACTATTTGCAAAAATTCATTCAGGGCCAGCGTATTTCACTGGGATAGCGTTATTCCTCAAGGGAGGTGAAATTTCGGGGTCATCCATTCCGGAATTCTTTTCTGGGCTTTTCTAGGTATTTGAAGGAGGGCTCATTCCCAGAGTTTTGTATTTTTCTGAGCAAGGGAACAGCCCCAAAGAGCCATCCTATTCCAACAGTAGCAGCAGTCCAGTAGCAACAACAGCCGCCCAGTAGCGTCAGCAACAGCATTTTGGAGATAACACAGCCACTGATAGAGCAGCGATTCCTTGAGCATTTCTGAGAGTATTCCCAGCTTGCCTTGTGCAAGCCAAGGTGCCATCATTCTGATCACCTTCGTACTCATTGTATCTTTCAGTTATATAATAAAATGGCTCAGTGTTCTCCATATTTTGCATTATTTATGTGATGTCTCTCTATTTGCTGTAGTTTCTTGTTTATGTTTCTTTATATTGTTGTTTATTTCTACTTGGAATATTACAATGGTATCAGAGCTCATAGACTTGGCTCAGCCTGTGGAGCAGATTGTCTATGACACCAGCAGGAAAACCATATATCACTTACCGGGGAAGGAGGTACAAGGACCAAGAATGGAAGCTTGAGGCCACTTTTGGAGAGGGTGACTGCATTCCGATAGTGGACGCAAAAGAGGAGGAACCAATGGCAGAGGAGAAGGATGAAGGAAAGGAGTTCGGGGAACTTCTCCTAAAGTCTGTGCAGGAGCTATCGAGGAGGATAGAAGAGATGTGGCAGAAGTTTACTACAAACCAGAGACAGCGTGAAACCCCAAAGGGTTTTCACATTGGAGAAGGGTCCGACACTTCCCACCGCTTGCAGGAGCAGCAGGTTGTATCACTTACTCCTCCACGTTCCACGATGCCCACATTTCTAGCTACAGGCACTGGAGCAGGAGCACCTCAAGAACCAGAGCCGGTTCACATGGGGGATTATTTTGCCGTGTATCAGTCCTACAGGCGAGATTTTGGTGAGGCTCTCACTTTCCATGATTTTGTGTAGCTCAAGAAGGACAGCAAACCCCGTAACCATAACAGAGGGGGCAGATACACACAGGATGGGGATGTACAATGTACAGTGGGCAGATTTTTTCTGCCAACATTTGACGGATCCTCCAAGTGTTCGGAAAAGGCTTGGGTGGAGAAGCTTGATATCTATTTCTAGCTCAATCAGATGGCAGAGGGAGAGGCCATCAAGGTGGCAGCGCTGCACCTAGAGGGAGAGGCCCATGATTGGTGGTTCCACAGGATTGCCAGGCTGGGTCACTTAGATGTGACAGCATATGCAGAGTTTACACGGAGATTGGTAGAGTGGTTTGATCGGAGGGATCCGGAAGAGCACTTTGTTGAGTTGACCAAGCTCAAACAGACCGGGAGCCCGGACACCTACATTTCCGAGTCCTTGAGACTTTCCATGATGGTACCTGACTTGTCCTCAGCCAGGATGATATACATGTTCATTGATGGGTTGGCAGAACCTCTGGGTGGGTTAGTTAGATCTACAAGGCCTGCTACACTTCATGATGCAGTTGCGAGGACCAGGGACTTGCAGGATGCCCTACCTAGGACCAGAGCTCCTTTCCCCCAAAGACCGACATTTCAGCCGAAGGGGAAGGACATGAGGGTTCCACCTCTGAAGGGAAACCAAGGCCGGGGGCCTTGAACGATGAGACCCGAAGAGACCTGAGACGGAGGAAGCTATGCTTCACATGCCTGGAGCCGTGGGCACCAGGACATCGTTGTGCCGCTAGGAAGGCACACTACATAGAGGTCCTCTTCGACAGTGACGGGGAAGAGGATGTATATGAGGAGATGGAGGCAAGAGGCAGCGTTGTAGTACAGAGAGGGGATCATCCACCACCAGGAGCAGGAGGGGTAGCGTTTGCACCTACTGGGGGAGTCCTTGCTTCTTTGCAAGGGGTTCCCAAATACTTGACACTGCATGTCCGGGGTACTATGCAGGGACAACGTGTTTCAGTACTAGTGGACAGTGGAGCTACCCACAATTTTATTGATGCACAGTTGGTAGAGCGGAGGAGCATATCGACGAAGAGCTTTGACGGATCTTCAGTGCTGGTACCAAGTGCCAGAACTATGCAATGTGCCAAGTATGTGCCGGATTTGGCAGTGACTATGGGGACTTATACTCTGACGGATCATTTCTTTGTGGTGGACATTCCGGACACCAACGTGATACTGGCAGTGCAGTGGTTGATCACGCTGGGGAAGGTCACTACAGACTGGGAGACCTTGGAGATGGAGTGGACAGACAAGAAGACCGAGAAGCATGAGATGATTTGGGGTATGCACGCTTATCCGCCACAGACAGTTTCAGCACACCGAATGGAAGAAGACTTCCGGAAGGGAGACATATAGTGGGCAGTGGAGCTACATGTTTCAGAGGCAGGGTCTACAAGACAAGTCGTACAGCCAGATGTGCAGTCGATTTTGGACAGATATGCTACAGTTTTTGAGGATATACCACCAGGGCAACCACCGGATCAGGGGTTTGAGCACACCATTGAGTTGGAGCAGGGCATCCAAGCCGTGATTACTACACCCTATAGGCATCCTAAAGCCTACAGGGATGAGATTGAGAAGGCTATTCATGAGCTCTTAGCGTTGGGACACATTCAACCCAACACTAGCCTGTTTTCTTCTTCTATTGTATTGGTGAAGAAGAAGGATGGCACACTGAGGATGTGCATCGACTATCGGGCTCTCAACAAAAAGACCATGAAGAATCGATACCCCATCCCACAGATTGATGAGTTGAGGGGGTCGAAGTTCTTCTCGACTATTGATTTGAGGTTGGGTTACCATTAGATCTGAGTGAGGGACCAGGATGTCCCCAAGACAGCTTTCAAATGTCACTACGACCACTTTGATTTTCTGGTGATGCCCTTTGGGCTAACCAATGCACCAGCCACTTTCCAGTCTTGCATGAACCACATCTTTCGTGGTCAACTGAGGAAATTTGTGCTGGTATTTTTCGATGACATCTTGATATACAGCCGGACGTGGGAGGAGCACCTGCAGCACATTGAGGCTGTATTGCGCATTCTGGAGGAGCAGCATTTTTATCCTAAGCTCTCCAAGTGCGAATTTGTATTTGACAGAGATGCTCTACTTGGGGCATATCATTGGTGTGGACGGAGTGAGAGTCCACGAGGAGAAGATCAGGGCCATCCGAGATTGGACAGAGCCGAAGAATGTGACCGAACTTCGGGGGTTCGTAGGCATCTGCACCTACTACAGGAAGTTTGTCAAGGGGTCTTCCAAACTTGCTACACCCCTCACGGATCTTACCAATAAGGGGGCATTCAGTTGGACGAACACAGCGCAAAGGGCTTTTGACAAGCTCAAGGAGGTGATGAGCAATTGTCCACTTTTAGTGTTTCCGGATTTCACACAGCCTTTTTTCCTCGAGTGTGATGCATCTGGAGAGGGGGTAGGCGCAGTCCTGATGCAGAGGGGCCACCCCATAGCTTTCGAGAGCAGGAAGCTATTGCCGCCATATACGACAAGGAAATGTTGGCTATCATGCATGCACTAGCCAAGTTTCGGCAGTACTTGGTGGGGAACAGATTCAGGGTGAGGACTGACCACAACAGCCTTCAGTTCTTTTTAGAGCAGAAGAAGTTGAAGGAGAGGAAGCAGAAGTGGGTTAGCAAGATCCAGGCATACGACTTTGACATCGAGTATGTCAAGGGGAAGAACGTGGTGGCTGATGCTCTTTCATGCAGAACGGAAGCATTGTCACTAATGAGCTTAGACATAGACTAGAAGGCTCAGTTACGGGTGGAGTACTCCAAGGACAGTTTTGCCTGCAAGATATTGGATGGACAGGTCACAGATGACAAGTACAGAGTGATGGATGAGGTGATATATTTCAGGGATCAGATCTTCTTGACTGGGAGCTCTCAGCTCAAGGAGAAGGTACTATGTTCCTCACATGACTCACCACTATCAGGCCACTAGGGGTTCACCAAAACCTACAGGGCCATCAGGGAGAGGTTCTCTTGGAAGAGCCTCAAGGAGGACGTACTCCGGCATGTCAGGGAGTGTGAAGTGTGTCAGCAGAACAAGGGGGAGATGAACCATCCAGCAGGATTACTACAGCCACTTCCCATTCCAGAGGGAAAATGGGAGAGCATTTCGATGGATTTCATCACAGGGTTTCCCACAGTGCAGGGCAAGTATTGCATCTTTGTAGTCGTTGATCAGCTAACAAAGTATGCACACTTCTTCGCTATATCAGCACAGTACACAGCAGCACAGGTGGCGGAGTTGTTTTTCAGGGATGTTTTTAGGTTGCATGGTCTCCCGAAGACCATTGTTAGTGATCGGGACAGTCGTTTCATGGGCGGCTTTTGGCAGGAGCTCTTTCATTTGGTGGGTACATAGTTGACTCCAAGCACCAATTATCACCCTCAGACGTATTGGCAGACCGAGATAGTGATCGGGACAGTCGTTTCATGGGCAGATTTTGGCAGGAGCTCTTTCATTTGGTGGGTACAAAGTTGACTCCGAGCACCAGTTATCACCCTCAGACGTATTGGCAGACCGAGATAGTGAACAAGTGGCTGGAAGGCTACTTGCGAAACTATGTCACAAGGCAGTAGAAGGCATGCTTACGTTGGTTACACCTGGGAGAGTACTGCTACAACACTACTTTCCATATGTCCATTGGTATGTCTCTGTTTTATGCTTTGTATGGATATCATGCTTTGTCTTTTGCTGACACGATGTTTGGTGCTAGCAAGGCAGCAGCTAATAGATGAATTTTTCCTCGAGCTTATCCTCATATTTGATGCAATATTCCTAATTAGCAGCAGCTAATTGGTAATATTAATTTTTGGCCAGTTTACTTTTTATAAAGTTAAATCAGTTAAAAAAGTGGGTGAGATGATACTTAGCCTACACTTAGGAAATAAATATTCCCTAAAGTCACTTGAGCACATTATTATTTGGCAGCGTGGGACCTAGGAGGTCGAAGTGGCAGCGTGGGCAGCATGGGCCCATGATAGCGCAGAGAGAAAGGGACAGCGTGGGCCAAGAGGGACAACGCAGTTTTGGTGGGGCCTAGGTGAGAGCAAGGCTCTCCAAGCATAAAAAGGGTAAGAGGCTCCTCATTCATTCATTCGATTATGCATCTATGTTTTGTCTCTTGACATTGAGCACGCTTTTGCTGTTGAGCAAAGTCTACAAGTGTTGTTCAGCACACCGGGTGTCTCCAAGCGGGGGTCCCAACCTCAGCCCCGGGGGACTTCGAGTGCCTGCTCGGGTGAGGAGTTCTATCTATTGGTTTTCAGGTGGGAGCCATAGCATCTTCAGCCAGGGATTACGCACTTGCTTGGGCAGCGCAGTCTCAAGGAGAGCTCACACAATTCTGGGAGGAGGTAGTGCCGGGAGTGAAGATTCATCACAGGATTCAACCCAGGATAGTGAGAAGGGATCAGCCCTTAGCTATTCCATCATTTTGGTAGAGGAGGGGGCCACTATTTGCAGAGATTCATTCAGGGCCAGCGTATTTCACTAGGATAGCATTATTCCTCAAGGGAGGTGAAATTTCGGGGTCATCCATTCTGGAATTCCTTTTTGGGATTTTCTGGGTATTTGGAGGAGGGCTCATTCCCAGAGTTTCGTATTTTTCTGAGCAGGGGAACAGTCCCAAAGAGCCATCCTATTCCAGCAGTAGCAGCAGCAGTAGCATTTTGGAGATAACGTAGTCACTGATAGAGCAGCCATTCCTTGAGCAATTCTGAGAGTATTCCCAGCTTGCGCCATCATTCTGATCACCTTTGTACTAATTGTATCTTTCAGTTATATAATAAAATGGCTGAGCGTTCTCCATATTTTGCATTATTTATGTGATGTCTCTCTATTTGCTATAGTTTCTTGTTTATGTTGCTTTATACTGCTATTTATTTCTACTTTTAATATTACGTTTGAAATAAGATGTAGTAGTCATTGGTCCAATAGTCTTGATCAACATATCTCCCTTAGTGATTGCTTTCCTCTCTCTTGCTTGGGCTTTGTCTTCACCTGGACTCTGATACCATGTTAATTTTAGTTAACAATGGTATGTTCTATGCTTAGCACAATTGCTTCAATGTTCCTTTAGCAGCCCAATGACAATTTCTAATTTAGTTTTCCAATAGCAATTACATTAAAGATAAATCACATTGACAGTAACTGTAGATAGAACATAAAATAAAATGCAGAAGACAAGCCAAGACAAGAGGACACCAGATTTGGCGGATGCCAGGGAAAAACCCCATTGTGGGGAAAACCCTTTGATCAAATAATAATATTATTACATCTAATGTTCAGCAGAGAGAGAGAATACAAAAAGTCAAAGTTGACTTGCCAAATCAAAGTCAAAATAACCCTGTCAAATCTGCAGTCAAATTTAGCCCTAACCAGAAAGTCAAAAATGGTCAATGGAGTAGCAAATCTTCCTTTTTGGAGCTTGGTCATACCCAATCAAACTCGGCCTAATAAGATGGTCAAAGTCAGCCCAAAACAGTGCTGAAAACTGTGGTCAAACTTGGTCAACTCTGTAGTCAACCCTAAGGTCAAAGTGCCCATTAATTCTTGGTTCCTATGCCAAATTGTACAACCTATCAAAAACAAAATTTTCCCACAAAAATTGCAGTCAAAGGATGAGTCAAAGTGCTCAGTCAAAGCTGGTCAAACTCCTACAATAGTCCTGAAATTCGGCCCTGTGATTTGCCCAGAAAAATTGTCCTTCTGCCACACGTGAGAGAGAGAAGATCTGCCAAATAGTTGTACGAACCAATGAGAGAAGGAGACAGAAGAAATGTGTGTGATGATAATGCCAAATGAGGTGAGAGGACACTAGTATTTATACAAGTCGTTAAGGGTGAGGAGTTACATCCATTGGGCTTCATGAGCCTACATGATAACGTCGCTAACCTGAACAACTTGCACGTGTGGGCATAAATTCAAAAACACAATTCTGCTTGTTGAAATTGGTTGATCTTTATATCAATTTTGGTCCTCTCGAAAAGAGGAATTTAATGCAATCATCATCTACATCAAATGACTTGTCCAATAGTGGATCACAAAGTCGAATTGTCCAGAATCCAGAATAGGGATCACAAAGTCGGCTTCAAATGGATTGTTCAAGCTTGCAGTATATATGTATATATGTTACAGTACTGCCAACATTTGCCTCGGATGTCACAGCTTCCATACCACTGTATAGGATAGATATAGGACCGCAAATTTACTCCAAATATGGTGACTGTATATAGGTAATAGACCAATCTTGTAGATTCGGTCTTGGGTCCTTTTCTATGTACAGGTTTTCGGCTCCTTTTGTAGATGATAGAGGCTTCAATTCAAGCCTTCCAAACACACTTATGCTTAGAACTTTGAGGGATTCTCGGCTCCTCGTAGCTTCAGGATAGGCCTACATGTTAGGCCTACAATGCATCAAACATACTTTGACTTCGTTTATCAACAAGTTATCCTTTCATTGGCTATCAAGGCTTCACAGGATGTTCTGAGATAAAATCGATCATCCACAAAATTACACTGGATACTGAGACTTCTTATTTCTAAGAGGGCTCAGGGAGTTCAAACCCCTTCAATAGTGATTTCAAACCTTATAGATTATGCCCAGAACTATGCTTTCTTCTTCAATATGCTCGGCCTTCTATAGACTCCTGATCTATCCACTCGGTCCTTGTGAACATATCTTTAATGCTCTCCAAACACCTTCACTCTTCATGCACAAGACTGCGGCCTTAGTCACTGTAATAAGGACTTACAAATATGCCCAGAATTGTCTTTTTCTTTCTTCCTTCTAGGAGCTCGGTCCTAGAGATATGACTTCTTCTTAATGTCTTGAAGCCTTGTATCACTTGATTGATCTTCCAGCTACCCTCATGCCAATAAACCAAGCTCTGAAACCATGTTGAGAAATCTAGTGCATCTTAATTAGGGCTTATTTAAATTGATTTCTCTTATCTTTGACACTTTCTTGTGATGTTTCTTATCAATTCTTCTTTGTAGTTATTACAATCTTATCATCAAGACAAATGCCAAACAATGAAGATCACAAATAAGGAACACAAGATGTAGACACTTAGCCAGGGAAAAACCCATAAGAAGGAGAAAACCCAATCAAACTCTTCCTCTAGTAGATTCAAATCAAGATGAGACAATCCAAGACCCTTTTGACCTAGACAAGGACCTCCTCCAGTCGCAAAGCCAACCCTTCCTTCAAGTAGACAAACTCTGCTAAATCCTCAAAGTGTCAGCTCCTTAAAATAACAGCTTCAAACTAGAATTTCGGCCCCCCAACAATAGAAGTTTAGACCTACAGTTACTGCAAAAATTTTGGGCCCTGCAACTTGCCCAGAAACCCTAGAAAACGCACACGTGTGAGAGAGAGATAGGTGCTCCAAAATTCAATTTTGCTTCTTCCTTGAATTAGGTCTTCTTTCCTACAATTTGCTCTTCTTTTGCATCCTCTTTTCCTTGAAGATCGAACTTGTTGTGTGTATGCTCCAAATGAGTCAAATTGTCTTTATTTATACTGCTTCCACAAGGTCGAATTCCCTCTAACTAAATTGACTTCTCCAGGACAAGGCCGACTTGGTGACGAGGGGTAAAATGATTGTTTTTACTCGAAAATAAATTTCTTTACATGATACAAAAGCCCAAGAAGGGTCTAACAAATGTGACAAAGACACTTTTGACTCAAGAAAAAACCTAGAAGCCTTTAATGGAGGTTATAACCTAGAAAATAAATAAAACCCATGCTTCAAAAATATTTTTCTTTTACAATAAAATTTCTTTTTCTTTTTTTTTGACAAATGCATTACATACTGACTCAAATACAATTATGAAGACCGACACTAGTTACATTCTTCAACACTCCCTCTTAACTAGGGAGGTATTCATAATTATACATATATAGGTACAAGGATGAACTCAAAAAGATATGATCTACGAAGACTCGCAGCACACGCAGTGCTACAGATTAGATACTTGACCAAAGTATCTAACCGGGAGGGACTAAGGTGTGTTCGAAGCTTCAGCCACTATATGTACCATCAAGCTTTAGCACTAACACTTACCCAAGGATCTAGGTATTGTATCCAAGGTCGGAGCTCCACAAGAGAGAGAGTTAGAGAGATGGAAGTAGTGTGAGGCGTAGGGACAGTGATCTAAGGAAAGATTTTCCATATCCAGAGAGGCAGCAGAAAGAGGGCCAAGTTATCCTAGAGAGGCAGCGCTAAGTGACAATGCAGTTGCTTCAACCAGGCAGTTCGATTTGGAGGAAGGAAAAAACGCTCTCAGTTCCAGAGGCCGGGAAGAAGTCCTAGAGGGCCGGAGAGACGATTTCCTTAGTGTCCAAAGGCATAATGACTTCATCAAAGCCCAATCTGAGGCAAGTCATCCAGCCAACTACGCATACGAGCGCAAAGGCTTACACAGAGCTCCAAGTGGTCAAGTTTTGGTAGGCAAAGTCGTGTCAGAGATTGCTTGTTGGGGAAGGGTAATTCCCTTCAGTATTTTTCCTAGATTTTCTTGTTGTTTGGATTAACAATTAGGCATCCATAGATGTACTCAGATTTCACTGCTGCATAATAAAATAAAACTCTCATTGCTGCACCAGTTTTCCCAAGTTGGGTTTTTCCAGGGACTTTTGTCCAAAAATAATTGTGTAAATTTTATGTGTATGCTAGCATTTCTTCCAACGTTTATTCTTCCACAGTTTTATTTGTGTAGATTGCAGTGAGTTATTTAGTATTTTTCGTAGCAAACAGCAAAGAAATTAAATTAAATTAACAATTAGGAGAATAATTTCCAGTTGTGGCAATAGGATTCCGATTTTGGAATTTTCTCATGGTATCAAAGCGCAATTGAACAGCTGGAGAGCTCAGAGGCGAAGAAGAAGGAATTTCGTTGCTCAGAGTGCACAGCAAGTCGAAATTCCCAAGGGCAGTGTAGTTAATTTTCCAAGAGGCCAAGTTACTTAAGGAGATTCAATTTTTCTAAGAGGCAGAAAAATTCGAGTTTTCCAGATCGAGTGATTCCAAAGGTAGAGGGAGCAGATCTCTAGCTGGACGCATAGGGTTTTTCAGCAATTGTTAGTACAAAACCTACGTCAGGTGGAAGAAGAGCACACACTGAGAGAAAAATTCTCTCAGGGAACTTCTAATCTCGGAAGTTCGAATTTCCAATTGCAGATCGACAGTAGTAGCTAGCAGAGCCACACATTCCAGGTGGGAGTGCGAGTAGCAAAGAAGCAGTTGAGCACAGGGGAAGACAGAGTTTTCGACATTTATCAGAGATGGCCACTACTATGCTTAGAGATCAGGATAGTTTGGATGGTGCTTCCAACTATGTCATCTGGAAGGCAAGGATCTCCTTCCTTCTAGATGAATTTGGCTTGAAGGCATATATTGATAATGTGGTGGCGGTTTCCATGGATGCAAATCAGCTGAAGGAGTACAAAAAGGAGATGGCACAGGCGAAGCGGTTAATCCTAGATGGAGTCTGGGATCATGTAGTCTCCCATATAATTGGCAAGGATACTACCAAGCAGATGTGGGATGTTCTCGCCACGTCGTATCAGAGTACTTCTGAGTAGCGGAAGATGTACCTCGAAGAAAAGTTGAGATTCATCTGGATGCAGAAAGGGGAAGGCATGGACCCCTTCCTTACCAGAATTCAGGAGGTCTGAGACCAGCTGTCAGTTGTTGGGGCAGCGCCTCAACCCACGGATCTAGTACGATTAGCTCTCAACAACGTCTCAGAGAAGAGGCAAGTTTTTGTCCAAAGTATATTGGGCAGAGACACACTACCAGGATGGGCAGGATGTGGGCTGATTTGCAACAGGAGGAGTTGAGACAAGCTCTTTTGAAGAGCTCCATCAACGGTACCAGCAGTGGGAAAAAGACGATGAGCGAGGAGGAGAATGTGGCCCTTGCATCTAAGTGTCCCGATCAGGGGCAGGGGGAGCAGAGGAAGAAGAAGAAGGACCTGTCAAAGGTCAAGTGCTTCAGATGTTGTGAGCTAGGCCAATACAATACCTAGTGTCCTCTCAAAAAGAAGGACAAGGAGGAGAAGCAAGACCAGCAAGCAGCTTCTGCAGAGATCGATATGCTTTCCTCCAGGCTGGAGGAAGACTTCGCGATGTTTGCCGACATACCTCCAGGAGTGCGGTGGGGTGATTTGGTGTTGTAGCCCCAGAGAGCTATAGATGGGCAGGATCCTTGAGGAGTCCACCTCATGGATCAATTTCTGGCTACGGGGGCCAACAGTATTCAGCAGTAGGATGGACCAGTGGCAGTTGGTGCAGTCAGATGCTAGAGTGACAGTTGCAGCAACTACTAGCAGTCAGATATTAGGGAGCGCAGTGTAGAGTTGGCAGTAGTGCAGATGGCACAGTGCAAAGTCAGCAGCAAAGCAAGATTCCTCAGTGACAGTGCAGATGTCAGTAGCAATCACGACTCAGGCAACAGATGCATCATACTGAACCCAAATGGTTCAGTTTTGGATGTTTTTCAGTTGCAAATGTTGCAGTAGCAACAACAACAAAGTTGCAATGCAAATGCAATGTTGGCAGCAGTTCAGTAGGGTCAGCTGCAACACAAATGCAACGTATATTAGGGTTGCGCAGTGGTTGGTCGGTAGCAGTGGCCAGACATCAACAACATGAAAGGAGATGATGCAGAGACAGGGTGTTGTGATAGCAGGTGCAGCACTAGAACACATTCCTCGCTAAGAGGGAGTGTTAGTTTTTGCAGCATCGGATGTGTTCTAGCCACTAAACATTGTGGAGAGGCAAGAATACATGAGATCTCCAGAACCCAGAAATTATTTCTGGAAATTCCACCTAGAAATGACTTAATTAGATTATTAACCAATTTTTCTAATGTTTCCTAAGTCTAAACTTTGGAAAACGGATTAATTAATAAATATTAATTAAGTCAAGGCCAGAATAGTTTAGAAACTCACACGAATTGATCCATAGATGATCCTAGACATCGATTATGTTTTAATCTTGGTCATTGGTGCTCCAATAGAGGATTATAAGAGGAGGTCGATGTGGTGAAGCAAAAATCAGTTGGAGAGCTCAATTTCACTAGCAGATCAATTTCCTGAGTAGCAACAGTCAGTTGCTAAAGAGAGAGTCAGAGAGAATGAAGCAGTGTGAGCGGCAGGAACAGTGATCCGCAGGAAAGATTTTCCAAATCCGAAGAGGCGGCAGCAAGAGGGTCGAGTTATCCCAGACAGAAAGCGCTGAGGGACAACACAGTTGCTTCAACCAAGCAATTCGATTTCGAGGAAGGAAAAATCGTTCTCAGTTCCAAAGGCCAGGAAGAAGACCAATAGGGCTGGAGAGACGATTTCCTCAGCATCCAAAGGCAGAACGACTTCATCAGAACCCAGTCTGAGGGAAGTCGTCCAGTCAACTACGCAAAGCAACGAAGAGGCTGACGCAGAGCTCCAGGTGGCCGAGTTTTGGCAGGAAAAGTTGTACCAGAGATTGCTTGTGGGGTAATTCCCTTTAGTGTTTTGCCAAGATTTTCTTGTTGCTTGGATTGCCAGTTGGGCATCCACAAATGTACTCAGATTTCACTGCTGCATAATAAAATAAAACCCTAACTGCTGCACTAGTTTTCCCAAGTTGGGTTTTTTGGGGACTTTTGTCCAAAAATATTTCTGTAAATTTTATGTGTGTGCTAGCATTTCTTCCCGTGTTTATTCTTCCACAGTTTTATTTGTGTAGATTGCAGTGTGAGTTATTCAGTATTTTCCACGACAACAACAACAAAAATTGTTAAATTAAATTAACAATTAAGAGAATAATTTCCAATTGCTGCAATAGGATTTCGGTTTTGGAATTTTCACACTTTTGCTAGGGTTTTTGTTACAAACCCCAAATTCCATTCATCAAGACTAAAGCCTTAGATATTAACAACTAATTCAAATATAGCGAAAGCATTATTACATCTAGGGTTTCATTATCATGCCCTAGAACCTCATAACAATCTCTACTAGAGTTTTTGTCATAAACCCTAGATACAAACACCAAAACTTCAATGTTCAATTTTGACCAAACTTGGGTTTCAATCATGCAGAAGCACACATACCTAGGGTATCTTTCCTAGGATCTTTCATTAATTATTACAATGGTTTTGTCATAAACAGTTAATTTTTGAACATGTTCTATGCCATTTCAAATTAGGGCACACAATGCTGAAGGTGATAGAACATACTAATAGATCGATGGAAGACAAGCCAAAACAGAGATGATGAATGGTGGCGTTACGGCGATCAGCAGGATGCTTCTACCAGCAAAGTCTCCAACAGGTCATTCAGCCAATCGTGTCACACATAACCCCAGAACAACCCAAACAAAGAACAGTCCATAGATCCGCAGCTCCAACGCCATCTAGAGAGAGAGAATTCCTCCACACAATGTGTGTCAAATGAACTCTAAGTCTCTCCAATATATAGGAATCTTTGGGGGGTTGTGACACGTCCTTTAAGACATTTAAGTCTATATTTTATTCCAGGCCGACCTAGCACATAAGTGGAATAAATTCAAAGTACATGTTATGCTCATCCGATCGAGATGATCTTTAGATCAATCTTACACCTCTCCGAAAGAGGAATCCAATAAAAATATTGAGATCGTCATCTAAGCAGCACAACCCGAAGTTTGGACCTAGTTGTCCAATTTTAACACTCCCTCTCAACTAGGGAGAAATTCGTCCACAAGTGCAATCCAAACGTCGTGCGTCATCCCGTCGTAACTTGCTTTGCTGGCCTCGTTATTTTAGAACAGAAATGGGTCAGTCACAAAGACATCATACCCGGCTAACAGATTTAGCCAGATTTAGCCCAGAGGTCTGAAACCTCTATAGGACTCACAAAGAGTCACATACCAACCCAAAGTTGATTTACCTGACCCGAAGTCAGTTGGAGGTTCGAAACCTCACTAGAACTCAAGAGAGTCATATACTAACCCAAAGTCAGTTGGAGGTCCGAAACCTCACTAGGACTCAAGAGACTCATATACTAACCCAAAGTTAGTTTCACTGACCCGAAGTCAATTGGAGGTCCGAAACCTCACTAGACTTGATCCCAGATCAAGTGGTTGGACACGTGCCATCCTAGATAGAGAGTACGGTAATCTTTAATGCGTCCATTAGTCTTTGCTACTAGTCTCTAGCTTTTCCCACCTCATTGGCCAAATGAGAGGTACTTCCCATGAGTCTGAAACTCCATGGGTAGGATGCATACGGGGCACAGATCAGAGAGAGGTAAACCATCTCAATATCATCACGGTGGGGTAGAAGCACACCAACTAGGTTCGGCAAGCCTAGCCCTGTGGTTGCTTATAGCACCAAAGCTATCCCCAAAAAAAAACCCCTTGGAGCTCCCAGAGCTCATCGTCCAACAGGACCCTTAGAATAGGGTCGTTCCATGATTCCAAGATTCTCACGGAAGGTTAGGAACATGACCTTCCCCAAGGGCATTGTGAGAATATCTGCGACCTGCTCATCAGTTCCTATATGACTGAGCCTTACGGCGCCTCGCTATACCATATCCCAGATAAAGTGGTACCAGCCATCAACATGCTTGGATCAATCGTGGAACCCAGGATTCTATGACAAATGAGCCCCCCTCCGGTTATCACAAAGGATAACGGTGGAATCTAGCACATGCTCGAACAGCTCACTGAAGAGCTTTCGCAACCAAGTGACTTCACAATGAGTCATACATGCTGCAATGTATTCGACCTCAGCGGTGCTCAAGGCTATCGTCTTTCGTTTCCTGCCCGAAGCAGATCTACTTGTGAAGTAGCATCTAGATGTGCTCTTAGAATCCACCACACTGCCAGCCCAATCGGCATCAGTATATCCATGGAGTGTCATACTCCCCGTAGTGTACCTCAGCCCATGGTCTATCGTGCCTCAGAGATATCTCAAGAGTTTCTTGGCACCAACCCAGTGAATGTTATGATCAACCATGTGTTGACTCAAAGTGTTCACTACACAACATACGTCCGGACGGGTGTTTACTAAGAACACCAGAGCCCCTACGAGTTGATGATACTCAGTAAGATTTGCTAACACAAACCCAGCAGTGCTGCCGCTCAACTTCTTGAAGTTGAGCTCCATCGGTGTCGACACGGACTTGCAGTCCATCATGCTAAATCTTTCCAGAAGCTTCACAATGTATTTTCCTTGAGAAACGAAAATCTTGCCAAGTCTCTACCAGACCTCCAGGCCTAGGAAGTAGTGTGTCAGTCCTAGGTCCTTCATCTCGCTCTCAGCAACGAGCTCCCTCTTGCACTGATGAATGAGAGGGTCAGCACCTGTCAGGAAGAGGTCGTCCTCATACAACACCAGAATGAGAGGCTTCTCTCTATCAACCTTGAAGTGAAGGTTCGGATCAGCATTACTACGAGTGAAGCCCAGCTTCATTAAGTAGCTATCTATCCTCTCGTACCGAGCTCTGGGTGCTTGCTTCAGCCCATAGAGGGCTTTCTTCAACCTACAGACATGGGTGTCCCTAACTTGGAATTCGAACCCCAGAGGTTGCTCAACATACACCTCTTCCTTTATCGCATCATGCAGAAATGCAGTCTTTACATCCATTTGATGAAGACTCCATCCTTGCGTAGCAGCAAGGGCTATGATTGATCGAATGGTGGTATATCGGGTCACAAGTGCAAGAGTGTCATCATAGTCTATGCCTTCCTCACGGGCAACAAATATTGCCTTGAACTTTTCAGCACTTCCATCAGATCCATGCTTGATTTTGTATCGAGGTGACAACAACTTTGATCTGTGGTCTAGGAACCATATCCCATACATCACCCTCTTATCCTTGCAGATTTAGATACTTCACAGCTTCTTCAAATGATCTAGGCTCATATTGTACTCATGGCAGCTAGATACCCCTGGTATTTATATGGCTTCTTGGTTTTCCTCCGGAATTTCCCCCTCTAAAGCCATATGTCTCTAAGCCATGAGGATCTTCTTTCGTGCAGCAATGGTATCCGCTCGGCAGTATATACAGTTGTATTCTCCCTCTTAATGCTAGCTTCTCTCGAGAGAGAGGACATCTATTTTAAATGAGGGCATCCTAGACACCAGCTTGGAAAGGAGTTTTATTCTCCCATAGTCAAAACTATCCAAGACTACAGTCTTTTGCTAAAGATTCCAACAATGTGTCTGAAGGCTGCAAAAACACATTTTACCATTATGCTCCAATGTGAAACTGCTACTGTCACATGCTTACTACTGCATAGGCGTCTATCTATGTCACTGTCCAACATGGAGAATATATCAACAAGCCTCAACTTGTGTTAGAAGTCCTGTTATTCTAAGGAAGTCTGTTGTAGCTTCCTCAACCAACCCTCTTTACTGTGACCCACAGAACTGGGAATCCAAACATGATTCCTTCTTTCATAATTTTGCACTTGAGAGCTTCATCTACTACATCTGGCATCTCATCTAGCACTGCTTCTCAATTTCAGATTTACAGTTAATAGTTGACTGATCTAGGGCTTCAAGTCTTCAGATCTCAGTTCTGCAATTTGTCTCCTAAATTGCACAGATCTAGGAACCAATCATACAGATGTTCCAAACACAAAAATTTACCCTTCTTCATGTCAGTGGATACCTTATGTGATACCTTTCCGTTATGCAGATCTAGCACAGTCATAAGTGCACATCAATCAATATTGTTCATTACCAATGAACATGCCTCATCTTGATTTCTAATCACAGTGTACAACATATAAACTGTGACCGGAGCCTTCAAATCTAGAGTTTTGAATGAAAATCTTATTTATTTTTTGGTCCTGATGGATACACGTAGCTAAGAAATCAATCGCAAAAGTAACAATTTTATCAAACAGATCAGAAGACTGAATATGATAATTATTTTGCAGGGACTGTCCAAAGGAGATGCTTAGTAATTCAAAGGCTTTACTGAAACTGCTGTACACTGTTGTAATTTTCTGTTAGGTCATTTTGCAGACTACACCATCCACTAACCAGTCATTGGACAGCCTTCTGAAACTGTAGCCTAGGCAAGGCAAGGTGCCTTATGAATGGGCTAATGTTCTAGGACAATTTTTAAAGAACTTTACACTGGTTTGTTCATGGGTAAAGATTTAGTCACACGACCCAACCTTCTTGCCCAAAACATACCTCAAATGATGCAACTTCTTTCCCTTGCATCCCCAGTGACCTTGTAATGTGAGGAGGCACCTCTATTTCATTTTGGCCCTCAAAATGCCACCTACAGGCCTGCGTCCAAGACATGATGGTTCTCTTGCCCAGAAAACAGTCTTCCACAGGCTATCGTAGCTTCAACTACCCCTGTGTCCCAAGCAGAACATAAACTGTGCATTAAAACAACATAAAGAAGATCCAAGCTTACTTTTGGGCAGACGTTAAACTGCTGTTGTATGCAACCCTTATCCGCACTTATTTTCAGACTTCTTCACGCTGTTATTTCACAGAGACATCCACACATCTTTTCTTTATGCTTCAGGCAACTCTATAATGCAACTTAGATATTTAACTTACTTCACATATATATTATAGCAACTCTTATATATATAATGTAGCCCTTGCATGTCTTATCACAAATCTTCCTTCGCATTTATTATTCATACCGATCCGATGTTACTTGCTCCCATTGAACTGCAGACCCTTCTTATATATATACAGGACATATCCTTCTATGAGCAGACATGAGAGCCTTACTTTGAGCCGACTAGTGCAGGAGTATTTAAGCCAACAGTTCTCTGTCTTCAACGTAAAAGTTAAGCCATAGTGTGACAAGGTATTGAGGCATACAGAGGTATCTTTGACTCATCATAAACATGACCTTTTAATACATTTATACAGGACATATCACACTGCTGTCGTATACTGTTCCTGGTTAGGGCACTTGCACACTGCAACAACGCTTATAACACCACCCAAATATCCTTTAAATAACAGCGGCTTCCCTTCATTTACTGCGGCCTTCCTTTGAAGGACTCCTCACCTTCTTTACTGTTGATCTGGGCATAGAACAGCCCTCAACCTCCCTACACTCCTCCGTTACAGGCTTGGTAAGGGCTGCGGCTGCCTCTTCCAAGTGTTTTGCACCCACAAATATCTTCAATATAGTCAACAATAACCAAGATTTCTTCCTAAAGTGCTGTGGCTTTCCTTCAACAGAAGGCTGCCCCTTCACACTACAAATTTAGGGCAGATTCCTCGCTTAGTTGCAGCGGCATCCTCTTTTGAGGATTGTCCACCCTCAAACGGACCCTTAAACAAGTCCTACTTGACTCGACCTTCTAGCATCTTCGGCCTCCTGAAATAGCCCTATTTCCCTATGCTTGGTCGAAATCCTTTGCTACGACAGCATTTAGAGAAGCCTCAAGGCTTGCGGCATTTGAGAGGCTTCTGATTTGCTTCCATGCAGGCCTTTCTGTGGTGCTATGGCCTGCGGCCTAGCACACAGCAGCCTTGAGCCTTCGGTCCCCAAAATAGTGCCCAAACAGTGCAGCGTTTTAACCCTCAAGGGCTCGGCCTAATAGTTTGCAAGCTCATCCTTTATTAAAGCAGTCAATAAACCCAAACAGAGCTCCTTCTTCTTGTTGTGGTAGCTGCGTCTAGGGCACAGGAGAAATTCTGCTTCACCAAGTCCTTTTCTAGAGATACGTTGCACAAGATGGATCAATAGATCAGGGATCAACACAAATTGGGCAATGTCTTCCCCTTAAGCTCTGATACCATGTTAATTTCTGAACATGGTCTATGCCATTTCAGATTAGGGCACACAATGCTGAAGTTGATAAAACATACTAATAGATCGATGGAAGACAAGCCAAAACAGAGATGATGAACGGTGGCGTTACAGCGATCAGCAGGATGCTTCTACCAGCAAAGTCTCCAACAGGTCATTCAGCCAAGCGTGTCACACATAACCCCAGAACAACCCAAACAAAGAACAGTCCATAGATCTGCAGCTCCAACGCCATCCAGAGAGAGAGAATTCCTCCACACAATGTGTGTCAAATGAACTCTAAGTCTCTCCAATATATAGGAATCTTTGGGGTTGTGTGACACATCCTTTAAAATATTTAAGTCTATATTTTATTCCAGGCCGACCTAGCACATAAGTGGAATAAATTCAAAGTACATGTTTTGCTCATTCGATCGAGATGATCTTTAGATCAATCTTACACCTCTCCGAAAGAGGAATACAATAAAAATATTGGGATCGTCATCTGAGCAGCACAACCCGGAGTTTGGACCTAGTTGTCCAATTTTAACATAAACACTAATTTATCAAACCCTAAAAATCTAGGGTTTCATCACATAACTTAGATCTAAAAGACAAACCCTAGAAAGTTAGGTTTTCATATTTAACAAACCTTAAATATCAAGAGATTTAGATTTCGTTATATATTCTAGACTTTATCAACAAACCTCAAGTATCAAAAGGCTTGTAGCAAACCCTAAAGGTTAGGGTTCTACCAAAGTAAACAAAAATATTAAAGAGAGGGTTGGCTTAATTTAGAGATTAATCACCGTAAACAAGAATATTGATGATTCAAAAACCTAGAGATAAGAGAGTTAGTAATACAAAGCAAATTTCAAAATGAATGTACCTTGTAATGAAGAGGATTAGTTATAGATCTGGTGGATTGAAACATACCTCGAGTTACTCCTTTAACAAACCTTGTAGGGTGTTCTTATTGAAGTGCTCCCTCTGAAATTGTTCCCTTTTGTGAGAATATGGAGGCTTCTTCTTGAAGAACTCCTTTATAGGATTAACTTTTCTATATGTACCTGCAACATTTGTTTTGACAAGTACTACCAAAAATACACAAGTATAAGAGTATGATTGTAACCTAGGGATTTTCACATCCAAGTCCAAAAATATCAGATCTAGGGTTTTCAATTACCAATTAGGATTTCTAATCAAGTATCCCTTTCACAGTGATTTCAGAACTTATAGATTATGCCTAGAACTGTGCTTTCTTCTTCAGGATGCTTAGCCTTCTATAGACTATCTATCTAGCCTCTCGATCCTTGTAAACAGAGCTTTAATGCTCTCCAAAAAGCTTTGCTCTTCATGCACAAGACTGTGGCCTTAGTTATTGTAATAAGGACTTACAAATATGCCCAAAATTGTCTTTTTCTTCCTTCTAGGAGCTCGGTCCTAGAGGTCTGACTTCTTCTTAATGTCTTGAAGCCATGTATCACTTGCTTGATCTTCCAATTGCCCTCATGCCAATAAACCAAGCTCTGAAACCATGTTGAGAAATCTAGGGCATCTTAGTTAAGGCTTATTTAAATTGATTTCTCTTATCTTTAACGTTTTCTTGTGATGTCAAACAAGGAACACAAGATGTAGGCACTCATGCAGTGCAAAACCCTTATAAAGGGGAAAACCCAGTCAAACTCTTCCTCTAGTAGATTCAAATCAAGATAAGAGAATCCAAGACCCTTTTGACCTAGACAAGGACCTCCTCTAGTCACCAAGCCCGCCCTTCCTTTAAGTAGACAAACTCTACCAAATCCTCCAAGTGTCAGCTCCTTAAAAAAGCTGCTTCAAAGCAAAATTTCAGCCCCCCAACAACAGAAGTTCGGACCTGCAGTTAGTGCAGAAATTTTTGCCCCTACAACTTGCCTAAAAACCCTAGGAAACTTGCACGTGTGAGAGAGAGAAATGCTCCAAGCTTCGATTTTCCTTCTTCCTTGAATTAGGTCTTCTTTCCTGCAATTTGCTCTTCGTTTTCGTCTTCTTTCTCTTGTAGATCGAACTTGTTGTGTTTGTGCTCCAAATGAGTCAAACTGACTCTATTTATACTGCTTCCACAGGGTTGAATTCTCTCTAACTAGGGTGATTTGGTGAGGAGGGGTAAAATGATCGTTTTGACTCAAAAATCAATTTCTTTACATGATACAAATGCCCAAGAAGGGTCTAATAAATGTGACCAAGACTCTTTTGACTCAAGACAAAACCTAGAAGCCTTCAATGGAGGCTATGACCTAGAAAATAAATAAAAGAGCATGAAACCCATGCTTCAAAAATATATTTCTTTTACAATAAAATTTCTCTTTCTTTTCTTTTGAAAAATAACATTACATCATGACTCAAATACAATTATGAAGACCGGCACTAGTTACATTCTTCAACACATATCATGACCCTCAAATTAAATGCAACTAATGCACACTAAGAAACACACTTTTACCTAAAGACACATAAGCCAAATTGATCTAAACTAACCCTTAAGCGTCTAAATATCCTAACATTCTTAACCTAAAAGAATCATTTATTATCATAAATAGTTTTGTTTATTTATATTATATATGTCTTAGGGCTAGACGTCTTGGTATATATGACTATTATATGCCCTTTAATTTTCAGAATTTACAAGTTGTGTAATGTGAAAGTTTCAAAATAGAAACCCTACTACAGTGTCTAGATCTACTTCACCTACTTGTTTAATTTACTTAAAAAGTTATTTAACTGGAATATTCAGAAAAAACATTAAAGCAGACACAAACTGCAGCCTACACATCTACAGATCATTTACTGAACAATACACACATGTGACAAGAATACACACTATTTTTCAGACAAATGTCCCCGGAAAAACCCAATAAGGGAACACTGGTGCAGTAGCTCTAAAGGGATTTATTATTATGCAGAATCTGAATACAGCATTCTGGGCACCAGAAATGGTTGGCACTATAAATAAATTACACGGCAGTTAGTGCCTTTCACTCGGAGACAGAAAATATGGTTGTATCACGCCATAAAATAGGATTTACAAATAACAAGCCCTTTCTGGCTCACTGGAACCCTCAGCGTTGCCTCTACAGCCTCTGCGTCAGCCCTCACTGGCCAGCGTCACCCTGATTGGTGCTACGCTGCCCTGGCTGGGCTTGCGTCACCCCAGCTAGTGTTGTGATGCCCTTGCGTTGTGTTGGCTTGGTCTATGTCACCCTGGTTGGGCTTACTCAGCCTCTGCATAGTACTCTACGTGGTGTTGACTGAACTGCGTCCTCCTGGCTGACTCTGCACTAACTGGTACTCACTGCCCCTCTACTGCTGTATTCTCGGCCTTCGATCAGATCATCCCTTGCCGATCTCTGGCCCTCACTGCACTGCAAACTCGCTTTGAATTTCTCATCAAAACCCGCCCCAGAAATTCGACTTAGCTTCAGTGCTTTGCCACTGTGTGTGTTCTCCAACTGACCCCAAGCCCTTTCTTTATACTTTTCTCGTTGGGAAACCAACGACCATGATATAATCTCTAATCGACGGCTCAAATTAAAAGACTTCTTGATCCACGTCACTTAGAACATTTCATCACATGTGTTTAATTAATTCACTTTAATTTTTCTAATTCCCTAAGTTAGACTTAGGGTCCTCATTAAAAAATTTAATTATTAGAATAACTTCAACACTAGATGAAATTTCTCCAAACGCTTTCTGGGTTTTGGAGATCTCATGTGTCTTAGCCCCTCCACAAAGTTTCGGAGCTACAGCACACCCGATGCTACCCCAAAATATCAACACTCCCTCTTAGCAAGGAGTGTGCTCTAGCAATACATCCACACTGAAGTATTGCCTGATCTCAACATCGGTCTCTGCACTGCTGATGCTTGGCCTGCTGCCCTTCATCCACTGCATTGTTTCTTTCTGTATTGTTGCCCATGTCACTGCCACTGACACTGCTACATTCGTATTGCAGCTCCCTTTCGATTTGCTACACCATGTTGCCCATAGCATTGCCACTGCTAACTATTGCACTGCAACTCAATTGCTGAGAAGTAAGCGACTGAAGGACCATCACACAAACTTTGACAGACAAGTCAGTTGGGCTGCAACTCATCACTGAAGTTCCCTTAGCTACTGCATTGCGTTGTCTCCCTAAAGTCGCTGCATTGTTGCTGCTCTGCAATACGTAAACTGCCCCTCTGCGTTGTTGAAGTCCCTTCAGCCTCTGCGTTGCCGCTCCTACGCTGTTGCAGCCTCTGCTCTGCGCTGCTCCCATCTACAGTATCCCAGCTCTGCCCTCTGCTTCACTGTGATCTTCTACACCCACTACTCCACTTGTCCTACTACTATCTTAAGGCTCTGTTGTCGCACAGATTGTCCAGGCACCGTGACAACAGCTCAAATTGGGGGTTGTCACCTTTATCCATAATCTCTCTATTTAAGCCGTCTCCTTGCAAGCTAAGAGAGGTAGACCCTATTAGAAATGAAGATGAAGAATCCAGGAGACACAGCTAAGACATCAAATACTTGGTAAAATGAACGAGATTCCACAGATCTAAATTAGATTTCACGTTTAAGACCAGTGCCTTATGGAGTCAAACAAAATCCCGTTATGCAATTATAAACAAGTAAGTGACGATTAACTGTTGCTTATTAAAACACGATTGATCACAATGATATTCAATTGAAAAACACCACAACCATGCATTAAAATATCTTAAACCCACAGCAATATTATTACAAGATGAATATGCCAGATATTTGCCATGTTTCCAAATTTATGATGCTTCAATTAATTTTGATCCAGAAAATGTTTCTATAGTCAAAACTTTAAATAGAAAAATTTTAGCGCATTTGACTATAGAAAATTTGAAAAAAAAAAAATATTTTGTATTTTTTTAGATTTTTTTAGGATTTTTGGAATTTTTCATTATTTTATTATTTTGTTTATTTTTAAATCTAAATCAAGATCTAAAAACAATCTAAATCTAAATAAAAGTTCTAATCTAAATTTTAAAACTAAACTAAACTAAAATCAAAATAAATCAAAATCTAAAAACTAATCTAATTAACATCTAAAATTTAAATCTAACAATAAAACAAAACTAAAAAATTAAACTAAGTTAAACTAAACTAAAAATTAAAAAATAAATAAATATCTGAATCAAATTAAATGTAAACTAAATTAAATCTAATCTAAGTCTAAACTAAACTACTTTCTAAAAATTAAGATCTAAACAAAATCTAAAACTAATCGAAATTGAAACTTATAACCTAACTCTACACTAACAAAAATTAAAACAATCGAATTCTAAAAAAACAATGCTATATCAAAATTAAAATCCGCATTTAAAAAAAAGGTTAAAAGTTAAAACACATGCGTAAAGGGTAGGGTTCTTTGAATTTTAAATGTGTGCGTTTGTATGCAGCTGCACGACGGACGACGGAACAGAGGATAGCTCGAGGGATAGGTCGACGGCTTGCAAAGATGGACGTGAATGAATATGTTGGAGGAGATAACGTGAAGAGCGAGAAGCTTAATGGTTTGACGGCTTAGGAGGAGCAGGCTCGATTTGCAGAAGAAATGGAGGACGTTGGACGGTGTAGACAAGATCGATGGCGGAAATATGAAGGTAGCGGATGGGCAATGGAAAAGGAGTGAAGCAGAATGGTGAGGATTGAATGGAAATCAGAATGCTTGACAGATTAGAAATCAACGCAGAGGATTGAGGAAAGGCGGATAGAACTGGAGGGACGAGACAGAAAGATGGACGTCTTACAGATACGGCTAGGGCATAGGGAAGTCGATGGCAATGGAAAGAATTATGCAGCGTGAGGAGACCGTGATTGATGGAGCAGCAAGAAATTAACACAGAGATAGAGATCGGAAGGAAAAGAAATACGATGAACAGTAGCTAGTGTGAAAAAGTCGACGGATTGAGGGATATAGATGCAGATGGAGGTCGAAGGGTTGAGGACAGAGAAGCTGGGAAATTAAAGGATGCCAGAAACAAATCAAAACCCAGTACTTTTAAATTTCTCTTTCCGAATTAAAAGAATTATGCCTGCAAACTCAGATTTATTATGCTCTTTAAATCAAATATCACCCAGATTCGTCCACAGTATGGATTTGAGGCCAGATCTGGCCTTTGGTCTTTTAAAAAAAAATTTACGATTTGAACTCGGAACCTGCAAGAAACCAGCCAGATCTGAAGACACACACGCCAATTTAATGATTAAACCCTAACAATCTCGAAAAAATTTACAAATATACAAACTAGTTTACAAATTTAAAACCCTCATGGTCAGATCTGAATCCGTTTTAGCACAATTTTCAGAGATCTAAAGTTTTAGTGAGAGGCACAAGCCCTAGAAAACCCTGCAAAACCACCAATTTCGTAAGATAGACCTGGAATTTAACAAATAAAGAGCTTATCAGATTTATGTTTATTGAGAGTCGGCTGGTCCAACCGAAGACTTCCCCAGACGCCCAATCTTAAAAAAAATTTCCCTGCACACTTAGATCTGAATCTTAGATCGATAGAGATTTAAGAAAACAACATGAGACCTTTGTAGAAAAATCATAATGTTATTTTATAAACCCAGAAAACTGCACAAGATACCTGTATGCAGATTAATCCATGAAGGCCATCAACCATAAAATACAAGAAACAAAGTAGCAGAGTTTAGAGACAAGTCACCACATAGATCTGAGAAGGAACATCCAGATTTGTAACCCCAAAGTCTTTATGCTTTATTCCTCAAAAATTTACAAGAGCTTCTAAGAACAAGTGCACGATCCTAAGATCGGATGACTCAAGAATGAGAAAGACCTCTAAATTTATAAGACAAGATCTCTAACGGCTAATTTGGATGATCCTCATCAAAATAATCTCAACCGTCCAAAAGATTTAATTATCTTCTAATCCGGAGCGTTGAAATTAAAATTTTGGAGAAAAAACGAATTTATCATTTAATTCAATTTTAATTAACTCAAAAATATTATTTTTGAGTTAATTAACCCAAAATTTTGACCTTGACTTAACCACCAAGGCCCAAGGGTCCAATATTTCTTAAATTTCTCAATATTCCCTTGGCCTGGGGCTTTCAAAATCATTTTCCAAGGACCCACAAATTTTGCCTTTAAAGATTTAATCCTAACTTAGGACCCTAAATTAATTAAATTTATGGTTTAAGATTTTATTAATTAATTGACCAGAAAATTTAATTAATTGACTAAGAGGGGATTATAATTATTTTTCCAACCCTCTTTTACATGAGATAATACATTTACATACATGAAGGGGGAATACCCATTCGTATAGACCCTCAAATAAATACCCAATTCTACGACTCAAAACATGATCTAGTAGACCAAGTAGTTAAAACTACTTTTACAAGGAATCGATAAACACTAGGACTCACTTAGTATGCTGATGACAAAATCCACCCTAGCATTGGGGTGAGGCTGGAGGGAAAAACTCTGCGGATCACTTTCGTGAATCAGTGAGACAAAAAACCTCCTAGGATAGATATCATCAACAACATACTAGGCTTACCTAGGTTGTTACATACATTGACGGTCTTACTTAGATCATTTACATCATAACATGCAGAATGTGTTTACATCATTTATGATATCAACATCGATGAAATCTGGATGATGGAATCTGAATGGCGCAACCACGTCGAACATGACGAATCCCATTTGAAAAAATGGGGGTGTACTGCTATGGGGTAGTTGACAAAGTGTGGTCAACAAGCTCCAGTAGCTCGTATGTGATCCAAGAGTTTGGGCACCTCAAGGATCCTACCTCTCCATCTGTAGCTGCTCTACAGATCAATATCGCCCCACTTATGTGGCTCATAAGCACTCATGGCTACGTCATCGTCAGTACCATCATCCCTTTTTGTTATTGTTGCATTGGATTCAGAAGATCCCTTGTCCTTCTTAGGATAATTGCTGGCAAAGTGTCCAAGTTCGCCACAATTAAAGCACCGGACCTTGGATATGTCCCTCTTCTTCTTCCCTTGCTGCCTTTATCCCTTTAATGCAAGGGTTGCATCCTCCTCCTCCTCTTTCTTTAATTTGACTATATCGCTACTACTGCTTTGCCTCTTGGTAAATCTCCTGATTTCCTCCTAACAGAGGATTGCCCACATGTTTGCCCAGGATGGCAACGCTGCCCTGCCCAAGATGCTTTGGACAAATGTTTCCCATTCCTCGTGATGCAGGGGCATTAGGTTCAGAAAATCCTTTGTATTTTAATAGACATAGGGGTCTTGTGTTTTCAAGAGAATATTGGTTTCTTATGTAATTATTAATGTTTTTGAGTGACATTTAGAATAGATATTGAGAGAAATTTGTAAATGTTCCCGAATAATTGGAGAACATGAGAGAATTAGGATAGCTTAGATTTCATAGGGAATGAGAGATTTTAGAATTGATTATAAATCTTAAGTTAGAATTAGTTTCATGATTTTATGGGATTAAAGAGGATCTTTAGGGATAAAGGATCGATTTTAAGACTTTGAGGATTTGGAGGATTTTGTTGACATAATAGAGGATCTGAACCTAAATTGGTTCATCATCTTTTGTATAAATTGTAAAGCCTTAAAGGCAGAAAAACAGTAATAGTAGACAGAGTAGTAGAAAGTAGGGTTTTGGACAAACAGAGGTTTGTTGTAGGCCTACGGGCAATTTGACAGAAAGGCCATTTATCAGAAAATCAAGCCTGAGGGAAGAATAAACCTGTGTAAATACTGATTTATATATAAGAGATTGTTTTCTGAGTTATTGATTATGTGCACTGATTTATTGAGTTTCAATGAAGGAATGAATGAACAGGTGTGATAAAACTCTGTAATAGGGGTTTGAGATGGTTCTGTATATAATTGAGAAAATTGATGTTAATTGTCGAGACAGAATTAATGTCAATATTGTGACTTTGAGCTGAGGGTTCATATATAGGGATTTATGAAACCTGTGAATTAACAAACAGTGGAGAGCGCACAAGAATGAAATCAAAAGGACTATTATACAGTGAAAAGGCTATCAGAAATTGATGCCTGACATTATGAATTTATTATTCAGAGGAATGGTAAGTCGAAGGCCGACGAAATCGTGAAGAGGGTTTCTACATGGAAGAGGAACAGATGAATGGTTTTGAAAACCTTCGAAGGGGTTTTCGCACAGCCTTTAAATGAGGATTGGTGAATCCAATGAACCTGTCGAAAGAGGAAATGGCACAGTGGATTGGAGAAGCGGAGAATTGTTATCCAGACAAAGAACGAAGGCGGAAATGTGAATCAATGGCAAATGAACAGTGAAGACGGTTTTGAAAACCACTAATGGTTTTCGCGTAGCAAAAGGGTAGTAAGTGGTATTTCTTTGCACGAACGCGATAGCGTTCAGGTAGCGACACGTAGCATGGTGGAATTTGAAAACCGGCTATTTCACGTACATAAGAACCGTTAAATGGTGTGAAATTTTGTTATGCGATGATCGTTGGATCGTTGAGCTGGAGCGCCATGAAGCGTCAGCCATTGGATGATTTGGTGAACGATGGATGGTGCGGATAGATCGTTGGTCAACGGTGAGTTGTTTTAAGTGCTGTGGGACCCGAATATAACATATACATGTTGGCAACTTTGGGTTTTATCCAAAGTCGAATTTCTAATGAAATGTGAAGCTGCGGGCCGAGAGTTTATATGGCTATTCGTTGACATCATTGGTAATTTAAATCAAAGTCGAATACAAATTTCCATAAGGTGAGTATTAAGTGTGGGCCATACTTGATTTAAGTAGAGCCACGTGTCGACATAAGAGTTCAGCACACATCGCATTCGACAAGAAGAGCTTTGAAGGTGCAATGTGAAATTGCAATTGCCAATGATGCGATGCGATATTCGTCATCGCATATCACATTGGTACAAAGAAGCGAAAGTGACGATATTGCGATGCGATCGCATATCGCAGTCGGTAAATGAATTTTGTGATTTGCAATAGGTCTTGAACTTAGTTGCAATGTGATGTTGAAGTGCGATAAATTTATAACCGTCAGATCAAACAGAAGTAAAGGATGGAGATTGGAGTTAAATGGAGCTTTGAGATATGTGCAAGCCATGGTCAAAGAAAGGTATAGTAAGTTCGTAATTGGTTATGTATAATTTCTATTATAAAAGTATTATAATAGAATAAAGCAGAGGAAAAGGGATTAGACCATAGTCAGAAATAAAGAGTATTCACATGCACAGAATATAAATTGAATTAACGATGAATTTTATAAGGTTTCGTTCACAATTTTATAAAGGTTCAGACTTTGAATAGTCTAAAGAAATGTTTCCACTTGGGTTTTATTAGAAGAGCATGAAACCTTAATGTAGAGAGTATTTTCCTAAGTATGGAAAGTAAATTTCTGGGAATAAATGAAAGACAAACATTTTTTTACAAAGAATGTGGGGTTTTGCAGCCTTTGGCTGCATCAAGTGGTATCAGAGCAGGAAACAGCTCTTTGAAGGTTCAAGGTTGTTTTAAATTGAAATTAGAATGAATGCATGTGTGATGGAGAAAATAAAAAGAGATCAGATTTTGAAACTGATAGATTGCAGCACATAGAGATACAGTGCAGGTGAGAGGTGAAACAAGATCACACAGAGATCTTGAAGGTGAGTTGATGAGTGTTATTTTAACTCTGGTTTAAAGATTATGTTTGCAGAATTCAGGTTGTAGGCAGTTGAAGAAAATCTCAGCAAAAGAAGATCACAGCTTTAAGAGCAGTGATAAAGGAAACTGGTAAGAGTTTCTGAGTAAAGTGTGGCAGAACCTTGAAGAATTCCAACAGAGGTTGGATAAAAAGGACGATTGTGTTCTTAAAAGTTGCAAATGATTTGAAGCCTAGAAGGAGCAGAAAGGAATGCTCAAGAGGTTCCAAAAGATAGAGAACCAGTGCTTGCCAAAAGACCAAATCCAGAGGAAAGGATTGGTGAAATAAGCTGTAACAAGGAGGACTTGTTATTGTAGAGGCTTTAGTACAGCTCATGGTGAATGAGTGAGGAACTCATGAAGATAGAAATGGAGAAGAAGATGACTATTGATAGTCATAGAAGAGATAGCAGAGGTTCAGAGAGAGACCACAACAGAAGGAAGGAGAAAGAAAATGCCAAGGCAAATGGCATAAGGAAGCAGTTGACTGATGAAGAATATGACAAAGAGTTAGCTGAGATAAGAGAACAATTTAATAAATTAAAAATGATGATAGAAGAAAACCAGAGAATTGGTTGGCTTATGAAGAAGAAAGTAAAGTGGCAGAGGCTACAACAGTAGAGAGAACAGCAAGTGAATATGCAGTTAGCAGAAAAGCTAAGAAAGCTTGAACAGAGGATGAATGTACAATTGGGATGTGAAGAACTCAAAGAAGCTGAGTTGAAAATGGAAGTTCCCAGTTGTGAAGCAAAACAGAGTGAAGTTATGGGTAAAGACGAAGAATAAAGATCTGTGAAAGATCTTATGAATCATTGTGAAGATTCAAGACAACAAGAAGTTTACTTGGATGGAGTGGGAATTATTGATGATTTCCTAAGTTGTTGGGCAAGTTCAAAACAACCAGATAATGTAAAGCCTTATATTTTTTAATCTAATAATTTTGATGTGATTACAGGTTTTACAGAGGAGGATGAGCAATCTTTTGAAGCTATCAAAAGTATGGAAGAGTATCTTTCAGAAGATAAATACTCTGAAGCAGGAAGCAATGATGAAGAATGTCTTTTGAATAAGGAAAGCAGTGATGCTTTTATATTTGAAGCTGTTACAGCACAGGAAAAATTTCTTATGAAAGGAGAAGAGATTCAGTCTGAAACACTAATATGTGAAGCAACAGTGGAGACTGTTGAACTTTGTAATTTTCAAACTGAAAATTTGTGTAAAAATGTAGGAATTGTAAATGATGATGAAATACTTCAGAAATGCCAAAAAGAAATTGCATTGCTAGAATATTTGTTGGAAAAATCAGAGTATGATATAGAGATTGCAGAAGACAGAGTTCACTACAGTGGACAAGAACAGAAAGACATCATGAAAGCAGATGATGTGGAAGAAAGACTTGTTGATAATCTAGAGAATCCTTCAAATAATTCTTTAAGGAGAATGAATCAGCATACTAATGTGCTGATAGAGGAGGAAATTTCAGAGCAGCATACTGAAATGCTGGCAGAGGAAAGAAAGGCACTAAGGCTTGATGATTTTTATTTTAATAATTGTTTTGTGAATGCAGGTTTTGTTGCAGATGCTGGAGAAAATTTGACACAGTTGGGCAGTCAAATAAAAGAAAAGGAAGAAAATTCTGTGGAAATATTTAATCCATGGAATAAAGAAATTAAATTGTTGGAAATTCAGGATTCAATGCAGGAAGAGAAATCTCAATTTCAATATTGGGAAATGCAGAATGTAGAGATGCAAAAGTCAGAGGACAACAACAACAAACTAAAGCAAAGAAAAGAAGATAGCAGTGAAGAGTACACTATGTACCAGTCCAATGAATTGCTGAAGAAAGAAGACAAAGAAATTGTCATAAGTGACAATCTGGAAGAAGTTAGTAATTGCAGAAAACAAGAGGGTAAGGATGACAGGGTGGCAGTAAGAGTTCAACAAGTAAGAATGGAAGCTCAGCAATCAAGAGATGAAAGAAATCAGCAGATGGAAGATTTATTGGACAAAGAAATTGAACTGATAAGAAGGATAATGATGAAAGTGTCTCAGAGGAAAATATCAACAAGAAAGAAAAGAAGAAGAAGTAGCAAAAGGAAGACAGTAACAGACTGTGAAAGTACAGCCAGTGGAGAAAAGCAGCATAAAGTATGGAGACCTAGAGAAAAGCAGCATAAAGTATGGAGACCTGGAGAAAAGCAACAAACAACAGCAAAAATAGATGATAAATTACAGAACAATGTGTGGGATCCAGGAAGACAAAGATTAAAAACACATGATCAAGAGATCATGATTATTTTTAACCTTGGGAGTCTGATGCAGGGGCATTAGGTTCAAAAAATCCTTTATATTTTAATAGACATAGGGGTCTTGCGTTTTCAAGAGAATATTGGTTTCTTATGTAATTATTAATGTTTTTGAGTGACATTTAGAATAGATATTGAAAGAAATTTGTAAATGTTCCCGAATAATTGGAGAACATGAGAGAATTAGGATAGTTTAGATTTCATAGGGAATGAGAGATTTGAGAATTGATTGTAAATCTTAAGATAGAATTAGTTTCATGATTTTATGGGATTAAAGAGGATCCTTAGGGATAAAGGATAGATTTTAAGACTTTGAGGATTTGGAGGATTTTGTTGAGATAATAGAGGATCTGAACCTAAATTGGTTCATCATCTTATGTATAAATTGTAAAGCCTTAAAGGCAGAAAAACAGTAATAGTAGACAGAGTAGTAGAAAGTAGGGTTTTGGACAAACAGAGGTTTGTTGTAAGCCTACGGGAAATTTGACAGAAAGGACATTTATCAGAAAATCAGGCCTAAGGGAAGAAGAAACCTATGTAAATACTGATTTATATATAAGAGAATGTTTTCTGAGTTATTGATTGTGTGCACTGATTTATTGAGTTTTAATGAAGGAATGAATGAACAGGTGTGATAAAACTCTGTAATAGGGGTTTGAGATGGTTCTGTATATAATTGAGAAAATTGACGTTAATTGTCGAGACAGGATTAATGTCAATATTGTGAATTTGAGCTGAGGGTTCATATATAGGGATTTATGAAACCTATGAATTGATAAATAGTGGAGAGCGCACAAGAATGAAATCAAAAGGACTATTATATAGTGAAAAAGCTATCAGAAATTGATGCCTGACACTGTGAATTTATTATTCAGAGGAATGGTAAGTTGAAGGCCGACGAAATCGTGAAGAGGGTTTCTACATGGAAGAGGAACAGAGGAATGGTTTTGAAAACCTCCGAAGGGGTTTTCGCACAGCCTTTAAATGAGGATTGGTGAATCCAATGAACCTGTCGAAAGAGGAAATGGCACAGTGGATTAGAGAAGCGGAGAATTGTTATCCAGTCAAAGAACGAAGGCAGAACTGTGAATCAATGGCAAATGAACGGTGAAGACGGTTTTGAAAACCACTAATGGTTTTCGCGTAGCAAAAGGGTAGTAAGTGGTATTTCTTTGAACAAACGCGATAGCGTTCAGGCAGCGACACGTAGCATGGTGGAATTTGAAAACCGGCGATTTCACGTACATAAGAACCGTTAAATGGTGTGAAATTTTGTTATGCAATGATCGTTGGATCGTTGAGGTGGAGCGCGATGAAGCGTCAGCCGTTGGATGATTTGGTGAACGATGGATGGTGCGGATAGATCGTTGGTCAATGGTGAGTTGTTTTAAGTGCTGTGGGACCCAGATATAACATACACATGTTGGCAACTTTGGGTTTTATCCAAAGTCGAATTTCTAATGAAATGTGAAGCTGCGAGCCGAGAGTTTATATGGTTATTCGTTGACATCATTGGTAATTTAAACCAAAGTCGGATACAAATTTCCATAAGGTGAGTATTAAGTGTGGGCCATACTTGATTTAAGTAGAGCCACGTGTCGACATAAGAGTTCAGTGCACATCGCATTTGGCCAGAAGAGCTTTGAAGGTGCAATGCAAAATTGCGATTGCTGATGATGCGATGCGATATTCGTCATCGCATATCGCATCGGGTCAAAGAAGTGGAAGTGACAATATTGCGATGCGATCGCATATCGCAGTCGGTAAATGAATTTTGTGATTTGCAATAGGTCTTGAACTTAGTTGCAATGTGATGTTGAAGTGCGATAAATTTATAGCCGTCGGATCAAATAGAAGTAAAGGATGGAGATTGGAGGTAAATGGGGCTCTGAGATATGTGCAAGCCATGGTCAAAGAAAGGTATAGTAAGTTCGTAATTGGTTATGTATGATTTCTATTATAAAAGTATTATAATAGAATAGAGCAGAGGAAAAGGGATTAGACCAGAGTCAGAAATAAAGAGTATTCACATGCACAGAATATAAATTGAATTAACGATGAATTTTATAAGGTTTCGTTCACAATTTTATAAGGTTTCGTTCACAATTTTATAAAGGTTCAGACTTTGAATAGTCTAAAGAAATGTTTCCACCTGGGGTTTATTAAAAGAGTGTGAAACCTTAATGTAGAGAGTATTTTCCTACGTATGGAAAGTAAATTTCTGGGCATAAATGAAAGACAAACATTTTTTTACAGAGAATGTGGGGTTTTGCAGCCTTTGGCTGTATCACCTCGGTGACTGCATTCAGGGCAGTCCTCACCAAGAGCCCTTCATCCGGAGTCGTACCCATGGCAATCGGTTGGCCCCAGATAGTCTGAAGTCTTAAGAGGAAGGGATCGATTTCCTCGCCCTTCTACATTTGGAACAACCGCATCTGATTCTCCAGAAGCATCTTCCTCTGGACAGAGCCTCCCTGTCCAAAGTTGTCCACATTTCATTTTCCGTGTTCTTCCCGGCAATATGTGGAACCATGTGATCTTTGACTCCATCCATGATCAAGCACTTAGCTCGCGCCTGATTCTCTTTGAATTTATTCAAGGGATCTGCATAAGTAAGCATAGCTAGGACATTTTCAGCATGGTCCCTGATGTCGTACTCATCCAGGACTGTCAGGATCCTGGCCCTCCAGATAATGAAATTGGACATGTCATCCAACCTATCCTGATCTCTCAATCCATGGGAAACCATCTCTTCTCAAATTTGTCAGAACAGATACTCGTCTCCCTCTTCCTACTGCAACACTCAACAGAAAACTGGATCTGGGTTTCTAGGCGATAGAAACCCTCTATAGTAGTTGCCACCTCTGACAACTGATTTCCCTCCTTGAAATCTTCTGCCAAAACAACTGAATCATTCCTCTATGATCACCCACCTGATCGAATCTCAGATCTATTGACATTTGTGGATTGTTGGGGTAGCTTCGGATGTGCTCTAGCTCCCAAAATTTGTGGAGGGACTAGAGTACATGAAATCTCCAAGACCCAGAAAGGGATTTGAGAAATTACATCCAGTTTGGGAGAAAACTAATTAATTAATATTTTTAATAAAGGACCCTAAGTCTAACTTAGGAAAATTAAAATATTAAAGGTAATTAATTTAAACATGTGGTGGAAATGACTTAAGTCACACGGATCAAGCTTTCTTTTAATCCTAGCCATCGATTCAAAATTAGATCATGGTCATTGATTTCCCAACGAGAAAGTATAAAGGAAAGGCTTGGGGTCAGTTGGAGGACACACACACAGAGGCAGAACACTAAGCCTATGCTGAAATTCTAGGGCGTGGTTTGCTAAGAATTTCCAGAAGTGTTTCAGCTGCAGCGAGGGGTATTATTGGCTAAGGGGATGATCTGATCCCAGAGCCAAGAGTCAGCAAGAGGCAGAGAAGCAGCAACAAGGAGTGGCGCAGAGAAGCACAAGCTACGCAGCAGCTGCGCAGCGCAAAGGGTTTCAGTAGCTACGTAGGCCCAAAAAGGGCAGCGCAGAGACTGCAAGAGGCCATCCAGGCTTACGCAAGGCCAACCAGGGCAGCGTAAGGACTGCATCACCTAATCTGGGGTTACGCAGCCCTCTCTTGAGCAGCGCAGGGGCATCAGCAGGCCAGCAGGGTTGATGCAATTCAGAGCAGCGCTGGGGTTTCTAGAGGCAAAAAAGGGTTGAAATTCTGTAAATCGCATTTGAGGGTGTGAATCAGTCTAGTTTTCCGTCTCCGAAACAGCAGGTATTGCTGCAAATTTTGTATTTCTCTGTCGGGTTAACCAGTAAGGTGCCCAGATTTGTTGTACTTAGATTCTACATAATAAGATAAACCCTCCAGCAACCAGAAGACCGTTTTTCCCACATTGGGTTTTTCCGGGAATAGTTGTCCAGAAAATCTTGTGTTACTTTCTCTGTGTGCATGTATTTTATTTAGATCTGAATCTGTGAAATCCGTTTATGTGTTTACTTCGATGTTAATGGTGAAATTTCAGATTAATAACTTAATTAAGTAGGAGAAGTATAACCAAATTTAACAGTAGAATTTCTGCATAAGTAATATTCAGAAATTTTCACATGGTATCAGAGCAACTACAGATCTAGCTAAATCATCAGCAAGAAGACTGAAGAATATTTGCAGCAGAGAAAGTAGCAGTAGCCATAGAAAGTCAGACCAGAGAGGATAGCGCAGCAAAAGAGGGAAGCAGAGCCACGCAGAGACCAGAGTGACACAGTCCCCATGCAGGCCCACGTACTTACTGGGCAGATGCAGCGCAGAGACAGCGCTAGGACTGTCTACTCACGCAGAGGCCAACCAGGGTGACACAGTCTTGAGGTTGTGGCTGATTCAGAGCACCGGAAGCAGTGCTATAGAGCTTCAGCAGTTGCTGGTGGGGTTAAATTTCTAAAGATTCAGAATTTAGCCTAAGCACTAGTTGACAAAGAGTGGGAGGAGAACAACTTCTCAGAGGATTTCCAGCCAAAGAAATCTGCAGTTCGATTAGAGGATCGAAGAGAGCTGATTTGTTATGTTTGGCAGATTTCCAAGGAGGAAATCAGTTGTCAGAGGGAGCAGAGGGTGCTTTTTCGCCAAGGACCCTAGATCCGAGCTTCAGCTAAGAAGCGGGGAGAGGAAAAATCTGTTCCAACAGAGCAGATCTAAGCCGATGGCATCTCAGGGACTACGTGATCAGGATAGGTTGGACGGTCTGTCCAACTTTCTAGTCTAGAAGGCCAGAATCCTAGTGGTCAAGGAGGAGTACGGTCTAAGGGAGCATGCAGAAAAAGTCTTGGCCACGCCAACCTATATTCTTCTCCTAGCAAAGCATAATGAAGCAGCGGCACATGCCAAGCGCTTCATCATGGACGGGGTTAAGGATCATGTTGTACCACATATAGAAGATAAGAAGACGCCTAATGACCGCACTATATGAGGGTAGATCTGTCCAGAGGAGAATGCTTCTAGAGAGCCAGATGCGGTTATTCATGATGGCCAAGGGAGAAGAAATTGAGCCCTTCCTTTTCAGACTACAGGAAATCAGGGACCAGTTAACTGCCATGGGAGTGAAAATGGAGGATTATGTGATGGTGAGGACTGCACTCAATGCGATCACAGAGGATTGCGAAACTTTTGTCCAAAGTATCTTAGGCAGGGCGATCCTCCGTCAAGAAGAACTATGTCGGTTCACCAAGAGGCAGCATAGCACCGGATCCAGTAAGGTGAAGAAGGAAGAGGAAGAAGATGCAGCCTTTGCATCAAAGACGCAGCAAGGGAGGAACAAGTGTGATCTATCCAAGATCAAGTGTTTCCAGTGCAGTGAACTAGGACAGTTGTCCAGAAAATCTTGTGTGTCACTTTGTCTGTGTGCATGTATTCTATTTAGATCTGAATCTGTGAAATTTGTTAATGTGTTTACTTCGATGTTAATGCTGAAATTTCATATTAATAACTTAATTAGGTAGGAGAAGTATAACCAGATTTAACAATAGAGTTTCTGCATAAGAAATATTCAGAAATTTTCACAAGATCTGTTGGTGCAGATCTGCTGAGCGACTGTTCTCTTCCCGCGCTTGTCACCTTTGCTAGGCACTATTCTGCACCGACAGAACCTGTGCCACACCAACAACCTCTGAAGATCAGAAGCTCTACCTCCAAACTTCGACAAATCTGCACAACAATCTCCACACGGACTGCATCGCTCTGGCTGGCCTCTACGTGAGCAGACAGGCTCAGGGCAGCCTCTGCGTAGCGACTGCACAACACAGGCTGCTCCTGCGTCACTCTGCAAGGCTCTGTGCTACCTCTGAATCACTTAGATGGCTTTACATCAGCCTCTGCGTGGCCTCTGCATCTGCCTAGCTAGGCTGCGTCCCTCCTGGTGTTGCGCTGCCCTTTTCGAGATCTCCACTGCTTCAGCTGCCCTCACTGCTGCGATATTCTTTAGCCACTCTGTTGGTGGATCAGCTTGATCTGCAATGCTCTGATACCATGTGAAAGTTTCAAACAAGAAACCCTACTGCAGTGTCTAGATCTACTTCATCTACTTGTTTAATTTACTTAACAAGTTATTTAACTGGAATATTCAGAAAAACATTAAAGCAGACACAAACTGTAGCCTACATGTCTACAGATCATTTACTGAACAATACACACATGTGACAAGATTACACACGATTTTTCGGACGAATGTCCCCGAAAAAACCTAATGCGGGAAAACCAGTGCAGCAGCTCTAGAGGGTTTTATTATTATGTGGAATCTGAATACAGCATTCTAGGCACCAAAAATAGTTGGCCCTAAATAGAAATTACACGGCAATTAGTACCTTTCACTCGGAGACAGAAGATATGGTTGTATCACACCCTCAAACGGGATTTACAGATCATGAGCCTTTTCTGGCCCACTGGAACCCTCAGCGCCGAGTCTACAGCCTCTGCGTCAGCCCTCACTGGCTAGCATCCCCACTGCCTCATCCTAACTGGTGCTACATTGCCTCTACGCTGCCCTGGTTGGGCCTGCATCACCCCGGTTGGTGCTGTGCTGCCCCTGCATTGCGCTGGTTGGGTCTGCATCACCCTGGTTGGGCTTACGCAGCCTCTGCGCAGTACTCCGTGTGGTGCTAATTAAACTGTGTCCTCCTGGCTGGCTCTGCTCTAACTGGTACTCACTGCCCCTCTGTTGCTATATTCTCGGCCTTGGATCAGATCATCCCTTGCTGATCTCTAGCCCTCACTGCACTGCAAACACGCTTCCCCAGAAATTCGACTTAGCTCCAATGCTTTGCCAGTGTGTGTGTTCTCCAACTGACTCCAAGCCATTCCTTTATATTTTTCTCGTTGGGAAACCAACGGTTGTGATATAATCCCTAATCGATGGCTCAGATTAAAAGACTGTTTGATCCATGTCACTTAGAACATTTCATCACATGTGTTTAATTAATTCACTTCAATTTTTCTAATTCCCTAAGTTAGACTTAGGGTCCTCATTAAAAAAAAAAAAATTAAATAACTTCAACACTAGATGAAATTTCTCCAAATGCTTTCTGGGTTTTGGAGATCTCGTCTATCTTAGCCCCTCCACAAAGTTTCGGAGCTAGAGCACACCTGATGCTACCCCAAAATCTCAACATGTAAACCCTACATTTATCTATTATTTTAGCCCTAATTTCTACTTGTTTACAACCTATTCAAAGGGCCAAATTATACTGCTGCTATAACTTGTCTATTGCTGCAATTTTTATCTTTTACACAAGTTTTTTAACATCTATTGATAATTTTCAAATTTACATTATCTGGAGATTGTTTTGCAAAGGATTATTACTTGATAAACCCCTTAGAACAGCCTTAGAGCGAACTAAACCAAATCTGGAATTTACGTTGTGTGACCACCTTATCCATAACTTGCTTGATGAATTTTTTTTTTTTACAAGTGGTTCACGAATCCATGTGCCCACACACATGAACCCAGTTCCATCCACGGTCTGAAAATGTCGATAGACCCTCCTGAGGGGATCTAAATCGTCAGCCTTACACGCGAGGCCTAACCCTGTGGGCATCGAGGAGATTTGATCCTATGACCTCCCAACCGGCAAAGTACTTAACAGCGGGGACTCAACCGATTGAGCTAACCCTTGGGGCTCCATAACTTGCTTGATATATTTCATTGGTGGTGAATTTGGTAGCTTCTTAGAATCTTTTAGATTTGATTGTGTCTTGACTTAGGAACCCTGAATTCTACCAGCGAAGGTTCCCTTGTGTTGGCCTCGTCTTTCACTAAAATGAGGAAAGTTGCTACTTATAAGTTATGTGACAGTGGCCACAGCTATAATTTTCCACTAATCTTAGCACCTTGAGAAGGTATTTTCCACTAATCTTAGCACCTTGTGAAGGTTTTGCACTAAGGTGCCAGATTTTATGATAACATGTTCTACATCTTATTATTTCTAGTTTTTTCAATTCTGTGTGTATGGAATTAATTTGTAAAATTATTGATGGAAGCACTGTAGGATTGCATGTATGTTTTAAGATTGAATTGAATATTTAGGCTGCTATAGCTTTGCTTCAGCTAATGAATTCCACAGCCAACACAAGAAATTGATGTTTGTATCAAAGAGAAAAATTTATGGTGTTTTAAGGGAGATACTGCAAACTCAAAAGTGAACCGGGGCTATTGGGTATGTAAGAGTATGCATGATCTGGCAGGGGCATCGAGTATCAACATATCACAGATATCCTGCCCAATGACTTGACCCCAAGACCTCTTATTTCAATTCACAACACTCAAGCACTCAAGCTAACCCACCAGACATACTAATACATCTATGTTGTGTTGATTTGGCAGCTCAGGGACAAATTCCCTCCTTTGGACAGTCTTCCTCATCAAGAAAGACCCCTCCTAGTCCTTCGAAGAATTTAATTTGGTGAAGGAAAATTTTAATTTTTAATATGAAACCCACAAGCACACAAAAGTACAAGTCGGGTTGAGCAAGCAAATTCGTCCACCTAAGAAGCATATAAATACACCATAAGTCACATCACTTTGGAGCATCACATCACACCAATGTTTTAAAACTCGGACTCATACTCAAAACCGGTCGAGGATCAACTCCAACTCGAACTCCGACTTGGTATTGACTCAGACTAGTTGATTCCATTAAATATTTAATTTTTAATTAAAAAACATATTTTTAAATATTTTCATTCATGTTTCCAAACTCAAAGCATTAGAATAATAGAGAGAAGACAATATATGATTAAAGTATGCCCATGAATATATCTATTAAATCAAAATGGCACCCAGTGCACTATCCAATACATGTATAGTATAGAGATTAGAACAAAAACACAACCAATGTTGCTCCAAAAACCAACTCCTCAATGGCAAATGCTGCTCCAAAAAGAAAATTCTCAATGCTTCTCCACAGATCGCCCAAGAACCTCCTCAATGTGCTCCAAAGATTTCCCAAGAACCTCCTCAATGCTACTCCAAAAACCAACTCTAACTACTCACAAACACCTCACATTTATGCTCACACAAATGTAATGAGATAGCTATGAGAAAATATGAGGGGGTTGGGTCACCTTTATAGGCATGGGAGAGGGATAGAGGGGCTAGGAAATAGTTTAAATAGAAAAATATGTGATTTCAAGTCCGCCCAACCAGCCTTTTTTCCTGTCACTGAGATCGGCCGGTTTAAGTCGGACTCGGTCAGTTCGGCTGGTTCATTACCGAACCGGCCGAATCGGTAACCAACTCGGTCGGTTCGGTAATAGACCGGTCGCCGAACCGGATAATTGATCTAGTCGGTCCGGACAGGGGTTTGGCTCGATCAGCAAGGCTGATTCCGAGTCATATCGGCCTAGTTATAAAAGCATCACACATCTCTTCTTCTCTTGGAGATTCGACTACTGAAAATTGCAGGTTCTTTTCACACGTTTGAAGAGGAGAGAGATTCTTTTCTGATTGGGCCGAATTCTACTTCTGTTTTGGGACTTTGACCAGCCTTTGACCATTGTTGACTTTGCTCATTTTGACTTGGTTTGACTGGATTTCGATCTGTTTTGGAAGGCCGAAGTCAAAGTCTGTTTGACCGAACTTTTCTAGTCTGTTTGACAAGCGTTGACCACAGATCTGCAACTAGGGTTTCAGCAGGTCAAAGTTTGACTTTGACCAGATTTGGAGGGACTGTTTTGACTGATCTTTGACCAGCACTCAAGGCCGCACTTTTTGACTATTGACCGAGCTGAATTGAAGGAGTTTTGACCATTGACCATTGACTTGCTAGGGCTGCTACAGCTGCTGTTGACTTTGACCAAAATTGCAGATTTGACTTGTTGACCAGATTTGACTTTTGGGCTATCTGTTGGATATTGGTTAGTGGATTGTTGGATAATTCAAAGATGTGACTTTGATTTTTTATTGTTGAATTGGAGCAATGTATATCTCTGGTGAACAATTTGATGACAATCTAATAGAAGAAGAATTTGAAAGGGTTTTCTCCCTTGTGGGGGCTTTCCCTGGTCTTTGACCAAATCTTGTGTCTTTTGTTAATGCTCTTGGCTGTCTTTTATTGTATATTGGATTAACTGTTCTATCTACAATTGTTCATTGTCATTGGAAGATTAAATTTATTTAAAAGTGATTTCCAATTGAAGAAAGAATTGGGCTAAGTGATTGTGCTAGCATAGAAAAGTGAAAAATTGTGAAAAATTAACATGCTGTACCAACTAATCTAGGATTTCTCCAACAAGTGGTAAGAGTAGAAATGTATAAGCATAGCCACCAACAAGAATTAAAAGGTAAGATTGAAATGCCTCTGAAACAAATCCCAAACCCAAGTTTCTAAATTTTTGGACCAATAGAAGTTCAAATTTTTAAATGAATGGACTATTAGAAAACAAGCTAAATCACAGTTTACCTTCCATGCGATTCCTTTCAAAAGGAACATTTTTCTGAAACCAATTCCTGACTTGTTCAGTAGACCAAGATCCAACTATACATGTCTGATCTGTATCTGAATTGTGTACATCAGTCCTTTCGTTGTCAGTGTCAGAATTTTGTGATTCATTGTCAATCGGCAAACTTAAATATCCACTTTGTAAAGGATCTGCTGCGTTGACCTCACTGCAAACAAGTTATAGAAATGAGCATAATATACTTATAAGTTATTAATAGTACAGTAAAATACAGTAATCAGAGAAAACCACTCAGCACATATCAAGAAATCAAAAGGGCATGCACAAAATGAATCCCTAGCTCATTGCAAGCTTTTCTCGTATATCCCCTGCAGAAATTATTTTTCAAAAGCAAGACTCAGAAAATATGTAAAGATATTAACAACTATATGATAAAACTAGCTATGATTGGATGTTAACGCAAATACAACAATTGAAAGCAGTATTGAGCTCAAAATAAAATCATATGTTCAATAACACTGCATTTCGTTGTAAGTCAATGATATGTTTGTTTACTTGAATTCGTGATAATAATGGCTCTTTGAGCACATCAACATACTTGTTCATCCAATCCTGTGGTTTGAAATATCAATCATCATTCTATATAACAAACCTGACCACTTCGGATAGCCTAGCTTCTGGTGGCTTCAACACAAGTAGCATGATATTTTCAGAGGGGTTCATTAGCATTTTGGCTTCTGTTGATTTGATCAAGGTACTGAACTTGCTTTCTAAAAAAGTATTACAATGAATCACATGCCATCCTTAATCACATATTCGTTCTGCATTCATTGGAACTCTACATTTCTGTCCCACAAATACAGCCTTTCACTCTACATTTCTATACCACAAATACAGCCCTTCACAGTAATATTCTTTTTTTCTGGTGTCACCTATGACAGGGTTAGGATGGACTTCCAAAGTTGGGAGCAGACAGGTCACAGATCGAGTTGGTGTCATCAGTAGGTCCAAGGGCTTTTTGGAGGAGTTTTGAGGAGTTTCTACGAGGACCGATGGCCTTCGCTTGATATATTCCATCATCCGCACAGTTTACCTTTTGTTCCAGCACATTCCGACAACTTTCGGAAAACTGAGTTAGTTTTGGGCTTAACTCAATTAATCAAGCTCAAGGTGGCATTCCGGGAGGAATACATGATAGAACACCTTAGTGTAATGGCTCATTGGAACTAGAATGAGGAGATCTTCAAGATGGGACGCTGAGAAGTAACTTATAGTGACCAGAGATAGTACCATGGGCGATATACTATTTTCCTTAATTAAAAATGACTTTAATTAGTCATTTAATTAAAGGAAAAATAATACTTAGAGGAAACGGGGCCAAAAGTGACTTAAGTGAAATATAATTAAATTAAAGTCACTTTGATAGAGTCAATGGAGGATCTTCTAGAATAATAATAAAATAAGATGCTTCTAGAGGATTGGAGATCTATCCATCAAATCTATAAAGGGAGAAGAGGAGGTCATTTGGAGACTTCTTGGATTGGATCATTGTTTGTGTGAGAGGTTTGAGAACTTGGTTCTCTACTTCAACAGTAGTCCCAGGACGGGAACCCTCGGGTGATTTAGTGAGAGTGGGCGAGCACCCATCTCTTCCCTTGCTAGATTCATTCAAGATTCACAGGTTGCAGTGATTGTTTTCCTGCTTTTAGTTTGGAGGTTGGCATTAGCACTATAGCTATCTTGGAGGGTTGCTTCCAGCTATTGTATTGGCATACATATTTCTATATAATAAAGCTGGATTTTGTTGTTGTTGTTGCATATCTCATTGTTCGCCATATTGTGATATTTTAATGAGATTGCCGTATGATTTCTGGGTTTATTGTTTCCTTCAAATTTCTGGTGTTTTGATTGTGTTTCTTGGTGAAATTGTACAAAGTTAAAACCCTCGTGATATTTTAATGAAAATTCCCAAAAGGGATATTACAGTGGTATCAAAGCTGGTGATCTTGCCAGCCTGAGGGTTTACTTGCCAAAGTACCGGAAGATTATTGAGTTGCAGTGGTTATTGTTCGAAGGTTATTTCGTTGAGTTGTTGAAATCGTAACTTTATTGCATTAAGTTTAATTGCAAATTGAGTTGCTTTTTGAAAGAAAATCCAGATCGTTGCTGAAGAACACTCGTATGGCCAAATTCATCCTTGTTTGCAAATTTGTGGTGCAAATATCCAACAATATTTTTAGCAAAGTGTTGTCGTCGTTGTTTGAAATATTGTCATTGATGGCAAAGGAGCACAAATGCGCAGCACCTGAACTATCATTAAGGCAAAGGAGCAGAGAAGAACCAGCAATAAGGCAAAGGAGCAAATCAGGCAACAATGCAGTAAGAAAGCATAAAAGAGAGGCAGAGGAGCAGCAGAAAGGCAAGGATCAGCATTAGACTAGCACCAATGGAAGAAAAGAAGTAGAGGCAGCAAAGAAGCAAAAGCACAGAGGCAGTGAATGTAGAGAGGCAGCGAATGCAGCTAAGAAGCGAACGCGGGCGGCAAATGCAACTGAAGAAGAGCGGCGGAAACGAACGGAGATGCAGTGAAGGTAGCAAAGGCAGCAAATGCAACTAAGAAGGCACCAAAGGCAGCAGAAAAGCAGAGCAATAGAGGTAGCGAATGGAGCAGAGGAAGAAAAGAAGCAGAGACAGCCAAGGCAGTGGATGAAGCAGAGAGGCAGCGAATTGCTTCAACACACAGCAGAAGGCAATCGGATTTGCAAGACACAATGAGGAATAGAGATCTTACACATAGCAGAAGGAGGAAGAGGCGAGAACCGAGAGGAAGAGGCCAGTTAAACGAAGATGATTAAGCCAAGAGAGAGAGGCGAGAGGGGAGTCAGAGAGGGCTTTAATTAGTATGAAAAGGGTAGATGTCGAGTGTGATAACTCGAGAAGACATTCAGTAACAAAGACAAGCTCAGGAACAAGCGCAAGAGGAACAACATGGAAAAATCGGAGTTACAAAGTAGGACAGTGTAAACAAACGAAAAATCAACTAAGGTAGAGAATTCCTTGAAGATTTCCAAAGGAGGGGAATAGATGGTCAGGATTATATCGCAAGAGTGAAGGCGAGAGATGGATGGCGGAGATTGAATCGCATCAGGAGCAATTTCGCAAATCGCAGCATTTAAGCATTAAGGCGTCACATGGTAAGTTAAAGTATTTGCGATGCGAAATGGAGAAGACATGTGTTGGCACGACGCAACATCGCAAATCGCAAGAAATAGAGTATAACCACAAAGTAAATCTTATAAAGTGCGAAGTGCGATCAGATGAGGACCGTTAGATCTAGGGGCAGATCAACGGTGGACTGTGAATCGCGAGACCACACATTGCAGTGCTTAAGGGATAGCATGAAGGCGACCGCAAGTTAAGTTAAAGTTTTTGCGATGCGAAATGGAGGGACAAGTGTCGACCTTGCGCAACATCGCATCCCGCAAGAAATAGGGTTTAACTTCAAAGACATTGCAAGGTATGTTGTTTTGGTTGCGATGCGGTAAGGATTAAGCGACACAATGCGATGAAGGGAGTCCACGTGGCAGCACCACGCACGAGTGCAGATCGCATGGTTTAAGGTTTATGGCTAACGGTAGAGTGGGAAACCTACAGGCAAGCATTTACGATGAGATATGATTGGTCAAGCACTGTGGGACCTAATAGCCCTTGTTCCGTGTATGTCATATGCACCATATTATAAAGTTTACACTGTTGATTGCTAATCGTATATATATATATATATGCATGCATTATTGATTGATAAACATATGTATTTGAGAGTGCCAGCTTCTGTGATCCATAACATATTAATTATAAACCTTCTGGGAAATCACATAAGAAATTTTGGAACCAACGCATTTCGAACTACCAACTGTAGTTCATCATCAGGAACCGACACATTTCAAACTACCAACTGAAGTTTTATAATTAATAAAACATATGTATGTTGATTAAAGCTCGGATTTGTAATCTGCCGCGTGTATAAAGGGAGTTGTATGTGGGCCATATCCCACAGGTCACAAAGAAATGATCTGAACGCAAATCAAAGGACTAGGAGCTCGGGCAGAACAGTGTTACGACAGTAAAGCTAACGAAGGGGCTGAACGCAGAAGAAGAGTCAGGCTAAAAGGGGCAATTATGCAGCAAAGGTGGATTATAACGGCAAAAGCAAAAAAGACACAAAGACAACAAGCATAAGAGGACAAACAAACAACAAAGCGAAGAAACTGATGGGCTGAGTAAATAATTGATTGTAACTGAAAATGTATTATTTATTTTTATATTGTTTGTGATGCAAAGGCAAGTATCCGTAGGCAAAGAAAAACTCCAATTTAATTCTGAAACGAGTAGACAGTGTTGTAACCTCCTGAAATGATGAGCGAGAAAATGAGAAGGTGGAAGGCAAAGGGTCGTGCTTGTTCATTTCATATTCCCATGTGGAATGCAAACAGCGAGAGGGTGATCTCTATAAATGATGTTACTGTCATATGCATTAAGATGTTAGAGAGTGGAAGAAGAAGAAGGAGCAGATAGAGAAGCTGTGAAGATCCAAAGATGATTTAAAGCAGATATAAAGGCTGAAAGGACAATAGTGAAGAAGGAGAAAAACAGAGTTGATATCCAGGTAAATCAGCATATGATTTTATTATAGAGTGAGGAAGTTGGTGCTTCCATATCAAGTTGTAGCTTGATAGATGTCCAATTGTAGCCGATTGAGGTACGAGCCTCCTGTAGGTTGTAGCCTACAGAAAATACATGGGAGTTGGTGCTTCCGTTTCAAGTTGTAGCTTGATAGATGTCCAGTTGGAGCTAGTTGAGGTAGGAGCCTCCTGTGGGTTGTAGCCTATAGAAAATACATGGGAGTTGGTGCTTCTGTTTCAAGTTGTAGCTTGATAGATGTCTAGTTGGAGTTGGTTGAGGTAGGAGCCTCCTATGGGTTGTAGCCTACAGAAAACAGATGGGAGTTGGAGCTTCCTTGCAAGTTGTAGCGTGCAGAATTTGAGGTAGTAGCCTCCTGTAGGTTGGAGACTATAGAAAATCAGTGGTGAGAGGGAGTTGGAGCTTGCCTTTGCATCACAACAATAATAAGATGTGGTTTTCTCCCTTATGGGTTTCCACTTATATCTGTTGTCCATATGCATGATGATCATGTGTTGATGTTCTGTAGTTAATCTGCTTAATACTTGCTGCTCACATATTAAGATTGTTGTTTCATTATAATTAAGGTGGTCATGAAATGAAGGTGTAAATAAGTTTAAAGGGATGTTTTAAAAGTCCATAAATGTATTAAACTAATTCACCCCCCCCCCCCTCTCAGTGTAACTAAGGGTTCAACGTTTGAGTCGAATGATATGGAACGATATTGTGAGAAGTCAAAATCCATTCGTGAATTGTTAAGGAGTGAGACGTCAAAGACGTCCACCAAATTATTAAGAGGCACATCATAAATTTTAAGGTCGAGTAATTGAAGACGATCAGCTCTGAGGTCTCTTTGCGTAAAATTTCACGTAATTACCAGAAGACAGGGTCAAACGGAGAAAACCGAATAGCATTACATTGCTAATGCATTGTTGGGCCACGCCATTTGGTGAGGGAGACAAAGCTTCGATGGGTCAAACTCTTATCAGTATTGGGTTGAATATCTTATGATTGTGATTGGGGATGCATAGGGAAGCAGCCCTATGGAGCAGCTAAAGCATCCAAGCAACAAATCCGTTGGTCGAGCATTCGTTTTCTGTTGTGACTGAGCCGTCATACTCACCGTGGTATCATCGTAGTAGATTTCTCGAGACCAAGCATTAATATTCAGTAGGAGCTATGCATTCATGATTCGAGCCGCCATCACCACGATCGAAATTGGTTGAATTCTCGCGTGGGTTGTGGCGCAGGGAATGTTATTCGGAGTTGTTGATTGAAAGGGTCGAAACAAATAGTTCGACTACCAGGACGCGGTGGGAGCATCGTTGTAGCAAATTGGATTGTATGCAATCGCATGAGTTCCGAGGTGAAGGTTCTCGTCGAGGAAATAAAATCGAGAGCTGACCAAAGTCAACAAGGTTCTCATTCGCGCAAGTCGAGCCAATAACTGTAGTGTGATGCGGAGGTTGCTCTGCAGAAAACAATTGTGAAGGGATCGTGACAGTGGACCACGAGCCGCAATCCAAGGTTGTAACGCAAGTCGAGATCCAGAACTATTGTAACAACGCACAGGAAGGATTGAATGTGCTGCTTTAAGTTTGGTGACCTGCACCTTAGCTCGTGACTTGACCTGTGTTCATGATCAAAGGCAGAACTGTGGGTGTGCGCATAGGGTTCTTGAAAAACTGATGCCACCAGCCCACTCAAAGTTGGAGCGGTCCGTTGCAATTACCAAGTGTTGGTGGTAACGTATAATGCTAAGATCCATTTTCAGGCGTTCCTGTAGCAGGGTGTTTTTCCTCATATATCTGCCAGGTTTTGTTCTATCTTCTATCTATTTCTAGCAGTATTGGAGATTTAAATTGGGGATTTTTATATGCTTCTGGACTTGCAATAAGATGAGTTCAATGACAATGTTCTAGCCAACTTATCTTGTGAGATTTTTCTTGCATGAGCATATACCATCAGCTTCTGAATTGAGTGGGCCACTCCCCCAGTGAGATGAAATGGTACAAATTGCACCCGTAGAGCTAGCTTGGTAAGACAAAATTGTTGTTCGTAGAGGAATATATTTGAGTCGATTGGTCCTCACTGTATATTACTGAACGTCTAGGGAATGGTTGGGTTTAATGTTGCAGAGAGCCATTTATGTCACGACTGAGTGAGAGAGTATGTATGTTGTTACCTCATGTTGCTTGCAAGTGTTGTTTATTAGCAGCAAGGGTTTTTCCATGTGAAATCAGTTGGTCATAATAATGTGAACTCTATTGCGCTGTCACAGTCGTGTATGAGTCTTTGAGTGCTAGTATCTTGTATGTTGAGTCTTTGTATTGTTGCTACTGTCAAGTTTTGAGTAGAATATCATCTATGTTGCGGATGTGGGAAGTTATATTGAGACAGTTGGTCATATCACTGTGATATTATTGAACCACCATTACTGTTATTTCCATATATGCTGCTGAACAATAGGTTTTTAAAACACCTCTTAAACCAACACAACAACACCACAGTGAACTATGATACACACCCAGAAACTAAACAGAATAGAAAACCTCTTTCAAGAGGGATCTATGCCATTCTTCTAAGAGGACAGTCAAAAGATGTGCAGAAGGGGCAGGAGATAGGCCACAAATTATTTGCACTTGGAACAGATTTGAAGCACATGAAGATCACATGGAGAGTTCTTTCCGAACTTGATGAGCTTAATGAACTCCTTTCCAAAGTAAGCGAGTTAGAAGGGAAGAAACAGACTTGGGCCCTGAAACCTGCTATGCTTGCTCTTATACAACCCAAATTCTTGGCAAAACCTTGTGAGGGTTTTAGACTTCTAGTTGAATCATGCCTCAGTAACATTATGAGGTTGACCGCACCTATAGCTCCTTTTAGCGATGATGTTATGAGGGAAGTTTTCAAGCTAGTAGTGGGGACTTTTCAGGAATTGGACAACAGTGCAAGCTCTACCTTTGGGAAGAAGCTTGAGGTTTTAGGAGGTATGGCCACATTCAGAACGTATGACATCATGTTTTATCTTGAGTGTGATGGCTTGATTCTACAGATGTTCCAATGCTTCTTCAGCATTATGAGACATCATTCTGACACAGTCATAGCACACATGCAATCCATCCTATCGTCATGTATGAGAGACTGTGATGCCATTTGCTGGGAGTTGCAGACTAGGATGTTGAGCATTTGGAGGAGAGAACGGTTAGTCTCACTTGCTGCTTATGAGCTAGCCCAAGGGCTGGTTAAGCAGAACGTTGGGTTGTTCAGGAGACAGTTGACCCAGGAGGAGTTGCTCTAGTTTCGTGGATCAAGCAACAAGAATGAGTTGAGGAGGAAGGGACTTTGCTTCATCTGCAAAGAACCTTGGGGGCCTGATTCATCTGCAAAGAACCTTGGGGGCCTGATCGCTCATGCTTGATTGATGCAGATGATGTGGCAGAGGTAGAGCAGGAAGACATTCCTTTTGTACGCCAAGATGAGGACTCTTCTTCAGATGAGTCCATGGGGTCATATGAGGATGCTTTTGGGGAGCGTCGGCAGTCATGTGGAGTTGATGACAGTAGGTCGAAGTTGTATTCTAGTGTGCAGGGTGAGCAATCAGGGGACTCTATGGGAGATATCCTGGATGATGAGTCACTTGTGATGATTCAACAGGAGCATCATCTGGTGGAGCACGAGTCAGCTGAGGAGGAGGCTATGCACATCGTGCATGATAGTCCTTGGGGGGAGAGCCAGATGGAAGCTCACATTAAGTCTGTGATGGATATGCGGCTAACCTTGGAGTCGGCCATTGAGGAGGAGCGAACAAATGCACAGGCATCTAGTATGGTGACAGTAGTTGCAGATACTTATCCTCAGGAGATGTTGGAGGTTGATGGGATAGTTTTGCGGGAGGCTAGTAGACAGCAGGAGTATGACATTTCTAATCAGGAGAGGGAGGAGTTGTTGGATATGGTGATGCATCCATCTTTGGGCCGACCCATTGATGAGGTGTCGGCAGATGCACATACAATTAGCAGGACTGCAGTACTTTCAGGGAGCAGCACTCTCTAGGAGTACATTGATGGGGCTTGCAGCATATTTTGCCCACATTGGCTGATTATAGAGAGTAGAGGCTTTCTTTTGCAGGCAGATCTCGTCGACGGGGGGGACGAGGCAGCACAAGTTGAGTATGAATTAGCGACCTCACACCAAACTTGTTTTGCATGCAGGTGTCACTGCATTTTATTCTTCTTCCGGGATAGATTGGCAAGAGATCATGTGTTGGTATCCTATTGATGGTACGATCTTCTTAGTCAAGAACATAGCAGAGTAGGGACCTGTAAACATGACAGATACTATCGTTTCCAGTTAGCAGTGGGACACATGTCGTTTGTTCTTCAGTATTCCATCCCGACTTCGGGAAAGCAGGGTTAGCATTGGATTGAGTGAGGGGTTGGATTGGAGAGAGGTGATGAGTTGGTACGCGGTTGGTGGTGCAGCTTATATAGTCAAAGGTACAGCACAGCAGGAGCCATCGAGCATTGATGCTTGTTGGCGGACTTCGCTATAGCCAAAGGCAGTGCACAGTCCGAGCCAGGGGACTTGGGTGATGATTGGCCATGGTGGTGTTGGGATCCGGGAGGATCAATTGATGTTAAGTACAGCGAGAGATCAATTTCGAATCCCGGCATTGAGGAGTCTGTTCCGGGTGACTTGACACAGGAGTATAGCAGCACCCAGGTGTTTGTATGGGATCCAGGCATTGGGTCTCAGTTGCATTGGGCCAATTTCTTGAGGGAAAGCAATCTTGGGGCAGAAGGTCAGTACTATTCCTTTTTTTTTGTGTCACCTATGTCAGGGTTAGGATGGACTTCCAGAGTTGGGAGCAGACAGGTCACAGAAACAAGTTTGTGTCATCAGTAGGTCCAGGGGCTTTTTGGAGGAGTTTTGAGGAGTTTCTACGAGGACCGATGGCATTCGCTTGATATATTCCATCATTTGCACGGTTTGCCTTTCGTTCCAGCGCATTCCGACAACTTTCAAAAAAATGAGTTATTTTTGGGCTTAACTCAATTAATTATGCTCATGGTGGCATTCTGGGAGGAATATATGATAGAATGCCTTAGTGTAATAGCTCGTTGGAACCTAAATGAGGAGATCTTCAGGACGGGATGTTGAGAAGTGACTTATAGTGGCCAGAGATAGTACCATGGGCAATATACTATTTTCCTTAATTAAAAATGACTTTTATTAGTTATTTAATTAAAGGAAAAAGAATATTTAGAGGAAAAGGGGCCAAAAGTGACTTAAGTGAAATATAATTAAATTAAAATCACTTTGATAGAGTCAATGGAGGATCTTCTAGAATAATAATAAAATAATAAAATAAGATCCTTCTAGAGGATTGGAGATCTATCCATCATATCTATAAAGGGAGAAGCGGAGGTCATTTGGAGACATCTTGGATTGGATCATTGTTTGTGTGAGAGGTTTGAGAACTTGGTTCTCTACTACAGCAGTAGCCCCGGGACGGAAACCCTCGGGTGATTTAGTGAGAGTGGGCGAGCACCCATCTCTTCCCTTGGTGGATTCATTCAGAATTCACAGGTTGCAGTGATTGTTTTCCTGCTTTCAGTTTGGAGGTTGGCATTAGCACTATAGCTATCTTGGAGGGTTGCTTCCAACTATTGTATTGGCATACATATTTCTATATAATAAAGGTGGATTTTTTTATTGTTGCTGCATAACTCATTGTTCGCCATATTGTGATATTTTAATGAGATTGCCGTATGATTTCTGGGTTTATTGTTTCCATCAAATTTCTGGTATTTTGATTGTGTTTCTTGGCGAAATTGTACAAAGTTAAAACCCTCGTGATATTTTATGAAAATTCCCAAAAGGGATATTACATTCACTCTATATTTCCATCCCAAAAATACACCCTTTCAAATACAATTTTGTAGACTTTGAGAGGCACCACACAACACTCTCTTGAATATGCATTATTAACTCGAACTTACATTGTTTGGTGATGGTCAACAATGCATCTTTGTGCAACTGTTCTAGCTACAATGAATTATTATCTGGCATCATCTCTAAGGCATGTGTAATGTTCCAAATGCAAAAATTTAGGGTTTTCTTGAAATTTTAACACAAAAATACTTCAGATAAAATTTTCATTCATAAACAAAAGATAGCCATCCAAAATTTAACAACACAGAACTACAAATAACAATGAGTAGAAGGAAATCTCAACTTTATTTATAATATATAAATTGGGGATTTACATGCCACCTCTAATGGCCTCCTCCTCCTATTTTTATAGATTTGATGGACCCCTCTAGAAGCCCCTATTTTATTATTATTTTAATCATTGAGCAAATTTCCCTTAATTAAAATATTCTTTTTATTGTGGGAAAATGGTAAATTGGCCACCATGCCTCCTCATGCTGCTGAAAATCACTTCTAACTATCCCATCCTGTAGATATTATCGTTCCGGTTCCAACGAGCTATTACACTAAGGTGTTCTACCAAGTACTCCTCTCAAAATTCCACCTTAAGTGTAATTAATTGAGTTAGGCCCATTAATATCTCAGTTTTTTGAAAGTTGTCAGAATGCAACGAAACGAAGGGAAAATTGTGCAAATGATAGAATATACCAAGCGAATGCCATCAAACCTCATAAAAAGTCATCAAAACCCCATAAAACATCTCCAAAAGCCCCTGGGCTCGCTGATGAAGTAAACCTGAACCTGTGACCTATCTGCCTCCAACGCTGAAAGTCCATCCATAAGGAACACTAGAAAAAGGAACATCACAAATCCTCCACCCCAAGGTTGCTTTCCCTCAAGCAATCCATATCTGTCGACAAATCTGGCAGTCCCGTGCAACTGAGAATCAATACCTACATCCCATACAAACCACTCGGTGATACCATACCTTTTGCCACCCAATCAAGAACGGATTCCTCAATGCCTGGATCCCAAACTAAACTCTTACTCAACCTGCCATCAACAGATCCTCCTGGATCCCAGTGCCACCAAGGAAAAGCATCAAGACTCCGTGGCTCCTGTTGTGCTATAGCTCCGGCTATTAATGTCACTCCATCAACCATGTACCGACTCATCACCTCTCTCCAATCCAACCCTCGACATAGACCAAGGTCAATCCCTCCACGCTAATGTTGTGCTGAAATACTGATGAGTAGCCAGCCTCCATCTTGTCGCCAACTAGAGCATGTAGTATCCTCACATCTAAGGGTTCAATACAATGCTCTTGACTAAAAATGATACTCCATCAATAGGGTACCAACTCATGATCTCTCGCCAATCCATCCTGTGGGGAGGATCGGATGTATTGGCACCTGCATATGGGGCAAGTCCATTGTCCTATACCATGCTCAACTCATGCAACCCTTCCCAACCAATCAACTAGATATGTCTAGGAATCCATGCCTCTCTCTCTATAAGTGGGCAACCCATGTTGCAGGCCCTATCTATGTACTCCTAAAGAGGGTTGCTCCGTGGAAGTACTGTAGCTTTGTTGGTTGCCTGTGCATTTATCTACACCTCACCAATGGGTAGGCCCAAAGATGGATGCACCACCACCATCATCTGATCGGAAACTCCATGCTCACCCAATCTACCAATCTCCTGTAAACTATCCTATCTGGCTCCAACACCTCCTGGCGACAAGAGTCTGCAAATACTGCCACCCCGTTGGTTGTCTATACATTTGTCTGCTCCTCATCGATGGTTGGCCACAAGGATGGCCGCTCATCCTCCTCCATCATGAGCTCCACATGAGCCTCCAACTGGCTCTCCAAGAATGGCTCCTCATGCACACTGTGCACATCAACCTCCTCTGTCGACCCATGCTCCTCCATGTGCTCTCCATGTTGAATCATCGGTCGCTCATCTAGCAATTCTGTCCTCCGATCAATTTGTTGCTCATCCTACTCCTCCATCTCACATGGATGCATATCTGGGCCGCTGTCATCAACTCTCCATGACTGCTCAAGCTCCTCAAAGGAATCCTCATAAGAACCCATGGACTCAACCATAGAGGAAGAATCCTCATCCTGAAGGTTAGAAGCAGTCTCCTCCTGATCTACCCATGTCCTCTCCTCAGTGTCACTCAAGCATGAGTGGTCAGGTCCCCAAGGTTCCTTGCAGATGAAGCAAAGACCCTTCCTCCTCAACTCATTCGTGCTACATGGTTGGTCACCACATATCCACTACAACTCCTCCTGGGTCAACCATCTCTTGAACAACTTAATGTTCTGCTCAACTAACCTTTCGGCTAGTTCATAAGCAGCAGATGAAACCAATTGTTCCTCCCTCCAAATGTCCAACAACCTAGACTACAGCCTCCTGCAAATGAAATCATGTCCTCTCATACATGAGGACAAAATGGACCGCATGTGTGTTATGAATGTGTCAGGATGATGTTTCCTAATGCTGAAGAAGCATTGGAACATCTGCAGGATCAAGTCGTGACACTCCAACTCAAACATGAGGTCTTAAGATCTAACCAAGGTCGTGATTTCTAGAATCTCTAGCCTTTTCCCAAAGGTAGGGCCCTCACTGTTATCCAAATCCTGAAAAGTCTCCACTATCAATCTGAAGACTCTCCTCGATATGTCATCACTGTAAGGAGGTATAGGTGCAGTCAACATCATGATACTACTGAGACAAGAGGCAACTGGAAGTCTGATTCCTATACAAAGGTGCTCCAAATACCTGGGTTGCACTAAGGCAAGCATGGTCGGTTTTAGAGCCCAAATCAAGTCTTTCCAATCTAATTGATTCATCTTGGAGAGAAGTGAAGCAAGTTCTTCCAACTTGAGAAGGGATTTTACTGTAAACCCCATGAATCTCAAATCTGTCCCAAGTTTAAAAATTTTGTGTCCCAATTCATGCTCTTCTTGTGGCTGCTCTTGCGGTAGCAAAGTGAGTATTCCCTTGGAAAGGGTTCTGATGATTGTTGTTGCAGTTTATTAAGGGACTTTTTGAAGGTTTCATCCATGTTTAGCTTAATGATGACAAGGACAATTGTGATAATGAAGCCACTGTTTTTCTGAATTTGATGGATTTCTTAGTGAAGTGTTTTGGAAAACAGTTGGATGACAAATTGTTGTAGGTATATACTGTGGGTTATAGACAAAGATAGGGATGATACAATTTCATTAAATAGGGAGTATAAATTTAGATAGCATTCATTCAAATAAAACAACAGTGGCAAAACAAATAGAAGAACTTGGCATATATATAGGCAGCAAGACATTCTTCGACATTCTTCCCTGCATATGCCGCAAGATGATCAGTAGTGCCCTTCCAAGTCTTTTCCGTGTAATAACATCCTCTAGATTTCACTAAGTAGCCAGCAAGAATATTTTGTGGATTGCTTCCCTACTGATGTCCTCTGTCTGCTGCAACAATTTTGGCCTTCCAGATCTAAGCACTGTAGCATGACTTAGCCTTCTTTGGACAGTGAACTGGTAACCAAAATAGGGCAATCAATATAGCTCCTCCAAACAGTATTGATTTCCCCAATAAATATCAGCCCTCTTGCCTATGATCTAGCAGCAGGAATACTTTTTCCAATGCTACAACCACGCACATCAATCCGCATACTTGCATTCAGTAGGCCACCCATCACTCTACAAAACTATTCCACTCTCTGTTTCCAATGATTAGAGCGCTTTATCTTTGCAATGCACAGTGATTAACAAACTATAGTCCATATGCTCTGATCGCACCTATTTATGTGGGGCTTGACATTTACCATCCAATAGCTCATTGGTTCCCAAAATGGCCCACCACAGCACTTCAATCTGGCTAGGTGCAATTATAGTCTTCACAGTCCTGAAAATATGTTGTTCACAGGTAAGTTAATCGGCCCACCCAAACTGATACAATTCGGCCTCAAAATGTGTCCCACAAATTAGCCTGTGGAAGATAAATCAGCTCGACCCTCGTGCACAGCGATTTGACTTCTCTCCAACCCAGTCGGCCCTATGTCGCGTTTAATAACTTCAGTTGTGGTGACTTCAGGGCAGCGCAACTCTACAACAGTGAATCTAATCGAGTGCCACAGCGATCTCAACTGACTCATCCGGTGTGTTCTACGTTGATGCAGCTTCCAAGAAAGCTCATTCGCATAGACACGAGTTTAATCCGTGCTGAGCTCGTTCGAGCAGAAATAGGGCATCTCTATTTGTTGACCACACGGGATTCCTTTCACGATTCGGCCTCCTGATTTCCTCCATTCAAATTTGAAACTTGAATCTGCCAATATAAGAAACCCAACCAATGAATAATCATCTCGCCTTGGCCTGACGTGGTGAATCTTGGCAGCACCACTTGATGGCGCCTACAACAACCTGATGTTGATCCCCTTTAATGCACACAGATGTCCTCGCTCAACAAGTCAGCTTGACTTCCACGTCGTTATGCATACGCGGACCTAGTCAACAAATCACCATCAACGTCCTACATCAGATCGCACCAAAACATGTCTACAATTCCACGTGAAACGACCACACAGGATGTCACATATGCTCATTGCTCAGTCATCAATCAAATAAGGGGAGCGGCTTTAGTGAAGAAATTGATCACCGATTTTCAGATGGAAGCTCACCCGATCGACTCTCTCCCCAGTTACGCCTTGTCCGCACGATCTTGATCATGTCTACACACACCAGCAACAAAGCTACGCTCAATTTCTACGATTAAGCTCTGTGCATAGTTACACCATCGTTAATCTGCACACCCATCGGCTTCCATTTACTTGTTACGCGTTCTGCATTACAAGGATATGGGACGTTGAAGTCTGGAGCAGCGTAGAGGAGAGGAAACAACGGCGTGGAAGCAACAGCGTAGAGGAGAGGCAACAGCAGCGTGGAAGCAACAGCGTAGAGGCTGATAGGATTTCAGCAACGCAGAGGTAGTGCTTACGCAATGCAATGCAGCAGATAGCGCAATGCTTCAGAGAGACAGCACAGAGCAGTAGCAGAGGGTGCTTCAGTGATGAGATGCAGCCCAACTGACTTGTCTGCCAGTTGTTGGGTGATTGTCCTTCAATTGCTTACTTCTCAACAACTGAGTTGCAGTGCAGCAATTGGCAATGGCAGTGCTATAGGTAGCATGATGTAGCAATTTGAGAAGTAGTTGCAGTACAGAAGTGGCAGTGTCAGTGACAGTGACATGGGCAGCAGTACAGAAAGCAGCAGCGTAGTGGATGGAGGGCAGCAAGCCAAGCATCGGTGGTCAGGAGGCGATGCCAGAGATCAGGGCAATGCTTTAGTGTGGAAGTATTGCTAGAGTACACTCCTCGCTAACAGGGAGTGTTGAGATTCTGGGGTAACATCGAGTGCGCTCTAGTTCCAAAACTTTGTGGAGGGGCTGGAACACACGAGATCTCCAAGACCCAGAAAGCATTTGGAGAAATTCCATCTGGTGTAAAAATGATTCAAATAATTAAATTTTTTAATGGGGACCCTAAGTCTAACTTTCGGAAATTAAAAAATTAAAGTGAATTAATTTACACATGTGATGAAATGTTCTAAGTGATGTGGATCAAGCATTCTTTTAATCTCAGTCGTCGATTAGAGATTAGATCACGGTCGTTGGTTTCCCAACGAGAAAAGTATAAGGGAAAGGCTTCGGGTCAGTTGGAGAACACAGACACAGCAGATGCACTGAAGCTAAGTCAAATTTCTGGGGCGGGGTTTGTTGAGGAATTCGAAGTGAGTTTGCAGTGTCGTGAGGGGGAAAGATCGACAAGGGATGATCTGATCCAAGGCCAAGAATACAGCAACAAGGAGGCAACAATGTACCAGGGTAGTACAGAGTCCAGCAAGAGGGACGTAGCCCAGCCAAGTTGACGCAAAGGCCACGCGAAGGGTGACGCAAACCTTTCTGGGTGGCGCAGAGGCCTTCAGAGTGATCAGGGGCAGCAACTATGCAGAGGCTGCATTGGGCTAGAGGGGTTGACGCAGTTATAGGAAGAGCTGCGCTGGGGTTCCAGTGGGCCAGAAAGGGCTCGTTATCGGTAATTCTTGACTGAGGGTGTGATTCAGCCATATTTTCTGTCTTGGAGTGATAAGGTACAACTCCCGTGTATTTTCTCTGTAGGGAAAACTGTTTCTGGTGCCCATAATGTTGTATTCAGATTCTGCATTATAATAAAACCCTTTGGAGTTGTTGCACCGGTTTTCCCGCATTGGGTTTTTCCAGGGACATTTGTCCGAAAAATTTGTGACATTTTTTACATGTGTGTGATGTTCAGTAAATGATCTGTATTTGTGTAGGTCGCTATTTGTGTTTACTTCGAAGTTTTTTTTTCTGAATATTCAGTTAAAATAACTTGTGTAATAAATCAAGTTGGAGAAGTAAATCAATAGTTAGCAGTAGGATTTCTGTAATAAGGATTCAGAAATTTTCACATCTATATCACTGTAAATTTTCTATTTGGAATATTATAGTGGTATCAGAGCATGTTCTTGGCCAGTGTGGGTAACAGGAGCAAGTAATGCCACGAAGATACCAAGGAGTGGTCCTTCATAGAGGTCGTGGCAGAGGTAGAGATAGAGGCCATTGAAGAGAAGGTAACACACACATTTTCAGACACAGAAGTAGAAGCCAGGAGGGAAGGAATGGATCAACACAATGAGGAGGGGCAACCCAAGCAGAGGGACCAAGATCAGATTTTGGAGTTGCTAAGAGCTAATCAACAAATGGTGAGACAAGGGCAGGTCATGATGGACATGATGCAGCATGTAATGGGATTGCATGTGGGTGCTAGACCGAATGGAGCAACAGAACCTCAAGGTGATGGGGGTTCCAGAGCAGGAGGCAGTCGTATGTATCAACTCCCACACACTCCACAGCGTGGGCAGACTGGCAGGCCCTTGATGCCAAATTTCATAGAGGAGCCAGAGCCTAAGAGGGAGCCAAACCCAGTCGATGATCTAGTACACTCAGTTGCTTCAGGCATCGATGAGTATGAGGGATTAGATGCCCGGATCAAACAGGTAATGTCCTTTGGTGAATTTATTCACCTAAAGGAAAGATGTACCATAGGAGCTGGTAATTATTCCAGAGGAGGATCATCCAGCCATGAGGTGCAAAGGCTGGCAGGGAAGGTCACACTTCCAAATTTTGATGGGGGTGCAAAGAGTTCAGCGCGAGCTTGGATACAAAAGTTGGACACTTATTTTCATTTGAACCCCATGAAGGAAGAAGATGCCAATACAATTTACCATTCTTCACCTGGAGGGAGATGCCCAAGAATGGTGGTATCATAAATTGATCACACTGAGGCATATTCATATCACTTCATACCAGGAGTTCACCCAGAGGTTGTTGGAGAGATTTAAGAGGAAGGATCCAGAGCTGCACTTCAGAGAGTTGTCTCACTTGAGACAAACAGGCAGCGCAGAGGCCTACATTGTTGAGTTCCAGAGGCTAGCAGTGATGGTGACAGAAATTAAAGAGAGTCGGTTTATCATGTTGTTCATAGAGGGGCTTGTTGAGCCACTGTGTGGATGGGTGAGGGCCTACAAGCCCATGTCATTACAAGATGCCATCTCTCGAGCTAGAGATATGATTGATGCAGTGCCCAAGAACAAGGCCTTCGTTCCCTCGAGACCCAGAGTCCCATAGGGAAACAGAGATATGAGACCACCATAGAGAGATGGAGGATGTGGTCAGTTGGATGATGAGACACAGAGGGATCTCAAGAGGAGGAGATTGTGCTTCACGTGCCAGGAGCCTTGGGAACCAGGGCATAAGTGCACCAAGGGCAAGGCCCATTTCATTGAGGTGTTCTCGGATAGTGAGCTAGAGGAGGAGGAGACCGAGATAATAGAGGAGTCGAGGGATGAGGGAGGTCCATCAGGTGTAGGAGGACCACCACCACCCCCACAAGGAGGAGGATTGTTTGCTCCAGTAAGAGTTCTTGCTTCACTTCGGGGTGTGCCGAAGTACTTGACACTCATAGTCAGGGGGACCATTCAGGGGCAGCTTGTGTCAGTCTTGGTTGACAGTGGGGCCAGCCACAATTTTCTTGATGCCTAAATGGTGGAGTGTAGATGCATACAAATAGCCACGTTTGAGGGATTCTCAGTCCTAATACCTGGAGCCCGGACCATGCAGTGTACCCGATATGTCCCAAGATTGACTCTCCAAATGGGGAACTACTCTCTCACCAATCATTTCTTTGTTGTTGATATGTTGGGAGTCCAGTGGTTGTATACGTTAGGGAAGGTCACCAGTACCACTAATTGGCAGCAGTTGGAGATGGAATTCAAAGGGCCTGACGGGAGACCAGTATTGTTGAGGGTGATACACTCCTATCCACCTCAAACAGTTTCAACTCACAGGATGGAGGCCGACCTACAGCATGGAGATATAGAGTGGGCAATAGAGCTACGCATTTCTGAGACTGGATCACGGGCTAAGGCGACACACCCGGACATATTAGCTTTGCTGGAGCAGCATTAGGAGATTTTTGGAGATGTCCCACCAGGGAGACTGCCAGATAGGGGATTTGAGCACACCATTGAGTTGGAGGAGGGTGTGAATGAAGTCATCACCACTCCTTATAGGCATCCCACGACCTATAAAGATGAGATAGAGAAGGCCATACAAGAGTTACTAAGATTGGGACATATTCGCCCTAGCTCTAGTCCCTTTGCTTCTTCGGTGGTGTTGGGGAAGAAGAAAGATGGGTCGCTACGCATGTGCATGGACTACCGGGCGTTGAATGAGAAGGCTCCGAAGAACAGGTATCCCATTCCCCGCATAGATGAGTTGATGGATGAGCTTAGAGGAGCCAAGAACTTCTCTAAGATAGACTTGCGCTCAGGATACCACCAAATCTGCGTGAGGGAGCAGGACATTCCCAAGACTGCTTTTCGCTGCCACTATGGACATTTCAAGTTCTTGGTGATGCCCTTTGGGCTAACCAACACTCCTGCTACTTTCCAGTCTTGTATGAACCATGTGTTCCATGGGCAGTTGAGCCACTTTGTTTTGGTATTCTTTGATGATATACTCATTTACAGCGAGACGTGGGAGGAACACCTCCAACACTTGGAGGAAGTGCTACGGATACTTGAGGAGCAGCAGTTGTATGCGAAGATGTCCAAATGTGAATTTGCGCTAACTGAGATGTTGTACCTCGGGCATGTGATAGGAAAATATAGGGTGAAGGTGGCATCAGGAGAAGATTCAGGCCATCTTGGATTGACCAACACCCAGGAATGTGACGAAGTTGTCGGGCTTCCTGGGTATTTGCACTTATTACAAGAGGTTTGTGAGGGGATTTTCACAGTTGGCAGCTCCCCTTACAGATTTGATGAAGAGGGGAGCTTTTGACTGGACATAGTTAGCAGAGGAGACATTTGAAAGGCTCAAGAGGGTCATGAGCAGCTGTCCAGTTTTGGCCTTGCCGGATTTCACGCGGCCCTTTGTGATGCTTCAGGCGAAGGTGTTGGAGCAGTATTGACGCAAGGAGGCCACCCCGTTGCGTTCGAGAGCAGGAAGTTGCTGCCTCATGAGAGGATGTATTCAGTGTATGATAAGGAGATGCTGGCAGTGATGCATGCATTGGAAAATTTCAGACAATATCTTGTGGGCAACGGGTTCAAGGTAAAGACGGATGACAACAGTCTCTAATTCTTCCTTGAGTAGCAATCAATGGAGCGGCAACAAAAATGGGTGAGTAAGCTTCAAGCTTACGATTTTGAGATTGAGTACATGAAGGGAAAACACAATGTGGTAGTTGATGCCCTCTCACGCAAACCAGTAGCGTTGTCACTGATGGATGTCATTCAAGATTGGAAGGCTCAGTTGTTGGTTGAGTATTCCAAAGACAGGCAGACATGTCAGATTTTGGATGGTGCAAGCAGTGATGACCGATTCCGAGTGATGGATGATGTGATCTATTACAAGGATCAGATCTATTTGGTTCCAGAATCTTAGTTGAAGGAGAGGATCATGCAGGCAACACATGATTCTCCGCTAGCAGGGCACCCGGGTTTCCTCAAGACCTACCGCGCAGTCAAGGAGAGATTCTCTTGGAGGGGTCTTAAGGGAGACATTTTGAGGCATGTGAGACAGTGCGTAGAGTGTTAGAGAAACAAGGTGGAGCTCTCACATCCAGCGGAGTTGTTGCAGCCACTTCCCATTCCGAAGAGGAAATCGGAGAGTGTATCTATGGATTTCATTACAGGCCTACCAACAGTGCAGGGGATGTTGAGATTTCGGGGTGTTGGGGTAGCATCAGATGTGCTCCAGCGCCCAAACTTTGTGGAGGGACTAGAGTACATGAGTTCTCCAAGACCCAGAAAGCGATTTAAGAAATTCCTTCCTGTTTAAGAGATATTTAATTAATTAATCTTTTTAATTAAGGAACAGTAAGTCTAACTTAGGAAAATTAAAAGATTAAAGTTAATTAAACTAAACATATGATGAAAATGACTTAAGTCACACGAATCAAGCATCTTCTAATCTTAGTAGTCAATTCAAGATTAGATCACGGTCGTTCATGTTTCAACGATAAAAGTATAAGAAGAGGGCTTGGGGTCAGTTAGAGGATACACACAGTGCCAGAGTACTAAAACCAAGCTAAAATTATAGAGCGTGATTTGCTAAGAATTTCAAAAGTGTTTCAGTTGCAGCAAGGGGCAGTGTTGGTGAGGGGGATGGTTTGATCCCAGCAAAGAGTACAATGAGGGCAAAGAAGCAACAGACCAAGGCAACGCAAAGGCAGCAGCTACGCAGCGCAGCCAAGATCCCAGCAGGGGCAGCGCAGAGGCATCAGAAGCTATGCAGGCTTGACGCAAGCCCAAAAAGGGTAGCGCAGGGGCAGCAGGAGGCCAGCAGGGCTGACGCAGGCCTAGCCAAGACAGCGCAAGGGTAGCGTAACCTAGTCTGGGGTGTGCAGGCCCTTTCTGAGCAGTGCAGGGGCTAACGCAGGCCATCAAGGCTGACGCAAAGGGCTTCCGAGCAGCACTGGGGTTTCTGCAGACCGAAAAAGACTCAGTGCTGTAAATCCCGTTTGAGGGTGTGAATCAGTCAGTTTTCTGTCTCCAGAACAAAAAGGTATAGCTGCAGTATTTTATTTCTCTCTCAGGCTAACCAGTTTGGTGCCCAAATCTGTTGTACTTAGATTCTGCTTAATAATAAAATCCCTCTAACAGCTAGATGACCGATTTTCCCGCATCAGGTTTTTCCGAGGCAGTTGTCAAGAAAATACTTGTGTGTCACTTTGTCATTGTGCATGTTATTCAGTTTAGATCTGTATGTGTAGACTGTTAATGTATATACTTCGATGTTAATGCTGAAGATTTCAAATTAATAACTTAATGTAAGTAGAAGTAAATCATAAATTTAACAGTAGGGTTTTTGTTTGAGCATATTCAAAAAATTTCACATGGTATCAGAGCGATTGTAGATCTAGCTGAGTCTCCACCAAGAAGGCTGAAGAATCTGTGTTGCAGAAAGCAGCAGTAGCCGCAGATAACCCGGAGAGGGCAACGCAGCAGCAGAGCCACGGAGGGCTGACACAGTCCTTACTGGGTGACGCAAAGGCAGCGCAGAGCCACCCAGAAGGACGCAAGAGCAGCCTGCACTGCGTAGTCACTATGCAGAGGCTACATTGGGCCAGTCTACTCATGTAGAGGCCAACCAGGGTGACAGTCCAGAATTTGGTTGCTGTGCAAAGTACCGAGAACCGGAAGCTGAGCTGCAGACCTTCAGTAGATGCTGGTGGGGTGAAAATTCTGTCGGTGCAGAAATTAGCCTAACCTAAGTTGACAAAGAGCAGGAGGAGAACAGCTCCTCAGAAGATTTCCTGCCAAAGAGATCTGTAGATCGATCAGAGGATCGAAGAGAGCTGATTCGTTTTATTTGGCAGACTTCTAAGAGAGGGATTCAATTGTCAGAGGAAGCAGAGGGTGCCTGTCTCGCCAAGGACCCTAGATCCGAGTCTCTAGCATAGAGAGGAGGATTCGTTCCGACAAACTTCTGAGCAGATGGCGCCACATGGACTACGTGATCAGGATAGGTTGGACGGCCTATCCAACTTTGCAATCTAGAAGTCCAGAATCCCGGTAGTCATGCAGGCATACGACTTGAGGGAGCAAGCAGAGAAAGTCTTGGCTACACCGACCGATGCGAAGCTCCTGGAGAAGCACGAAGAAACAACAGCACATGCCAAGCGCCTCATTATGGACGGCATCAAAGATCATGTGGTTCCACACATAGCCGAGAAGGCAACAGCTCATGAGATGTGGGTAGCTCTAACCACATTGTATGACGGAAGGTCCGTCCAAAGAAAGATGCTTCTGGAGAACCAATTGAGGTTATTCATGATGACCAAGGGAGAGGAGATCAACCCTTTTCTATCCAGACTACAATCAATCCGGGATCAGCTGACTGGCATGGGGGTCAAGGTAGATGACGATGTCATGGTGAGGACTGCTCTCAATGCAGTCCCAGAGGACTAGGAAACTTTTGTCCAAATTCTCTTGGGCAGAGTGGACCTTCCCAACTGGGACAATATGTGGGTTATCCTCCGACAAGAGGAAATCCACCGAATGACCAAAAGACAGTACAGCACTGGTTCGAGCAAAGTGAAGAAGGAAGAAGAGGAAGATGCAGCCTTGGCATCAAAGAGGCAACAAGGGAGAAAGAAGCATGATCTGTCGAATATCAAGTGTTTCCAATGCGGCGAACTAGGACATTTCGACAGCAATTGTACTCAAAAGAAAAAAGACAAGGAAGCTTCTAGCTCCAAGGCTGCTGTAGCAGACGATGGCTCCGAAGATGACGTAGCCATGAGCGCTCATGAACCACGAAAGTGGGGCGATCATGATTTGTAGAGCGGCTACAGAGTGTAGGGAGGATCCTTGAGCAGCCCAACTCTTGGATCACATACAAGCTATAGGAGCCTTAAGATGGTAGCGGGGCAAGTGGAGCAGTGGGTGTAGAGAATCAGAGATGGAGCAGAGGCAGAGTTGGATGCCGAGAGGGAGCAGCGCAGTGCAGATGCAGCAGCAGCAGCAGCGTAGAGGGGCTAATGTGACTTCAGCAGTGCAGAGCAGGCTTGCTTACGCAATGCAAAGCTGCAACAGTGCAGAGGCTTCAGGAGGACAACGCAGCGCAGCAGCAGCGTAGGGGACTTCAGCGCAGGGGAGGTCTGCTTAGGCAGTGCAGAGCTGCAGCAGCACAGCAGCCTCTAGATGTCAGCACAGAGCAGCAGCCTATGGAGCTTCAGTGATCAGACGCAGTCTGAGTGACTTGTCTGTCAAAGATTGGGCAGGAGTATTTCAATTGCTTACTCTCAGTAATTGAGTTGTAGTGCAGCAGTTTGCAGCACAATGCAGCAAATTGAGAGGGAGTTGCAGTACAGATGTGGCAGTGGCAGCGTCATGGGCAGCAGTACAGGAGAGCAGCAGCAACGCAGTGATGAAAGGCAGCAAGCCAAGCATCAACGCAGAAACCCACACCAGAGATCAATGCAGAACTTTAGGGTAAAGTATTGTTGCTAGAGCACATTCCTCGCTAAGAGGGAGTGTTCAAATTTTGGGGTGTTGGGGTAGCATTGGATGTACTCTAGCTCCCAAACTTTGTGGAGAGACTAGAGTAAATGAGATCTCCAAGACCCAAAAAGCGATTTAAGAAATTTCATCATGTTTAAGAGATATTTAATCAATTAATCTTTTTAATTAAGGACCCTAAGTCTAACTTAGGAAAATTAAAAGATTAAAGTTAATTAAATTAAACATGTGATGAAAATGACTTAAGTCACACGGATCAAGCATCTTCTAATCTTAGCCGTCAATTCAAGATTACATCACGACCGTTGATGTTTCAACGAGAAAAGTATAAGAAGAGTGCCTGGGGTCAGTTGGAGGATACACACAGTGGCAAAGCACTGAAACTAAGCTGGAATTCTAGGGCGTGGTTTGCAAAAGAATTTCAGAAGTGATTCAGCTGCAACGAGGGGCAGTATTGGCGAGGGGGATGGTTTAATCCCAGGCCAAGAGTACAACAAGGGCAGAGAAGCAGTGTAGAGGCAGCAGCTACACAGCTCAGCCAAGAACCCAGCAGGGGAAGCGCACAGGCATTAGGAGCTATGCAGGCTTGACGCAGGCCCAGAAAGGGCAGCGCAGGGCCAACAGGAGGCTAGCAGGGTTGACACAGGCCCAGCCAGGAGTCCAGGACAGCGCAAGGGTAGCGTAACCCATTCTGGGGTGACGCAGGCCCTTCCTTAGCAGCGCAGGGGCTAACGCAGGCCATCAGGGCTGACGCAGAGGGCTTCAGAGCAACGATGGGGTTTCTGCTCACCGAAGAAGATTGAGTTTTGTAAATTCGTTTGAGGGTCTGAATCAGTCATTTTTATGTCTCCGAAACGGAGGTATAGCTGCAGTATTTTATTTCTTTGTCGGGTTAACCGGTTTGGTGCCCAGATCTGTTGTACTTAGATTCTTCTTAATAACAAAAACCCTTCAGCAGTCAGAAGAACGGTTTTTCCGCATTGGGTTTTTTCAGGGACAGTTGTCCAGAAAATCCTTGTGTGTCACTTTGTCATTGTGCATGTTATTTAGTTTAGATCTATATGTGTAGACTGTTGATGTATTTACTTCGATGTTAATGCTGAAGATTTCAGATTAATAACTTAATGTAAGTAGGAGAAGTAAATCAGAAATTTAACACTATGGTTTATGTTTGAGCATATTCAAAAAATTTCACAGGGGAGAGACTGCATCTATGTGGTAGTGGACAGACTGACCAAGTTTGCCCATTTCTTCGCTATCTCTTACAGATCTTCAGCCTCCCAGGTGGCTAAGTTATTCTTTTGGGAGGTATTACCATTGCATGGTCTCCCCAAGACCATTGTGAGAGACAAAGAGCAGATTCATGGGAGATTTATGGTAGGAGTTGTTCCGCTTGGTAAGGACTGAGCTCACACCTAGTACCTACTATCATCCCCAAACCGATGGGCAGACGGAGATTGTGAACAAATGGTTGGAGGTGTACCTACGCAATTATGTAACGGGGCAGCAGAAAGCATGGGTCAAATGGTTGCATCTGGGGGAGTTCTAATGCAACACAACATATCATATGTCTATTGGTATGTCTCATTTTCGAGCCCTTTATGGATATGATGCACTCACTTTTTCTGACGTGATTTTTGGAGACAGCAAGGCCCCTAGGGCCAAGGATTGGGTTCAAGAGAGCCAGGAGATTCTCGGAGCTCTCAAGAACAATTTGCAGGTAGCTCAGAATCAGCAAAAGAACTATGTTGATAAGCACAAGATGGAGAGACAGTTCAAGATTGGAGATATGGTCTATTTGCACCTGCAACCGTACAAGCAATATTCACTCAAACAGAAGGGTGCAGAAAAATTACAGCCTCGATTTTATGGACCTTACCGAGTGGTGAGTCGTGTTGGTGAGGTGGCTTATGAGCTGGAGCTGCCTTTTGAGAGCCAGATTCACAATTTTTTTCACGTCTCATGCCTTAAGAAGGGATTGGGGCAGCAGGTAGTAGCGGCGACAGAGTTGCCTCCATTGGATGGTGAGGGGCATTGGTTTTGACACCGGAGCTGATATTGGATACCCGGGATAGGAGATTGAGGAATAAGGTGGTCCAGGAGCATTTGGTCAAGTGGAAGGATTTGCCGGAGGAGGATGCCACATGGGAGAATGAACAAAATTTACAGCCTCAAGTTTTGCAGTTGCTTGGGGTCAAACAACATCCGAGAGGGGAGGACTGTAATGTCCCTTCCTAAATTTTCCTAATGTTTGGAAAATACATATTGTCCATTTTGAATTAAATAAAATAAAGTACCTTTTTGTGGCTAATATAGGAAATAAAGAAGGAAAAGGATAAAGTAAGTTTCCAGTGGAAGTTGGGGCCCACAAGGATAGCGTATTGGGGAAGAAAAGTAAATCAATTTCCCTTGGGTAAATCAATTATGCATGGAGGGACCCACGATTTTGCATGGCGAGCAATTATAAAAGGAAGGCTTGAGGAAGGCTTAGGCACCATTTGCATATTCTGATTTTCGAATTGCCTTAGCTATTTAACTGAGCCAAACGCTATGTTGTTTAGTGCAGGAGCTTCCCAAGGAGAGAAGCTCACCCCTTCTCCGATGGACTTCGAGTGCCACTTAAGAAGGGTTTTTCTTCAGTTTTTGTGATTTAGTGAGGCAGCCATAGTTCCCACACATTTCTGGAGCAGCTGGGACGCAGAAGGAGTTGTGACTGCGCAGTAGTGGGAGGTAGTTGTTGTGTGTGAGTTGTATGGTGAAGGAAATCTTCTGGAGCAGCTACAGGAGGAGTTATTGGTGGATTTTAGGAGTGTCGGAGCAGCTTCAGTCCATGTGATATTAGTGATATGCTATCCCCATCATTATCACTTCAGGAACTACGTCACTCACCTAGTGACTACGCAGTCATTTGGAGGGAAGCATTTTGTGAGGGCATTTTCCAAAGTATTTTGGGTTGAGGAGCTAGAGGATTGATTGGAGGTTTGTTGGTGTTTTGGAGTGCAGTGATCTTCAGTAGCATCTACAGCAACAGATTTCGAAATTGGAGAAGGGCCAAGCAGAGAAGGGTCCAATTTTGAAGATTGGAATTTGGAGCAGAGCTTTCTGGGTTTTTCTGGGTTTTGGGCAAGGATCACCTTCCCAAATTCCTAGAATTTTCTAAGCACTTTTCAGTGGGCAAATTTAGTGCCGAAGTCAGCCAGCATTTGTAGAAACTGGGAGACAACGCAGTCATTCAAAGGAGCAGTTGTTGCAGCAGCTGTATCATTTGATATTTGTTCACTTGAGACCTGTAGCTTGCCTTGTGCAAGCCCAGGTGCACATTTTCCATCTCATATTGTACTCCAACCATCTATATTAATAAAATTTAGTGTTTCCGGCATATTTCTTGTATCTGTGTTACTGAAATAAAAATTTATGTGTTTAGTCTATTGCATGTTTTCTATATCATTGTAAATTTTCTATTTGGAATATTAGATCCTATGATAACCATTTATTACGAACTTCCAGTGATCGGAAGATTACACAGAAGATTAATCTAGGATGGTCAAATCCATTCTCAGTCCGACAATTTTGTTTATCACTTAGAGTATGCTCCTAAAATGTGTACATCAACATTCACCAAAAATACTACACCATTGGTTGATCATTTTTTCTCATGTACATGCATCTTAGATTCTCCATTTGATTCCTAATCAAAATTCTTGGAAACAAAATGATATTGTTCAAGTTAGCAAAAAAACATTTGGAGCCATGACCATTCCTTTCATGAGAATCCATAAATATACAACAATGCTTCAATCAAATTCAATTATATAAGTGTGTCAACACCCAAACTGTTAAGGCTTTCTCTATCTCTAGGGCATGCAGAAGTGGACTAATAATTTTTACCATTCAAACATCTTGCAAGCAACTATGTTGGAATCTCAGTACCATCAGTACATGTACTTGGGGATTGAATCCTCTAACCTTGTTCCATCTTATCAAAAACATTTCCATACTCATATCCCTCCATACCTTGCAACACACTTTTATGTACCCCACAATACCCTAGGTGAATATGGAAAAGCATCTTTATTTCAAGTATGTCAACATTGATTTTAGCATGAAAGAAAAATCATTAATAATTAAAAACCCCAACAAAGTTGCATTTGGGATTGGCACATCAAGGAACAACCCTAAAACAAATACGTGTTGCGCTCTTTTATATATTTAAACCCTATGTTACTGAATCCATAGGGTCTTCATGTTGGATGCGTGAATCCACATTTCAAATCCAAATATGGATACAAATGCACCTAGAGTTGCATAGGATCTTCCACATAAATCGATCTGTCAAACTTGAAAACGGAATCCATGCTGCTAAAACGAATCTTGTGCCAGCTAGCCCTCATACCAGGGTTGCGGGGAAGCTTCAACCCCCCCTCGTTCCCGTTTCCGAAATGCACTCTGTGTGGGAGCGTTTTGGAAACGTTCGGAAACGCGCTCCCGAAAACGCTTCATGAGAGGAGCGTTTTCAGGAGCGCGTTTCCAAACCTGTTAAAACGCTCCCTGCCGAGCGGGGAAGCCAGAAGAGCCGGGAGCGAACGCTCCCGAGTGCTTTCGTTCTGGCGTTTAAAAAAACGCTTTCGAGAGCATTTTTGTCGCCGAAAGCGACCGGTGAGCGTTCGCTTCCGAATGCTCCCCGAGGAAATAACAACAATTTAACAAAAAAAAAAAAAAACTACACCCCCGCTCACAAGGAAATTTTTTTGTTTATATGGGCATTGGGGGCATTTTGTTTTCATTGTTTGTTGAGTAAGTAAGAGAGAGCAAGAAGAGCTTGAGGAGAGAACTGGAGAGCTGAGCTGCAAAAGTGACAAGGAGAGCAAGGAGCAAGCTGCAAGGCAACAGGAGGATTGCAAGAAAGAGGTAGGCCTTCTAATCCAATTTTGTATTTTCTAGGATGAATTTGTAGGTTGTTTAAAAATGAAAACTTGATTTTTTTCTTGAATGTTGCATTTTATTGGGTTTAAAACTTAAAAAATGAATTTTTTTTTTCCTATGTTGCATTTCCTATACCCATTTGGTATTTTTCCATTTGTTTTGCAGGCTAGAAACTTGAAACTTGAAACTTGTTTCCATCATGGCTATATGGCTAGGGATTTTCCTCATGTTGGTTCCTTTCTTTGTGATAATGGTGTTGGAGAGTAGTAGAAGAAAGAGGCAAATCAGAGAAGAGGAGGATGAAGAGGAGGGTTACGGTGGATTTGAAGAAAATCCTAAAGAGGAGGAGGATTATGTTGAGGAGGAAGTGGGGAGTGGAGAACATGAGGACACAGATTCCCCAACTAGACAAGACCAAACTCGGACACCTTTGTGGAAATATGTTCAGAAACAGGGAGGAGGGAAAGGTGGTGGAACCACTAAATTTATTTGCCCCCATTGCAATAAACAATACCATGGTTCATACACCCGTGCGAGAAGGCACCTTTGTGGGAAAATGCCAGGGGATGGAACTAAAAATATTGGAATCAAAATTTGTACTAATGTGCCAGCAACACAGAGAGAGAAATATAGGAAGGAAGAGGAGGTTGCCCTACAGAGATCATCTAAAAGATCTAGGGGTTTCATTGATTCTTATTCAGGCCCAACACGTCATGGACAAACAGGTTCAACTTCCACCCATGCCAGTGGTTTTGGAGGCAGTGGCACACCTGGATTAAGGCGTAGAACCATATCCGATTTCCTAGACGAAGGGTGTAGGAATGATGTGGATTCAAAAGTTTACCGGTTTCTATATGCATGTGGGGTGCCATTCGATGTTCTTCGCTCACCTTATTGGCATGAAATGGTTTCTGCCATTAATGATGCCCCCAAAGGATACAAAAGCCCTGGGTATGACAAGGCCAGAACCGTGGGTCTTGATCATGAAAAAACTAAAATAAACCATTCTTTGGCTAGAATGACAAGTTCGTGGAATGAGCATGGGTTGTCCATTGTCTCTGATGGATGGACCAATGTAAAAGGAAAACCATTGATAAGTGTTTTCGCTGTGTCGGTTAGTGGTGCAATCTTCCTGGCAGCATATGATTATTCAGACAAATTCAAAACCAGCATTAACATTGCAGAACCATTACTTGATATAATTGAAAATACTGGACCATACAATGTCATACAGGTCATCACTGATAATGCTGCTAACTGTAAGGCAGCAGGAGCAATTATTGAGGATAAATACCCCAACATTTTTTGGTCTAGGTGTTTGGTTCACACAATGAACCTTTTGATGCATGATATCATCAAGAACAAACAACCTCAATTCAAATGGCTTGGTGATTTGTACAAGAGAGGTAAAAAAATGATAAAATTTATTACAAATCATAGCAATACCCATGGGCTTTTCCATACTCACTCCAAATTGGAGTTGTTGAAGATAGCAAAAACTAGATTTGCTAGCTATTACCTCACCTTCAGGCGCCTTTTGAAGGTAAGAGAGTCATTCGCTGCAATGGTATCAAGCCCACACTGGCAGCTATTAAAGGACAGGGCAGCAACAATAGTTGATAGGCAAGGTTTCGAACATGTGGAGGAGACCGCCCTTGACCCTCTGTTTTGGGCACGTGTGAAGGAAATTTTGAATTTTACCAAGCCCATTTATAACATGATTCGGTTTGCAGATACTGATAAACCAATCATTGGAGAGGTTTATGAGCAGATGGACAGCATGTTGGGGCAAATAAAAGATATTGTTAAGGATAATGATCCCAACTTGTATGCTATGATTCATGACTGTGTGTGTGCATGGTGGAATAAACTCAATGTTCCACTACATGCTTTGGCATATATCCTTACGCCAAAATATTACTCTCCATCTTGGTTGGGCCAACCTGCACCTGGAGGTGGGGTTAGGATGAAACCTCACACAGATCTAGAGGTACAAGAGGGGTACATGAAGGCATTGGACAAGTTGGTGCCCGACAGGGAAGAGTGTGCTAGATTGCGCCTTGAATTAGGCAAATACTTCAATTGCATTGCTAACTTTGGTTCTTTCCATGCAATGGAAGACAGGGACAGATTTGATGCTCTCACATGGTGGGAAGCATATGGCGGCATGGGACTTTTGCCAAAGTTGGCTAAAAAAGTTCTCTCACAGGTTGTGAACACTTCTTCTGCAGAGAGGTGTTGGAGCACCTACAACTTCATACACAATGTGAGAAGAAACAGGCTGAATGAAAACCGAGCTGAAAGCTTGGTTTATGTGCATTGCAACTTGAGGTTGTTGAGCCATTACTGTGATCGGGCAAATGAGGATCAATCATACAGAGTCTGGGACAACAACCCAGAGGATGATAATTTGGAGGACGACACGTTACATCTGGAAGAATTGGAAGCAGAACTTTTTAGGGATGATGATGAAGCATCAGCAACACCGCCACACACAGGGCCAGTCCCACCATCTACTGGTAGCAGTGCGGGTGCCAGTGCTAGTGCCAGTTCTCGATATCACACTATTGTTCCTTTGCAGATCCAGCCTCCACCTTCTAGTCATGGTCGTGGTACTCCTGAGAGTACTAGAAGACCACCATTTCCTCGTGGCTCGCACAAATTAGACATTTCTCATGGGCGTGGCAAGGGGCTAGCCAGTAGATAAAATAGATTTGTTGTTTACTAGTCTTTTCTAATTGTTGTTGACAGTTGAACAATTGAAACTTGACTCTTTCATATATTTAATGACAATTTAAGTTTGAAGTTTGAATTTGAAAGGTGAAACTTTGAAGTTGGCATTTATGAGTTTACAAGTCATTATGAATTATGAATATGATGCTTCATGAAAGTTATATGGTGATCAATGAATCAATGATGATAAATGTTATATAATATCAATGATGATAAATGTTATATATTGAATTTTGAAATCAATGAATCAATGATGATAAATGTTATATATCAATGATGATAAATGTATATTGAATTTTGAAATCAATGATGATAAATGTTATATATCAATGATGATAAATGTATATTGAATTTTAAATGTTAGATATTGAAATTTGAAATCAATGATGATAAATGTTATATATCAATGATGATAAATGTTATATATTGAATTTTGAAAGCTTGAAACCTTCAGATTGATGATTCGCGAGACTCAAGAGTCAATATGTTGTATGCTTCCAACTTGTGGGCATGGTTGATGAAGATTATAACTTAGACTGTAATATCCTCGCTAGGCAGCCTCCCCTGCTGAGGGTCCTATGGGCTCTCTACACGCCGGCCGGGTCTGGCTGTGACTGGGGGTCCCCGTCCCGAGATGTGCTCCTAGGGTTTTAAGACCCCACCCTTAACACTGGGATGCTGCCTCGACTAATAGTTCGAGAACGACACTATACTTAGCGTTGGGCCTTGTGGTATCGGAGCTGAGGTCTCGAGGTCGAGACTGCGAGCGTGGCGGGCCGTAATATCCTCGTTGTATGTTCTCCCGTCGAGGGTCCTGCGGCCTTGACACGCCGTCGGGGTCTACGTAATTGGGGACTGCGCGAGGGTCCCCGTCCCGAGATGCTTCTTGCCTTAAGACCTCACCCTTAACACTGGGATGCCGCCTCACTATCAGCCGAGCTGGTAGTGGTTGCTTCGATCAGAATATTCCTAATTAGCAATGCTAATTGGAATATTTCATTTTTGTATACTACGCTTGGGGCTAAATTAATAAATAAAGTGAGAATTAGGGGGTCAACTCACTTAATAAAATAAAGTGCTTTCCTAGTTGATGAACGTTGTGACTTAAAGGGGTGCCCTTGGGGGTCCACACACACATGAGGGAAGGCCTCACGCTGACCCTAAGGTAACTGCGCAGGTCAAGGAGAAGGGAGTACGCAGTTAGGGTTTCTGAGGGAGCTAGCACTATAAAAGGTGGGGTTTTCACTCCATTTGGCATTGTTGATATGATATTGATATTGAGAGCTAGACTTCTGTCTATCAAGACGGCTGTTTAATGGTCATAAAGATCGTTAGTGCTAACTCGAGTGTCTCCTGTGGTTTTCAAAGGCTTTTCAGCATTGGGAGGTTGTTGTTTCAGCCGGAGGTTTTGCAGGAGAGTTTGGGCCCCTTTTTCCAGCGTTTCCTTGGGCTTCTGCGCTGTTCCTGGGAGAGACAGCGTTTCCACTGAGGAGGGGTTATTTGGTGGATTTTCGGAGGTGGAGCATTTGCTTCACGGTTTCTGGGTTTTGTCCGGAGGGTTGAGTACAGCTAGCCTTCCGATTTTCAGCTCATTCCAGTGTGGGGATCAGCCCCTAGTTCCAGTACATTGCAGCAGCAGTTAGCTCTCAGTAAGTGTATTTTCTCCAAAGAAATTAGGGACGTTAACATAGCCATTCCTTATTCTCGAGAGGGTTCCACTTTGCTTAGGGCAAGGATAGTGCACTCATTCTGACATTATATATCGTACTCATATACATGTATTCTCGATTAATAAAATGGCTTAGCTCGGTCTGTACATTTGTATGGTCCCATATTCTAGTTCCAGATTTTGTTCTATATACCGCTATTTTGCCGTGTATTATCGTTTATTTTCTGCTTGGGATATTATGGTACGTAGCATGGGGTCGTCACCGTGGTGTTGCACTATGACGCCCGGGGATAATCCCTACTTTGATCAGGAGATGACACAGAGACGTTGAGAGTAGGTGGGGCGTTCTTTCGTGAGGACTCGATCAGGAGCCACCCGCACGTATTCGCAGAGCACCATGGGATACTGTGCAATGAATCGATATGGGACGATGAGGGTTTGAGGAGATGGGATACACTTCCATCAAGTGAACAGGAGGTGACAAGGTAGACATTGTTCGCATCGGGAGGTCGTGCAGGGAACCCCTAGGCTTCTGTGCCTGAGGGACGGGGCATGTCTCACTCACGTGCCGTGCTGCACGATGCTATCCCCATCGTGGCATCTCATGCACCGACGCGATCCACTATGCCCACATTTCGCGCAGGACGAAAGGTGGAGAAGGTGGAGGTGCAGCAGGCGTAGGGATAGTCCAAAGACCACGCGATCTGGTCCATGCCTACCTTCCTGGCAGAGGACGCAGGGACAGCAGTACAGCGAGAGATAGATTCGGGTCGGATGGCTGACCTTTTTACAGAGTACCAGGCTTACGGACAGGCGTTCATGGATTCTCTCACCTTCAGAGACTATATCCAGGTCCAGCATGACATTAGACCCCGTGATCATCACCGAGGGCACAAGCACCACCGTGATGACCACCGCGCAGCTAGTAGATTTCATTTGCCCACGTTTGATGGCTCATCAAACAGTTCGGCAAAGTCTTGGGTGGAGAAGCTGGACATCTATTTCCAGCTTAACCAGATGTCGCAGTCAGAGGCCATTAAGGTGGCAACATTGCATCTGGATGGTGAGGCCCAGGACTGGTGGTTTCATGGGATGGCGACACTCGGGCATTCTACAGTGACGACATATGCCGAGTTTACCAGGAGGGTGGTAGAGCGCTTTGACAGGAGGGATCCGGAGCAGCACTTTGTTGAGCTGACCAAGCTCAAACAGACTGGGAGTGCAAAGACATACATTTCAGACTTCTTGAGGGTTTCGGTGATGGTACCGGATTTATCTGCAGCTCGGATGGTTTACATGTTTGTGGAGGGGCTGTCAGAGCCACTGCGTGGCCTAGTCCGGTCGAATAGACCGGCTACCCTTCAGGATGCCATCAGCAGGACTCGGGACTTACAAGATGTCTTACCCAGGACTCGGCCACCTTATCCCCAGAGACAGGCCTTCCAGCCTAAGGGTAAGGACACGAGGGTTCCACCTCCCAAGGCGAATCCTGGACGAGGGCAGTTTGATGATGAGGCTAGGAGAGAGCTGAGGAGGAAGCGGTTGTGCTTCACTTGCCAGGAGCCATGGGCACCGGGACACAGGTGTGCGGCAGGGAAGGCACATTTCATTGAGGTCTTCTCCGAGAGCAGTGGAGAAGAGGATGAGGAGGATGACGTGGAGGCAGGAGACAACTATGCAGCGCAGGGTACCTTACCACCTCCACCACCCGCCGCAGGTGGGGCATCGTTTGCACCCACTGGGGGCGCTCTAGCCGCATTGCGGGGAGTCCCCAAGTATTTGACGCTGCGCGTACGAGGGACGGTGCGCGGGCAGCGGGTTTCGGTCTTAGTTGACAGTGGGGCCACCCACAACTTTATTGATGCCCAGATGGTTGAGCGGAGAGGCATCCAGACGAAGGGTTTTGATGGGTTTTCCGTCTTGGTCCCAGGAGATCAGACTATGGCATGTGCTCGGTATGTTCCTGAGTTATCAGTGACGATGGGCACTTACACATTGACAGATCACTTCTTTGTGGTGGACATTCCGGACACCAACCTGATATTGGGTGTTCAGTGGCTTATTACTCTGGGGAAAGTCACGACAGATTGGAAGGCCCTAGAGATGGAGTGGGATGATCCCAAGACAGGGAGGCATGAGAAGATACGGGGACAGCACACATACCCGCCTTAGACAGTGTCGGCACACAGGATGGAGGCGACCTTCCGCAAGGGAGACATAGAGTGGGCTGTAGAGTTGCGAGCTTCAGAGGCGGTGGATACAGGTCAGACAGTGCATCCTGAGCTACAGTCTATTCTCGACAGGTATGCAGCGGTATTTAGGGATATTCCACCAGGGCAGCCACCGGATCGGGGGTTTGAGCATACGATCGAGCTTGAGCAGGGGATACAGGCAGTGATCACCACACCGTATAGGCATCCCAAGGCCTATCGGGACGAGATAGAGCGGGCTATTCAGGAGTTGCTGGCCCTTGGTCACATTCGGCCTAGCACGAGTCCTTTCGCTTCTTCTGTAGTGCTGGTGAAGAAGAAGGATGGCACATTGCGCATCTGCATTGACTACAGAGCTCTGAATAAGAAGACCTTGAAGAACAGGTACCCCATCCCCAGGATCGATGAGCTGATGGATGAGTTGAGAGGAGCACGGTTCTTCTCGAAGATTGACTTGAGATCCGGGTACCATCAGATACGCGTGAGGGAACAGGACATTCCCAAGACCACTTTCAGGTGTCACTATGGGCACTTTGAGTTTCTGGTCATGCCATTTGGGCTGACCAATGCACCTGCTACCTTCCAGTCATGCATGAACCACATTTTCAGGGGTCATCTGAGGAAGTTTGTGCTGGTTTTCTTTGATGACATACTTATATACAACAGGACTTGGGAGGAGCACCTCCAGCATATTGAGACAGTTTTGCACATATTGGAGGAGCAGCAGTTCTATGCCAAGCTCTCCAAGTGTGAGTTCGGGTTGACAGAGATGCTGTATCTGGGGCACATTATAGGAGTGGACGGGGTGAGAGTCCACGAGGAAAAGATCAGGGCCATCAGAGATTGGCCAAAGCCGCGGAATGTGACGGAGCTTCGGGGATTTATTGGTATTTGCACATACTACAGGAAGTTCGTCAAGGGCTTCTCTCAGCTTGCTGCACCTCTCACAGATTTGACGAGGAAGGGGGCATTCAGTTGGTCGGACACAGCACAGCGAGCTTTTGACAAGCTCAAGGAGGTGATGAGCAGTTGCCCTGTGTTGGTGTTGCCAGATTTTACACAGCCCTTTGTCCTAGAGTGTGATGCATCCGGAGAGGGGATTGGGGCAGTTTTGATGCAGGACGGTCATCTGATTGCTTTTGAGAGCCGGAAGCTCCTTCCACACGAGAGGTTGTATCCCATATACGACAAGGAGACGATGGCCATCATGCATGCATTGGCCAAATTCCGGCAGTACCTGGTGGGTGGCAGATTCAGGGTGAGGACAGATCATAACAGCCTGAGGTACTTCCTGGAGCAGAAGCAGTTGCAGGAGAGACAGCAGAAGTGGATCAGCAAGATCCAGGCCTACGACTTTGACATAGAGTATGTCAAAGGCAAGAATAACGTGGTAGCTGATGCCCTTTCTCGTAGACCGGCCACGTTATCACTCATGAGCTTGGACGCTGATTCGAGGGCTCGACTGCTGGTTGAGTACTCCAAGGATAGGTTTGCATGTGAGGTTCTGGATGGGCAAGTAGCAGATGACAGGTACAGGGTGGTCGATGAGATCATCTATTACAGGGACAGGATCTTCTTGACTGAGGGATCTCAGCTCAAGAAGAAGATACTCCAGGCTTCACATGATTCACCATTGGCGGGCCATCAGGGGTTCACCAAGACATACAGGGCTATTCGGGAGAGGTTCTCATGGAAGGGCCTCAAGGAGGACGTACTCCAACATGTCAGGGAGTGCGATGTTTGCCAGCGAAACAAGGGAGAGATGAGCCATCCTGCAGGGTTGTTGCAGCCTCTTCCCATTCCGGAGGGGAAATGGGAGAGCATATCGATGGACTTCATCACTGGGTTGCCCACCGTGCAGGGCAAGGATTGCATCTTCGTAGTAGTTGACCGGCTGACGAAGTATGCTCACTTTTTCGCCATATCCGCACATCACACGGCAACACAGGTGGCAGAGCTATTCTTCAGGGAGGTTTTCAGGTTGCATGGTCTACCCAAGACCATTGTCAGCGATAGGGACAGCCGCTTTATGGGCGGATTCTGGCAGGAGCTCTTCCGATTAGTGGGGACCGAGTTGACACCGAGCACTAGTTATCATCCTCAGACGGACGGGCAGACAGAGATAGTTAACAAGTGGCTGGAAGGCTACTTGCGTAACTACGTCAGTGGGCAGCAGAGGGCATGGCTGAAGTGGCTGCATTTGGGCGAGTACTGCTACAACACAACGCATCATATGTCTATTGGTATGTCACCTTTCTATGCTTTGTATGGATATCATTCCTTATCTTTTGTGGACATGATGTTTGGTGTTAGCAAGGCTCCGAGAGCCAAGTTATGGATCCAAGAGAGCCAAGATATCCTCCGAGCTCTCAAGGACAACATAGCCACAACACAGAATCAGCAGAAGTTGTATGCTGATAAGGGTCGTGTGGAGAGACACTTCGAGGTAGGGGACTTGGTCTACCTACGGCTACAGCCATACCGACAGTCTTCGCTCAAGCAGAAGGGGACGGAGAAGCTTAAGCCCCGCTTTTATGGGCCATACAGGGTGATACGCAGGATCGGGCAGGTTGCGTATGAGTTGGAGCTGCCCCAAGGCAGCAAGATTCATAACATCTTTCATGTATCATGCCTGAAAAAGGCACTGGGCTAGCAGGTGACAGTCACAGAGGAGCTACCACCTACGGATGATGAGGGGCATCTGGTGTTGCAGCCGGAGGCTATTATTGACACTAGGGAGAGGCAGCTGCGGAGCAGGAAGATCAGGGAGTTCTTGGTGAGATGGAAGAACTTGCCGGATGAGGATGCTACTTGGGAGGATGAGAGGATATTGCAGCATCCATCACTTCAGTTGCTTGAGGACAAGCAACGTTCTGCCGGGGGAGACTGTAATATTCCTAATTAGCACTGCTAATTGGAATATTTCATTTTTGTATAGTTTTGCCGCCTTTAGTTAAATTAATAAATAAAGTGAGAATTAAGGGGTCACTCACTTAATAAAATAAAGTGCTTTCCTAGTTGATGAACGTTGTGACTTAAAGGAGTGGCCTTGGGGGTCCACACACACATGAGGGAAGGCCTCACGCTGACCCTAAGGTAACTGCGCAGGTCAAGGAGGAGATCAAGGATGCAGTTAGGGTTTTTGAGGGAGCTAGCACTATAAAAGGTGGGGTTTTCACTCCATTTGGCATTGTTGATATGATATTGATATTGAGAGCTAGACTTCTGTCTACTTCAGCATGCCGGTTTTTTAGTCAGTCTGCAGCACTGTTTAGTGCGAACTGAGTGTCTCCGGTCGGAGATCTCGCCCTTGGCTCCGGGGGACTTCGAGTGCCTGCTCGAGCAAGGTTTCAAAGCTCTTTCCGCTTCACGGTGATTTGCAAAGGATTTCTCGGTGGACGTTGCAAAGGAGCCGCCTCGAGGATCACTGGGCGGCATTTCCAGGAGAGAGGACGCACTTCGTAGGGTGGACGTGGGCCATTGTTGTGCAAGGGGCCGTTGTTGTGAGGTGATTCGTGGTGGTTTTACTGGCTCAAGATTGGGAGGTTATGAGCTTCACCGGAGGTTTTATGAGAGTTTTGGGCCCCTTTTTCCAGCCGCGCTTCTTACTTCGCGCTGCCCCCGAGAGATGCGACTTAGGGGAGGGGTTATTTGTTGGATTTTCGAGGTGGAGCATTTGTTTACCGCTGGTTTTGTTCGAGGGTCGAGTACAAATTAGCCTTCCGATTTTCACCATTCCATCAGACTGAAATTTTCAGTTCCGCCGTATTACTGTGCCAGCTTCCCAGGCGCTTTTCCAGCAGCTAGGACGCAGTCTCTATTGCAGCCATTTCTTATTCTGAGAGGGTCTCCACTTGCCTAGAGCAAGGATAGGTGCACTCATTCTGATTATCTCTTGTACCCATATACATGTATTCTCAGATTAATAAAATGGCTTAGCGTTCTGGTATTTTATGTGTATTTGTTCCATATTCTAGTTCTGACATTTTGTTCTATATAGCTGCTTGTTATTTTGCTGTGTATTACTGTTTATTTCCCGTTGGGGATATTACATGTATGATTGATGTTATATGATTCAATCTATGTTTATGTTTTTATGTCTAATTCATCATTCTACATGTTTTTGTTGACATATGCATCAAAATATAAACAATATATATATATATATATATATATATATATATATATATATATATATATAGAACACCCTGAACTCCGGACCAGAAGCTTCTAAAAATGGCACTCCCGCTCTGCGTTTTCACTCCCGCTCCCAAGTAACCTTGCCTCATACATTGAATCCCAAGCGGATAAGTTAATAGCATTAGAGTTTTAGGGTTTAAAAAAAATAAGGATATTTAGACATTTAGTTGGATTACATGTTATTAAACGGTAGGTTGTGTAGTTGTATATGTAAGTTATTAATTACCTATAGCATGTAGTGCATATAGCACATGATAATGCTAGCAAGAAAGGTATGAGACATTAAAATTTAAATTTTGATTTTTTGATGATGCTAGCTGAAAGCTCTAGAAAAGCTTTCATAGAATATGAGATAATAGTATATAGTATATACTTACTTTTCAGTTTCCTTTGTGTTGATGTTTGTAACCAAGCAGGTACTTCTAGACAAGCTTAAGTGTATAGGCATGCAGAATTTACCTAATAGAATCTTAACCTTAGCAATCACTTTAATGATTAAATCCATTTTTGTATAACATCAAGTGAGGTAATCTAATGAATGCAAAGGTTTTTGCAATAGTGAATTAGATGAATCTCAATCATTGATCTTTAGTGAGGTAATATCTAATCTCAACGATCAATCACTTTGGAGATTAGGGTTGTGGATTCAATCAATGACTAAAACTTATAAAAGAAAGGCTAGCCTAAGAGAGAAGAAACACAAGACATCTTGAGCACAAGACACAGTGAGAGTGAGATCACAGTGATTGGGTTGTGAAGAACTTCCACTCAAGTCTGTCAAGTTCAATGAAGGTGCAAGGAGCAGAAAGGGAGATCCAGATCAACCAAACAGATCGAATGGCAGATCTAGGGCATGATCAGCTAGATCATTTTCAGGTTATTATTGTATGTATTTTCCTCAAAGGACCGTTATCCCAGGAAGGGAGTCCCTTGTAAGTAGATCTATGTAATATGTTAGGTTAATAAATTGCCATATTGCTAGGGTTAAGGAAAATTTCACACTTTGTGTATAAAGAATGGTTGTGTCATAAATAATTTAATTAGATCAATACCATCCAACTCTAAGTGAAGATTCCTCCTAGAACCATATGATACATAGACTATAGTAATGTTCTCAAATGATGTATGGTATTTATTTGCCATCATAACTATAGATTTTGAGGCAGATTTCAAGGAATATGACAGGTTGATCATGTTGTAGAAATATTCAAACGATGAGGATGTAAACCCATTTCAAGATATGCAGTTAGACCCATTTCTGGATATGTAGTTAATGATTTCAGTTCTAATGTTGTGTATCATTTTAAAATTTGAATATGTTTTTTAAATTCAAAAATATTATTGTATTCTTTGTACATGGCATTTTCCCAACGTATCTAGATCTTGGCTTTTCAAAAATTTAGTGAATTCATATCCATATTTGTTTCCAAGTAGCTTAGTTTAAATCCTAATTTCATGCTCATTTTTACATTTTCAGATTCACTATGCAAGCTTGGATAAGCCCAAAAAAAAAAGGAGAGAGGAAATTGGTACCCATTCCAATGGCTCAACGTGAAGCATTTTTCATCATCGTTGACACTATCATCTCCCCAAGTCCCCACATCTCAATTTCATCAAGCTTGAAATTTTTTTATTTTTTATTTTTGTCATTTCCTCACCATATCTGGAAAGTTAAGGAGTGTCAATGTTCAATGTTGAATCATGAATTTTATTTGACTAATGGTTTGACACTGGAATCGAAAAATGAATCTGAATCATCACTCATTTATTTTAGTGTATTTTCTCTTTCTTTTCCATATATATTGCACAAATAAAATTTGATATATGTATCTCTGGTGTACACCATATATGTATCTCTGGTGTACACCATCCCATTTTTGAAACGTGGTGTGTTTGCACCAGCACTCACACCCACGTACCCATACTTAGCAGCTTAGGTTGCAACCTTTTGAAAAGGTGATTTGATGTGTACACTGGGATGGCTGTGAACAAAATTGTCATTGGATGAATCATGATGACCAGAATTGTGTAAGTGAATGATGTGGACCTCCAACGTGTGTGCCTAATAGGGTCAGACTTGAAGTTACTCCAACTCAAAAATAAGCAAATAAATAAATTGGCTACAACCCACTCAAATTGTTTTCATTGTCAACGAATAAGAATTTGGATATGCAAAAATGTAATTTCTAGCAAGTTTGTTGTTTATTAATCAGAATTACGGATAAGAATTTGGATATGCGAACATGTAATTTCTAGCAGGTTTGTTGTTTATTAATCAGAATTAGTAGTGGTTTTCCAAGGGTCGGTCTGAAATTAAAATTCGACTGCTGCTGTGAGTGCCCAACAATGTTTTATGCCATTTGAAATGGCTGTTGGATATCCCGAAACTAATGAGAGGCGTGAATGATATTGAAGTTAAAGAAAAAAATCTTTAGGAACAAGTTTATAATAAATTGACACCTGAAAACCATCTCAGATTGAGTATAGAAATGAAGAAGAGGACCTGTGAGACATTGTCGGCCGCTTGTTGGCCGAGCTGTGACTATCATCCATTGGATATAGATTTATTGCACCCGTAGAACACCTTTATCCTCCTCGTCTTTATTGACATAGAGACACCATTTCCCGAATAAATTTGGCACTTACTTCTGCCTCGAGGGTTTGCAGGGCAGAACGTGTTGCTTCCTGATAGACAGATTCTCCAACAACTGTGCAGGGAAGATTATCCGATTTCATTGGACGGCACATGCCGTCGATGCGTTTCGATCGTGTGTGAAATGTGGAAGTCGATTTAGGCAATTGCCATAAACATTCCAATCTCAGTCACACGCTAAGGGTGTGTCCTCCCATCCGCCAGTCAGACCAACCAAATAAATTTATTGGTATATATATATATATGATTGGCGTGGTCGGTAAACCAAAGAATTCAATATTCCCAAAGTTTATTTCACAATGAATAAATGGAAGCTTTAATGTTTTTGGAAAAATAAGATAAATGGATGAAATTGAAATTTTAACTTGATTAATGATATAGGACGATCAGTTTTTGTCTTTTCTTTTTTTACAATTTAATTTTTTTATTATTCAAATTAATGATGAACTTTCTCCATTTTCTAAACTGAAAAGATGATGCCAAAAAATTCATATTAATACTATACTATTGTAATTGTCTCTCATTTCTTTGAAAGCATCACATTCCATAATGAAATGCTTTTCTGATTCACATGTCTCACAAGTGGAAAGCTTGATGTCATATTATACTTTGTCATGTAAGTTTGTTGGGCATATGGATGGCCTACCTTACTTTTCTCTAAAAAGTTTGGCAAAATTTTATTTTCTTTGAAGTTTGGAAAAAAACATTTAAGGTTTATGGAGTAATTGTGTCAACCTCTCTCTTCAATGTGGAATTGTAGAGATGTAATATTTAACATTTTGATTTAGTTAAAATAAAAATAAAATATAAAATATAAAACTCTCTAATTCAATATGGTAGAGATATTGTAATATTTTCTTTAACATTTTGATTTGGTCAAAATAAATTAAAAATTAAAAAATATATATAATTTATAATTATAATTAATAATTAGACTTGTTTAAATATATTTTAATTCTAGATCTAGCAAGCGCCTAGAATGATCAAATTTCTTGAGATGCAAACCACTTTTAGAGTGAAAAGAGATTTGATCCCTCTCAGCTCTTTGATAGATCCGAAGTTCAAATGGATCTAAGCTAGTTATATTCTTCATGTAGAATCATGTTAGGTATTTCGATTTTAGTGAATTTTTATGTAAATTTTACTTTTAAATGTCACTATTTCGAATCATTTTTATCTAATATTGATGTTGTTTATTATATAGTGTATTATGTTTTATTTAAAATCATTTGAAAATAAAAAATTATTAAAATTCGATGTATCAAACTATTTAAGTGGTGTGAAGGGTTTCAATGAGTTGGATCTAATGTTGGTAAGCTAGGAGTTTTTCACCATTGGATAAGGTTCAATTACCATGAGGGCATAACCTAGGCTATGGGGCACCTTGAGGTAGTGGTTGAACGTGTGCTTGCACCCTTAGAGACTATTAAATGGCCTTATGATATGTGCACACATAAGTGGATCAAAGTCCATCCCATGTCCTCCTCTTAACCCAAAGAGATTGGATTAGATGGTGGAAAGTGAGGAGTTTTTCATTATTGAGCAAGGTTCAATTCCCATGAAGCCCTAACCTTGAAGTTATAGAGACACCTTGAGGGTTGAACCCAAGGAGACTATATTAAAAGTGGTATCATGAATTGCGCACACACAAGTGGATTAAAGCTCATCCCCGTGTCCTTTTTTTAATGCACACCATGGAACTCCCATGCGAGGTCACTTCTCTCCATGCAGTTTCCACCACCTGTGATCATGAGGTTGGGTTAGCCCATATGAACAGAAAATTCATGTGTTACTTTGACAATGGAGGTTGTTGTGAGAAATCATGTCAAGCTCAGTCCACAATCTCCAATTTTCATTTACACTCGATTGTTATTGTAGTTCAGCCTTGGTATACTCTTCAACTAGGATGGCCACGATCTCGATCTTATGATTGGTTAGCTTTAAATTTTTGCATTTTTTGAGGGATGACCAGCTCTATATGTCATTTGGGTAAGTTACCTCTCGCATTCTCTACTTTTATGTCACAATTTTCATTCTTATAAGCATCCCCCAGTAAATTTTTCCTTCAAGCAAACCTCTCACTCTATCATCATAGGCTCACTTCCTCTTTGCTTATTTCCCTACTCATTAGACCTTAGTATCTCTACTCATTACTTGGCATGACTCTCTCCTCTCTATTCTCAATGTACTCTTGATTGGTGGTCGATGTTGGGTCGGGCCACTCTAAGCCCTACTCTCCCAATCTATATTCTTTGTATTCCTCTTGTCCCTGGCTCGTAATTTATCATGTTGCACCTTAGCTCTTCACTTAATTGTGGAAGTCATGGGGGAAGGGAGCCTCCATGTTCAAGGGCTCAAACCAACACTGAAACTAAAATTGCTTTGTTTTTGGGCACACGTCCCATGATCTAGGGAGGAAGTCAACTTGTCTGAGCAGGAAACTATACTAGACCAATAATTCTTATATGATCCAAAGGTAGAAGAAAACATAGGTCGATTGATATAAAAGATGGGAAACACCCACACCCAACAGATTGAGTATATGCAAATAGTTGATATATTCGCAAATTAAAACCATTATGGGCAAAGTCCTGGTGGAATACAGTGAGTCACAACATGAAATATTGCTCATCATGATGGATGACTTGCAGTTGCAACTTACAAAATTGGACAACAAAGATTTTGTTCTTTCCAAGAAAGTTGTAGGCTCGAGCTTCCTTTTTTGTACCTAAGCAGGAAAGTTGGAAGTTTGTCTTATGGATAGTTTAATTTCTAAATTAATCAGTAATTTTCCTAATAGGATTAGACCAAATATTTCATATAAATATGTTTTGACAATAAAATTGATAATTTCGACAAAAACATAAAACTTGTACTATTAATCTAATTTTTTGAATAACACACTAATAATTATAAGAATATTATCTTTTACTAATATAAATGTGTACCTAAATTTTATATATATATACTCATTCTTGCTTTAAAATATATATATATCTATAAAATTATAACAGACAAACATGAATTATCCCTCACTATTACATAATTGACATAATATTTTGAAATTCTTAGTTTGAATTATGGTTAATGTAATTTCCTAATATTCTTGCTTTAACATAGTTTTTATTGTTCTTTGAACTCTTGAAATTGCTTCATATTCTTGCTTTAACATAGTTTTTATTGTTCTTTGAACTCTTGAAATTGCTTCAGAAAAAAAAATTGTTAGATGTGAAGAAAGTTTTTTTATTTTCATCCTTATTCAAACTTGTAATAATATATTTAATTTTATAATATAATACCAAATTCAAAATTATCTTTTTCTTTTATTTTTAATCCAACATATTTAATTTTATAATATAATACCAAATTCAAAATTATCTTTTTCTTTTATTTTTAATCTAACTCCATCAGCTGTGAACTATTTCGCTTATCAATTCCATATAAATCATTAACAAAGGTTGTCATAATCGTCTTAACTGCTATCAACTTTGTACTACATCGCTTATCAATTCCAGAAATCTTTGACAAAGGTATGGTTAAATTTATTGCAAGTCTTAGTCTGATTTAAGGATAGACACCCTTCCTCGGTGAAATGGTCGGAATCAAGAGGATCGCATTCCCATAGATACCTCTATTGCACACGCTAGTGTTTATTGTTGTTGACAAGGTTGTCGAATTACCGTTGCACTAAAAACACTTGAAAATACGATGTCGTGAAATGCTTGTCGTTTTAAGGGCTATTGCGTAAGGGATTTTGTTACGTTAACGGTTGCTTCAATTCCAATTTATTCATAGTACAATTTTGTGTAACTCATTTGATGATGTATAAAAAGAAAGAAAGAAAGTATTTTTAATGTTTATGATGATGTATAGAAAGAAAGAAAGTATTTTTAATGTCTATGAGGCTAAAAATAGTTTATGGGACAGATTGTTTTTTCATCTCGCTCTTGTATTCAGCTCTCTTTCTGTGAAGTCTTACAATAACTGCTCCCAGCTTCTCAACAAACTCTTTGTTGAATAGATTATCCCAAGAACTAGCTGCCAGAATACCTGCATAATTTTCCCTGTAGTCTTTGAAGGCCTCACATTCTAGAATGAAATGTTTTTATATTTCCGCTTTTTAGGAAGTCCAAAAAATACATACTCTTTCCTCCCATATTTCTTTTGGCCTTTTCCAGCGCCCTGTTTCACAACGAAGTTGATGAGAATTAGTCCTTAATTGAGCAATAAGAATTTTAGATCTCCAAGAAATATTGGCCCCTATGTACGCCTTTTGCTAATGGTTATGAGTGGGGTTAAACTCTTCAATGTAGTACTTCTTCTTTTTCCCTAGCTCTTTCTCCCAAGTACGTTTGTGGAACGTATCCATAACAAAAGTTTTTATCTCTTTATTGTTTGTATGACACATGCTCAAGCAAATACTCCATTTACTAAACCATTTGTTATTTTTCCACATCCAAGTCTTCTTTCTTTTGCACAATCTGTCAAAACACCTTAGGCCATCTACCATGTTCCATTTGCACTCTTTTTTTCAAATACTTTATGACTCGCACCATACCAATTGCTTCAATAGGGGCAGCCCCTGTTTCACTTAACAATATAGCATAAGGAATTGCACTTTTAATTTTGAATTTGTTTGTAATCAAACGCTTCTGAATTTTATCAATTGGTTTCCACTGCATCTCGGTTGTGCTGCTGGCCCACAATTCACAACCGTAGAGAATCACCAGAATCATTAGAAGCCCAAAAAAAGTTAGAGTGGTTTTCCAGTCCCACAACTCTACCTCTCTACACCTGTTTTGAAGAGCATAAAATGCTTTCCACCCCCCTAACGTTCTTTTCTTTCTACAACCCTCCCAACTTAAATTTCTATTGAAGTCGATTCCGAGGTATTTGTAGTCTGCAACTTCCTCCATAATGTTGCCTTCAAAGTAGAACTTATGTTGTTTATGCTTTCTTTTGTTAGAGAAAACCACTACTTTTGTTTTGCTAATATTGACTTGCATCCCCACCCTTCTACAAAAATGCTCAAGGGAACGTAAGTGCTCTTGCAAACCCAGAGCTGATTTAGCAATCAATATAAGGTCATCTGCATACAAAAGAAGCCTTATAACGAACTTGCCCAAACTGATACTGTCACCCCCTTGCTAATTTAGCCACTCTTCAAGCTTGTCAATATATAACCCAAAAAGGGTAGGAGACAATGGGCAACCTTGCTTAACCCCGATATCGCTTCTAAAACTTTCAAAAATAACTGTTGAAGTTCTAATTTTGACTTTCACCTCTTCATACAACCTATGCACAATTGCTCATAGGTATAGCACCATCACTTGTACTTGTACTATGCAAGTTTGGAATTTCAAATTTAGAATTTAGTTTGGAATTTTTCATGATGGTTATTTTTTTTTTATATTTATTATTTTAAGATATGGACATATTATTGGTTATTTGTTTTTTATATTTATTATTTTAAGATATGGACATGTTATTAATTGTCAAAAAAAATTTTACTATACGTAAAATTATGTGTGATTTTTACGTCAAAAGGCGTTTTCTTTGTTGGATTGGGGTGGGCAAACACTGTTCACCCCAACTAATGAGAAGTCTTCTCTATCGCCCTTTTGTTGAGATTCAACAAGATGATGAGCTTAGTGAAAATAGTCGCCTTCACTAAGTGGGCCCGCGGGCTATTTTTGGCGCAAAGTCTATTTTTAGACATGTTGATCGTATTCTATGAGTTGCAGGATGCTATTTGTGGATGGTTGGTCAAGTTGGAAAAATAGATGGACTTCTATTTTTAGACATATTGGGCGGAATCTATTTTTAGATTTCCAGTCTAAAAATAGATATGTCGAATATTATTAGCTCTTAATAATATTTGGACTATAAAAATTATCTTATTCTCTTGGAGCACTTCAGTTAAGTGCACAGATGTGGCACTAGAGCTGACAGAAGGAATTACGCTATTCCTAAGGGTTAAGTGGAGCTATTGCATGGAGGACTTCAGTTAGAACTCATGTGACAGAGTTTAGTGGAGTTGGAGAAGTAGTTGGTGGAGTTGTATTTAGTTTAACTCAGTTAGACTCGGTTAAGATAATTGTATCTAGTCTAACTCAATGACACACTAGTGAGAGTGGAGTGAATTAAGTAGTAAATTAGTTCACTAAATAATAACTCATTAATCAACTGAAGAATACATCAATTAACTACAGTGCATGGCAATTTCAGTGGAGACCAGTGGACAGATAGGTGAAAGAGCAAGTGTGACTATCAGTTGTGACTATAGTGATGCATTGATTGCATCCAACACTCAGTGGAGATGCCAATGAGGATTGCGTGAGCAAGGCTAGATTAATTCGAACTCATTCAAAGCCATTCTTCAGTAGGGATTGCACAGTAGAGGCAGGCTAGCAGGTGGCAAAGATCGGTGCATGGATTTGCAAGATCGGGCCTGATTAGTGTGTAGCGATTGTATTGTACTGAGAGCTTGATATGATCAGCTTTATATGAGGATTGTTACATGATCTCTATGAAATATATTATATACAGATAGTTGGGGTTTTCAGCTTCAGGCTTTCCCGTTAAAAAACTGTGTTAATGTGTGTGAATTTTTATTGTTTCATGTGTGATTGCAATCTTGATTTAATTTCCGCAAATGATCAATGGTGGAATAGATTATGTATTTTGCATGAAGTTAAAATAGTGTGAGATCAGGATAATCTTGGACATATAACACATAAGTTATATAATTTCTACATGGTATCGGAGCAGTTGATCATTGGAGGAGATTGAAATTATTGAAGCGGTTGAGTTTTGTTCTGGTGGAATTCGAATTTGCTGCGGTGTTTTCTTGGTGTCGAAGTTGAGCATTCATTGAAATGTCTTTCAACGGATTGCAATTGGAGTATGCCCTTGATGGGAGCTTGGATTACATAGCATGGAAGGACATGATGGAGGCGGTGTTGGATGATAATGGGCTGAAGGAGTTCATCGATAGCGATGTTCGTAAGCCGGGTTCTAGCGATGCAACTGCACTTGACGCATGGCAAAAGAAGGTAGCAAAGAGTCGAAGGATTCTGTGGAAGGTGTGAAGGACCACATGGTGTCCAGCCTTCATGGTAAATCCACTCCATTCTTAATGTGGAAGGCTTTGACAGATTTGTTCCAAAGCATAAGTGACCAGAGGAAGTTGTCGCTTAAAGACAAACTCAGAAAAATAAAAATGGATAAAGGCGACAGTATACCAAAATACCTCACGAAGTTTGTCCACTGCAAGGATGAGTTGGGAAGTGTGGGGGTTACTGTTGATGAAGAAGACTTGGTGAGCTTGGCTCTCCTTGGGCTTCCAAAGAGTTGGCATAGCTACGAAGACTTTGTCAATGGACGAGAGAAACTGCTAGGATGGGAGCGACTTTGGTCGGATCTTGTGCAGGAGGAGATAAGGCGGGGTACCAGGGATGGATCTTCATTGAAGAATGAAGATGAAGAAAATTGCGCTTTGGCTTCCAAAGCAAGGAAAGGGAAGGGGAAGAAAAATCCTTCTCAATCCAGTGCGAAAGGCAAGAAGCAGGATTTGTCCAAGGTGAAGTGTTTTCACTGTCATCAACACGGGCATTTCACCACTAACTGTCCACGGAAGAAGAAGAATAAGCAGGTTGCTGGATCTACAGCTGGAGAGGCCTTAGCCTTGCAGTTTGAGTTGGATTTTTATTTGATCGCATGCTTGGTTTCAAGTGTGATGGGATCAGTGTGGTCTCTTGACAGTGGTGTGTCTTTCCATAAGACCGAAGACAAAGATTTGTTTAGTGATCTGGAGGAAAAGGATCTTGGAGTGCACATCGAGATGGGCGATGATGGTAGATACAGTGCGACTGGTATCCGGACCATTTCCTTTGAGAGGGAGTCCGGTAAACCTTTCATCTTGAAGGATGTCATGCATGTTCCGGGATTGAAGAAAAATTTGATCTCCGTGGCGATGTTGGAAGACAAGGGTTATGATGTTGTTTCAGTGAGGGAAAGGCTTTCCTTCGGCATAAAACAACTAGCCAAACCAGGAGGATAGGGATTCGAGTTAAGAATCTTTATCAATTGCAAGTAGATGGCTGCGCTGCAATGGCAGGCAAAGCAGAAGGAGTGGTGAGCCGGGACGAGGGCGAATTGTGGCACAGGAGACTAGGCCATCTTCACCATGGCGCTTTGAAAATTTTGCAGTAGATTTCTACTGGGCTTCCCAAAGGTACACTTGTGCAGTTAGTTCAGTGCAAGGGATGTACTTTGGGAAAATTTGTGAAGACCACTTTTCATGAGAAGGATAGTCGCGCCTCAACAATCCTTGAGATAATTCACACAGATGTGTGTGGACCTTTCTCGGTTGCTTCAACAGCAAAGCACAGGTATTTATGTGATATTTGTTGATGACTTTTCTCGTAAGTGCTAGATCTTCTTCATGCAGAAGAAGAGCGAGACATACTCAAAGTTCTGTGAGTTCAAGGCGCTGGTTGAGAAAGAATCGGGGAAGCAGGTGAAATCTCTAAGAAGCGATAATGGTGGTGAATACATCTCTGGCAAATTCAAACACTTCTGTAGCAAAGAAGGAATTCGAAGAGAACTCATAGCGCCTCATAACCCACAGCAGAATGGGGTTGCGGAGAGAAAGAACAGAACGATCGTGGGTGTTGCACGGGCAATGTTGCATGATCAGGTCCTTCCCATACACTTGTGGGCTAAGGCATGCAACACTGCGGTTTATGTGCAAAACCGTTGTCCTCATAGAGTACTTGGCATGAGTACACCCAAAGAGGCGTTTTCTGGTAAGAAACATGATATTTCTCATTTGAAGATTTTTGGCTCACCTGTTTACATTCATGTGACGAAGGATGCCAAGAAGAAGTTGGAGCCAACCGCAGAGGTTGGGATATTTGTGGGGTACACAGAAACACCCCACAATTATCGTGTGTATTTTCCAGACAGTCGGATGACTGTCGTGCGATGGGATATCAAATTTCATGATGAGAAAGCCATGAAGTTGTCGCTTGATAGGGAGCTACACTTGCATGCAGAGGAGGAGCTACTTGTTCCTAAAGATGAGCCTCAAGATGTGGATCAGCCACAAGAGGAGGTTCATGGAGTGGAAGAAACCACTCATGCAGCGCCAAACATCAGAGGGCGGAAGCTCACTACAGAAGATGAGCGACTGAATCTTGATGCAGCGCATAATGTAGGAGCTCCTACATCACAGTGCAAATAGAGACAGTCACCTAACCGATTTACTGGATACATGGCTCTGATGAGAAAGTGTATCATGACAGAGCCATCCTCTTTTGAGGAAGTGTGGAAGATCCCGCATGGGTAGATGCCATGGTGGAAGAGTATGATTCGATTGTCATAAACAATGCATGGGAGATTGTCCCAAGGTCGGAAGGGAGATCAATGGTAGGCTCGAGATGGATCTACAAAGTGAAGCAAGCTTCTGATGGGAGTGTTGAGAAGTATAAGGCAAGATTTGTTACCTGGGGCTTCTCACAGATCGAGGGGATCGACTATGAAGAAACCTTTGCACCTATCGCAAGGTATTCTTCCATACGGACCATCCTTGTTCTCTCAGCGTAGATGGGTTGGCACATTCATCAGATGGATGCGAAGACTGCGTTCCTCAATGGAGTCATTGAGGAGGAGGTGTACATTGAGTAGCCTGAAGGATTCGAAATCTTCGGTAGCGAGTCGCATGTGTGCAGGCTAAAAAGAGCGTTGTATGGGCTGAAACAAGCACCTCGTGCTTGGTACACACAGATAGACAATTATTTCACTGGACTTGGTTTCGTCAAGAGTGAGGCGGATCCAAACCTATACCAGATTGTGGTGGAGGATAAGCTTTTGATCATTGTACTTTATGTAAATGATTTAGTACTAATAGGTGATGAACTGTTGATACACTCATGCAAGGCAAATCTTGCAAAGGAGTTCGAGATGAAGGACTTGGGCCTCCTTCATTATTTCTTGGGATTGGAAATTTGGCAGCGGAAAGGTGAACTATTTGTGTCTCAAGGCAAGTACGCCTGGGAGATACTGGAGAAGTTTCACATGCAAGGCTGCAAGACTATCGACACTCCTCTTCCTGGTGGTTGGAGGAAAGAGGATGCTACATCGGCAGAGGTAGTGGATGCCACTGTTTATCAACAGTTGGTTGGTTCGCTCATGTATTTAGTCAATACACGACCGAACATATGCTATGTTGTGAACCAGCTTTCACAAGCGATGGTGAAGCCTACCAAGCTCTTTTGGAAGGCAGGCAAGCTTGTCCTGAGGTATCTCAGGGGCACATCTGGGTATGGGTTGTGGTATAGACAATCGGATGAGGTGAAGTTGCATGGCTTCACGAATGCATATTGGGCAGGAAGCCCAACGGACAGAAAGAGCACATATGGAGGGATTTTCAATATCGGATCTACAGTAGTTTCTTGGTACAGTAGGAAACAAAGATCTGTGGCACTCAGTTCAGCGGAGGACGAGTACATGGCAACAAGTTTGGATGCATGCGAGGCTATATGGATGAGGAAGATCTTGGTCGGTTTGTTCGGTTCTCAGTTAGATCCTAATGTGATATATTGTGATAATCATAGTTGCATTAAACTCTCGGTTAATCCAGTATTTCATGATAGATCTAAACATATTGACATCCGGTACCATCATATCAGAGATTGTGTGCAGCGGAGGATCATGTTGCTTTCTTACATTCGTACGGAGGATCAGGATGCAGATATTCTGATGAAGGCGCTCACCAGGAGAAAATTAGAATACCATAGAGACAGGATCGGGGTGGAAAATAATCCCTATATTGTTGAGAGGGAGTGTTGAGATTCAACAAGATGATGAGCTTAGTGAAAAGAGTCGCCTTCATTAAGTGGGCCCGCAGGCTATTTTTGGCGCAAAGTCTATTTTTAGACATGTCGATCATATTCTATGAGTTGCAGGATGCTATTTGTGGATGGTTGGTCAAGTTGGAAAAATAGATGGACTTCTATTTTTAGACATATTGGGTGGAGTCTATTTTTAGACTGCCAGTCTAAATATAGATATGTCGAATATTATTAGCTCTTAATAATATTTGGACTCTAAACATTATCTTATTCTCTTGGAGCACTTTAGTTAAGTGCGCAGATGTGGCACATCAGCTGAAAAAAGGAATTACGCTATTCCTAAGGGTTTGCTAGAGCTATTTCATGAGGACTCAGTTAGAACTGAAGTGGCGGAGTTATGACACAGTTGGAGAAGTAGTTGGTGGAGTTGTATTTGGTTTAACTCAGTTAGACTCAGTTGATCTAGTTGTATCTAGTCTAACTGATTGATACACTAGTGAGAGTGGAGTGAATTAATTAGTAAATTAATTCACTAAATAATAACTCATTAATCAACTGAAGAATACATCAGTTAACTACAGTGCATGGCAGTTTCAGTGGAGACCAGTGGAGAGATAGGTGAAAGAGAAAGTGTGACTATCAGTTGTGACTATAGTGATGCATTGATTGCATCCAACACTCAGTGGAGATGCCAATGAGGATTGCGTGAGCAAGGCTGGAGTAATTCAAACTCATTCAGAGCCATTCTTCAGTAGGGATTGCGCAGTAGAGGCAGGCTAGCAGGTGGCAAAGATCGGTGCATGGATTTGCAAGATCGGGCCTGATTAGTGTGTAGCGATTGTATTGTACTGAGAGCTTGATATGATCAACTTTGTATGAGGATTGTTACATGATCTCTATGACATATATTATATACAGATAGTTGGGGTTTTCAGCTTCAGGCTTTCCCGTTAAACAACTGTGTTAATGTGTGTGAATTTTTATTGTTTCATGTGTGTATTGCAATCTTGATTTAATTTCCGCAAATGATCAATGGTGGAATAGATTCTGTATTTTGCATGAAGTTAAAATAGTGTGAGATCAGGAGAATCTTGGACATATAACACATATGTTATATAATTTCTACACTCTTCCAACCAATGAGATTTTTACATATGGTAACTCCTCCAACCAATAAAAACTACCCATATGTAAGAGACTTGGCCCCTCCACAGCCAGCCAACGAGGATGCAAAGACTTGACATAATTCAGGAGGGATACTTTCGTTTTTTGATTATGCTGCCTTCTGCATGTAATTATATACTTGCCCCCCCCCCCCCCCCCCACACCCAGCCAACGGGGACGCGGAGAGTTCAACACAGTCGGGAGGAGCTCGCTCCACAGTTAGCCAGCGCCACAGGTAGCCAGTGTCGTGGATGGAACGCGTGAGCCATCAACACAGTCCTCAGCCTTCAAAACAGTCTTGGAGGAGGACTTAAACACAGTCAGTACTTACATTTCAGAATTTCCATACCAATAACTCCACCGGGAGACTCCAACACAATCAGGGAGGAGGACAGTTAAACATAGTCTAGTACTTCCATACAAAATTTCCATGTTAATAACTCCGTCGCCATACCTTTTCATGGCTCCCCTCTCCTGCTGTTATACCCTTTTGCTTCTGCCTGGGCAATCTAACCCTTTCGATCATACTCTGTATTCATTTGCATTGACCTTCTCTGCAGTCTGTCACTTCATTTGCCTGCCGATATATTCTAAGGGGCCTCTCCTGCCTTCATTCTATTTCAATATGTTGCAATCTAACTTCCACCCTCAAGGAATTGGAAGGATTACTTTCTCAAATCAAAACAACAGGAAAGCTTCGATCTCTCTTCATTTTATTTCGAAATTGCAGAAAATTAGCGGTCTGTGTGCAGGTTAGGTTAGATGTGTATGTGTTTTCTCTCCTGGTGCAACAAACTCTTCAAATACACATGTATCTAAATCTGTACTGTCCTCTTGAACCAATGGCCCTCTAGTATGAACAAATGAATATATATCTTTATTTTCTTGCTCCCATGAAAACAGTGCACAACCATTCATATTCAACAATTGAATATATATATTTATGTTCTTTCTCCCATGAAAACAATGCACAACCATTCATGTTCTTCCTAATCCCTCTAATCATTTATTTTTCTCTGCAATAACCTTACCGCATCTGCAATAGAACTGACATGGTACGCCTTCAAGACACTAGGAATAGAATCAGACTGTGTATCCATATTTGATGTTCCACTGCACCGTAAACCTTCAGGACACTACTTTTCAATCTTCCCAGAGGAGAGCTCCATGTTCTAGAAAGGGCTGACAACAATTACTCACACCATGTTTGAAGCAGGGATGCTTTCTCCCATGAAAACAACGCACAACCGTTCATGTTCTTGTTGATCCCTCTAATCATTTAGTGTTCTTTGCAGTAACTTAATTTACCACTTCTGCAATAAAATTGACATAGTACACCTTGAAGACATTAGGAATAGAATTAGAGTGTGTATCCATATTTGGTGTTCCATTGCACCCTAAACCTTCACGAAACTGCTTTAAAATCTGCCCAGAGGAGAGCTCCTTGTTCTGTAAAGGGTTGAAAAAAATTACTCGAACCATGTTTGAAGCAGGGATATGGAGAGCGAATAGGCCTCTTCCTTCATTTGCACTGTCATATAAATAAAATAAAGTAACTAGATCCTGCATATAATGACATTATGTGGTAGTCTTCATGTGTAAATCACTTAAATTCCAGCCATATTTGAGATATGATGTCTACCGTTGATATCCACTTTGCAAACACAACCAAGTTGCAGCACTGCATAATATTCTAAAAGCATATTTGTCTCATACACTCCCTCTACCTGGGGATTTTCCAGGTGAGTAGCTAGCTTTCTTCCTGCAACCTTTAATTCTTCTTCATCAACAACCACCTCGATTAGGTTATAGGTTGACTGTTGATGGGGAAACATACTCTGACACTCTGTTTTTCCAATAGAGTCTTAATGATCCTCCACAATCCCCTTTCTTCTTTTCCAGCATGAAAACAACGAACAACCATTCATATTCAAAATTCCCACCTCCAACAGTTTCAATTTTTAGGCAGAAACTGTATTTTCATTGTAACTTGCAAGCCATAGCTCCTTTTTTCATCCCTTATTGCTTGTTTCGAAGCGGCTGACAGACAACCAATCTATCTAGTTGGTTTTCTGTTTATGCTACTCTAAATTGAAAGGTTGGATTGGTTTGGATCAAGGGAAGCTACGAATTATAAGCTCTGAAGCTGTAACCCCTCGGGTTGTTTTCGGGGTTGGATGAACGGGAACAAGCAAGGGGTGTCATATACTATATAGTGTGGGTGGAAACAACACAAGGGGATTTTAGATCCAAATGCAGATGTGATTAATATGATGAATATGATGCCCCACATCGAGGATCTAGGAGATCAATGTCGAAATCCTCGTACTAGCGGTCGAGGTATCTCCTCGACCTCCTTCGATTTCCCTAGGGAGAATGCTGAAAATAGAGGATTCTTAATGACTATATTTCGCATTCACAGGTTGACGTTAGGGCATCCTAGGTTGGGTCAATCGGATCAGATCAGTCAGATCGGCTACCAAAATCAATCGGGTCATTGTTATATAAATACAATAAAGTGACAGGATCCTGCATATAAGTATATTCTATGGTAGTCTTCATGAGTAACTCACTTAAATTCCAACCATATTTGAGATTATGATTTCTACCATTGATATCCACTTTGCAAACACAACCAAGTTGCAATGTTGCATAATATTATAAAAGCATATTTGTCTCATACACTCCCTCCACCTAAGGATCTTCTAGGTGAGCAACCAGCTTTCTTCCCGCAACCTTTAATTATTCTTCATCAACAACCACCTCGATTAGGTTATAGGTTGGTCGTTGATTAGGAAGCATGCTCTAACACTCTGTTTTTCCAACAGAGTCTTAATGTTCCTCCACAATCCCCTTTCTTCTTTTCCAACAGGCAAACAACTAACAACCATTCATATTCAAAATTCCCACCTCCAACATTTTCAGTTTTTAGGCAGAAACTGTATTTTCATTATAACTTGCAAGCCATAGCTCCTTTTTTTATCCCTTCTTGCTTGTTTCGAAGTGGTTGACAAAAAATTATACAAATTTCCTGCTTTCTTCAAATATTGTTTCTCTATGCATTTTTACTATTGCATTTTGGCATGCCTAAATTCCTTTACGAGGGTGTTATCAGGGCAGTGCTAAATTAGGCTATAAGCAGTAATGCAAGGTGTTCGAATTGGTGTCAATTAATCGCCTATGGAGTGAATCTTGTACTATTTTTTATTTGATCAATCAGCATACTCAAACTCTGTTTACAATTAAATTATTAGAAGCTATAATTATGCCTATGTAAGTCAAAATAAACTTTTACGGTTTGTAATGAGTCATACATGATCCTTGTATGCTTGGTCAATTCCAAATGTTGCAAGTGCTATGCCACATTCACCTCTATGTATGAGAGCTCCCTAAGGGGGATCACCACATATGCATTATGAAACTTGGTTGTTTCATACTAAAACCTTGCACGCTTGAATTTTAACTAGGTTTTCATATTGACTAAAGCAATTGACAAAGGGTGGAGACAGTAATATTTGAATCCTGTCCATGGGTGTGAAAATCCTGTATGGCTTGTTATCTTCTTCTTTTCCTTTAGAAATTAGTTTCGTTATCTCTTCCAACAAAGTAATAGAGAGAAGAGAAGGGAAACTTATTTCAAAACAAATTAGATGCAATTTCTTTATTCTTTCCCTGTAAATTCTAATAATATGTTTCCAATATGGTATGTGTAAATAAAATCCAACTTTTAATGAGAATATTTTCACATAGAACCCCATTGGCATGTGCCTGATCTCTTCTATTTCTTTGACATGCCAAGACCCTGTTTGAATTTGCAAATTCAATTTTGGGTGTCCTTAAATTACGATGAACTAATTGTCAACATCTCTCTATTGTCCCTATTCATGCGAGCTATGTGTTGTTTCTCAAAGCTTCTCAACCTTTTGCATCTCTGATTTTGTACCACAAACTTTGCATCCCATTTACAAGTTTTGAAGATTGTGGACTCTTTGAATTCGCTCAAGATTGTTGTAGACTCTATAAGAGAGTTTTTTGTGCAAGGACATGTTTTTGGGGCTTTAATTTTCAATATCAAACAAGCAATCACCTTTTCAAGTAGCTTCATTTTGAATATGAACAAATGAATATATATCTTTATGTTCTTGCTCCCATGAAAAAAATGCACAACCATTCATATTCAAAATTCCCACCTCCAACATTTTCAGTTTTTAGGCAGAAATTGTAGTTTCATTGTAACTTGCAAGGCATAACTTCTTTTTTCATCCCTTCCTGCTTGTTTTGAAGCGGCTGATAGAAAATGATACAAATTTCTTGCTTTCTTCAAAGGCTATTTCTCTATGGATTTTTACTGTTGCATTTGGCATGCCTAAATTCCTTTACGAGGGTGTTGTCAACACAATTCTTAATTAGCACTACTACATTTGGCGGAAATTCCGACACCTGTTTCCGACGCTTTTGACCAAATGTCGGAGATTTTCCCAAATTTTTTCCATCCCGCCCGAAACCGTCGCTATACCGATGTCTATAGAAAAGTGTCGCAATACCGACACTTAAACTAGTGTCTCAATTGCGACGTTTAAAGGAAGACGTCGCAATTGCGACACCATGGCCCAAAGCGTCGCTATTGAGACAACTCTAAACGTCGCAACTGCGACACAATGTCTAGGTGTCGCCATTGCGACGTTTGGAGGCACCGTTCTAATAGCGACGCCTTTTCCGTCGTCGGTATAGCGACAGTTATTTTCGCGCTACATAAAAATACCAAACTTATATGGGCCCTACATAAAAATTCGAAACTTATATGCGCGCTACATAAAAATGTTTCGTATTTGTCGCAATAGCTACGTTTGATATCACGCGCGCATTCGCTCTTTGCTCTTGCAGAACAGCATTTGCCCTCAGCATTCGCGCTCAGCTCTTGCAGAACAACATTTGCCCTCAGCATTCACCCTCAGCGTTCACCCTCAGCTCTTGCAGAATAGCATTCGCCCTCAGCTCTTGCAGAACAACATTCGCCCTCAGCTCTTGCAAAATGGTAAGTTCTTACTGCAGGCCCTTCCTCCTATAGTAGGGTTGACTCTATTTGGGTCTTTTTGGTCAATTCCATTGGATTGTGTTAGGCTGTAGGGTTCTCTCTAGATGTCAAGAATCAATATTCAATACCCTCTATTATCTTCATCACCCAATACAAGATTTAAATTTTTCCCAAAGAAACGCTTATTAATTTGGCAGCCATTATTTCTCCCCGCTTTAAAAACCCTACATTTAAATGAAAACAAGCATTGCATTTCAACTACAAAAATCTATTAGTGTTCAAATGTACATGTGTGCTACATTAACGTCTGATATCACGCACGCATTCGCCCTCCGCTCTGCACCATTCGCCTCCTCAAACATCAGCTCTCGCCTTCGTAGAACAAAGATTCGCCCCGAGCCTGCAACAAGATTCGCCGTATTCTCCCCGAGCTCTGCAGAATAAAGATTCGCCCGGATTCGCCCTCGCCTCTTTCGTAACAAGATTCGCCTCGCATTCGCCTTCGCCTCTTAACAACCTTTGCCTCAACGATTACCGTTCGTCCTCGCCTCTCGCAGAACAACATTCTCGCCCTCGCCGTTTCGCCCTCTCGCCTCTGCAACAACATTCGCCCTCGCCCCAGAAATGGTAAGTTCTAGACGTGTGCCCTTTCTCCTCTAGTAGGGTTGACTCTATTTGGGTTTTTTTTGGTCAATTCTATTGGATTGTGTTAGGCTGTATGGTTCTCTCTAGATGTCAAGAATCAAGATTCAATACCCTCTATTATCTTCATCACCCAATACAAGATTTAAATTTTTCCAAAGAAACGCTTATTAATTTGGCAGCCATTATTTCTCCCTGCTTTAAAAACCCTACATTTAAATGAAAACAAGCATTGCATTTCAACTACAAAAATCTATTAGTGTTCAAATGTACATGTGTGCATCACTTGTGTAGGGTATTCCTTTTCCACTTTCACATTATCCAAGAATGTATGCAGTATAGTTCATATTTTTTGTGATTTAGATTATCTTGAAAAAGGAAAGGTAAATTATTTCCCATGGAAAAAGAAGGTTTTCCCTTTTTATAGGTTGTATGGACTTACGTGGAAAAATTTATGGTATGCCTTTCATATTATGTAGTTTAAATTTGAATTAACAGATTATTATACATGAAAATATAATTACCTATGTGATGTCCTTCATCACTAATTAAAATTATAGGGTTTCAATTTCCTAGACTCTAACTCATCCGATGCTAAATTCTAGGTTCTCATTGGTGGATCACTCTTCCATTGATTTCCTTTCCCTCTGGATCTTGTCATACTTTAAAAGTCATCAATGATACATATATTATTTCAGGTATCCCAAAAGGCTTTATAGTAGAACATATTGTGAAGTTTTTTGACACTTGAGGATTATTTTTAGAACTGCAACGTGGTCTATGCTATCGAGTTATATATCAAGCAACTTGTCCTTAATAACCACACTATGAGGTAGGTTCAACTAGTTTGAACTTGTTGGGACATAGCATATGAAGTTGTGTGATGAGTCCATATCACAGGTCTATTATGGTAAAAAAAGTGAAGACACGTAATGATAGTTATTATGTTAACATTACTAGAAACATTTTCGAAATTATCCATGCTATCAAGATGTCAAAATTCCAGGCATTAGGTGTCAATACTCGTAGCTAATAGATAATAATAATAATATAAAAATATCACAACTTTATTCTTGAAATATGATTGTTACACATTGGTAACCTAGTTCATGAGTTACTATCACCCAAAGATTGCAAAACAAACTTAAAATATAAATTAAACCAACATGAGAATCCAACTAAGGGTTTCTCGACAAAATCATGCCATAACCCGGCATTTTGAAACCCAAATTTGAATCCATCATAAGTAATACAATGCAAACTCAGATGGATTTTCAATGCATGTTTGCATGCTACACTTATTCTCTGTCTAGATATCATTTTTTAAATGGAACCATTAGTCAAGCCCACAGTCCTTTTTATGTGAAAAATTCCAGCTCTATTTGAGCTCTTTTTTGCTCCACCACCTCCATAAACCAGTGTTACACGGGGTCTCGCCCCCCCACCTAGGGGTCTAGATTCCTCGCCCCCTCGCGCTCCGGGGTCTTGGGGAATTCTAGGGGATGTTTCCCTCACGCGCCCTCACGTCCCCTCACCGCCCCTTTTAGTTTATGGTTTCGTGTTAAAATTTGATGTGCCACTTAGCATATTTGAGAATCCAAGTGATTCTGATTCAGATGGTGACATGGTTGATCTTGATATATTCGTGCAGAAGTTGGATGAAGAGACTAGTGGGGCATTAACTTGAGCATTTATGCTCATTTATCAGTATGATGATATCATTTGATATTCATATGTTATGTTTTATGTTTTATGTTTCAGACATAACTTATTTGCGTTTAAGTTTTATGTTTCAGACTTGAGTTGTAAACTTCAGTTTAAACTCTATTTTCAATCTTGATATAATATGTCATATGATATCTTAAACTTTATTTTCATTGTACAGTGTTAGTAGTTACATTAATGATTATATAGTTACAAACTTACAAACTTACATGCATGATTGTATGATGTATGTTTTAACTTTTAACTTTTAAATTTGTTTCAATTATATGATTCATCATTCATCGTATTTGTGGACTTTGTGGAACATTGCCATAAAAATATGCAAACATATATCATGATCTTGGAATTCCATTACATATGTATGTGCCAATGTTCCATAATCTTGCCCCATCATCAATTTAAGAAAATTTCCATCACTATCAAATTATGGAGGGGGGACTTTTTGTCAGTAAATATTTGGCTCAAAATCGGACCATCTTCGTATGAGGTGAATGAACTATAGATATTCACAAGTAGATTAGTGCCTTTTCCTCTGCCATGGAGTCATATATACTATCCATCACAAAAATTTGTCTTTGTTCATTCTCACCTCAAAGTTGCAAAAATCATGCCCTAATTGAAATCACACTAAATTTGAAAGATATACAAATGCAAGCTAGAAGTGCCCTATTAATACAAAGGGAAAACCTTCCTACCTACCCTAACTAAGATAAATTTTGATTGAATAGGAAACATGATATTTCCTATGGAGTTGATCCAACAACTTGTTAAATGTATAAGACTAAATCATGCATTTGATTTCAGTGAAACATGCGCATGAAGAGAAAAAGTGCAGCACTAATGGAAAATCCATACATGCCACTTATAAAAACTACACCGAAAGGTCAAAAAATACTTAAGGCCTTAACTTAATTTGAATCCAAAAATGACAAAACAGGATTAGTGAAAACACGAGAGTGGTGTGGGTGAACAACATAAATAAAAGTGAAGATACTTTCTCAAGATGCCTTTGTCACGATTGTATGAAACATGTTTTCCTTTTCCTTTATACATGCAAGTGAATGCATTATAGTATGGTGTTTTCCCGAAATAGAGAAGCCTACTTAAATATATCATTTGTGGATTGAATGTTTGGGTGCCTTAATGTACGCAATGACATGTTTCTGACTGAATTCAATGCAAGGCATATTTGAAACTCTAACTCCGTCTTCCTGTCTTATTAGAAATTATTTCAAGCCATTTTGTGTTTTCAAGTTAGATATTGTTTTCAATTTTTTACATTTATAATTTTATTGCAATGTATTTAATCGATCGTAGCAAAGCAAGGTGAACAACTCAGATGTGATGATCGCGAAAGAGGCCACGAAGAACATGTAAAATGCCGCATTGCTCTATCTTTAGGTATTTTAGTTATTTACATAATTGAAATAATATTAATTTGTTCAAATATGCAGACACCTAGCCATGGTACGCCCGTTGATTCCCTTTGAGGAAGAGCTTTTTCATCCCTATCTCCAAATGTTGTTGTTAAAAAAGGCACGAGATGCAAGGTCGGAATTTAATGCTTTCATAGATGCGCCTCAAACACCCGAAACTTAAGAGAGGATACAACATCCTATGAGGCGCCAACAGATATCGTAATAATAAAAAGTCAAAAGGATATTTTTTTTGTTCCCGTGATGAGATGAATTGTGATAGTTTGATTTTAATTTTACATTGATCAAACTAACAAAAAGTTCTTTCAGATGTAGCGTTTTTCTCTGGGCATTTGTTGAACCCTGTTGGTGGTAGTGGGACACAAGGGCAAGAGATTGCCCAACAACCCTCTCGTACACCTTCTACTCCTTTAGGTGCTAGCCAAGAAACACACCCTCGCCCGCAGCCGACACCACCAATCGGTTGATCATAAGTTGGCAATGATGAGGCTGATATGGCCAGCTACATTATTGCGTCGGAGCTACACGTGTCACCTCCACAGACCATTAATGGCATGCCACACAGAACGATGAGGGTGTCCCTATAAAGCATGTACAACTCCCGGTAAATTTTAATATTTTAACTATTTCATGTACTTTATCTAAAACATATTTATCATGATTTTTATTTTTAAATTAATGATAATATCTTCTTTTTCTTTTGGTTTTATTCCTAGAAACAATGAGTTCTACAGATTCTCGGAGAGCCATGCGCAGTAATTTTGGCCCAACCATACGTACGTGGAATTCCCATAATTCCAACTCGAAAAAGAACTTCAGATTATCTAGAAGCCCTTTTTGGGGCCTGACGGACAGAAAAGCATGGTTCGTATCGACAAATATTTGAATATACCGTGATTAAATTTATAGACGAAATTGCACTTAACCCCAGATATGAGCGGCCCTCTCAGCCAGAGAGTGAGTGGAGAGCACTCATCCATGACTACGAAAAGAGAAAAGGGCAAAGAAAGAAGCAGTAATGCTAACTGACCCGCAAGGTAAATTACAACTTTAATTCAATAGCTTTAATTTTCTATGTCTAAAATAAAAGTGTGCTACGTCATATCCTCGACTAATCTTTTGATGCTAGGTTGCTCGACACCTCAAAGGCAACCAAAGCTAGGATTGAGAAAAAGGGCCATCACAAGTTCCCGCCAGGGTGGCTACTTGAAATTACTTCGCAAGAATTGTAATTAAGTAGCTAAACATCTTAGTAATTAATTGTATCGCTTCCAACGTTTTTGTAATCCATTTTATAGATTAAAAATACACAATCATATATAATGTAGGGTATATTTTGAACAATAACTACAGAGGAAGATAAAAATATTGCTTTCCGTTTGGCTATCAAGCCGTAGTTGAACGTCGCAGAAGCTTGGGGCAAAGTCCCAAGATCTACAATGCCCGATAAGGTAAACATTTAACTTTCTTCCAATATTTTTTTTTTCGTCCATAAATTTAATGTTCAACAACTTTGTTTAAACTGGGGGAACAACACTACCGACGAGGTAAATAACCCAGCTTTAGAGCCGACAGATGATCCTCTCGTGCAACCTGACTGTAGTGGGACCAAAGCGACAATGCCGTTATCGCTGAGGGCCGTGACGGTAATTTAATTTCACTTTCTATAATTTTTTCTAATATACCTTTGATGGTTGTCCTTATAACGTTTTTTGTTTAAAATGAGCGTAGAATGTTTCCTTGAGGATCTTACCACTCGTAGAGGAAGACAGGCACAGTCCACGCTACAACTGCACTGTGTAAATAATCTCATTACAATTTTTTTTATTAATATTACCGAACTAGTTCAATGATATTTAAAAACCGATAATTAAAATTTAATATTATCTCTCGTTTTTGGAGACGATGCCTGGCCAATGGAGATAATGTATGATCACACATGCAACTAGGTCAAGAATGATAACCGGTGCAATTGCAAATAATCTCATTGCAATTTTTTTTATTAATATTACCGAACTAGTTCAATGATATTTAAAAAATCGACAATTAAATTTAATATTATCTGCTTTTGTAGGCGATGCCCCGTCACCGGATGAGCCTGCATATCGGAATACGCAACTAGGTCAAATAGCAAGGGTTGAAAGGCACGGGAAACAGAGCAGAGTACTCATGATATCGATGATGTAATTAGAGCTTTAAAAAATAGGAAGAAGAAAAAAGAAAATTTGATAATGTAAAATATTATTATTATAAGACAAACGTTACCATACTTGGAACGTGCTTTTTTGCGTTATATAAAAACTCTATTTATCATACTATTTTTTGTCAAGCATTAATTGCAATGTTTCCTTGCATACTTTTTGTTGAATTGTTTTTTTATTAGTTATTGAATTTATTTTTTTATGCTCATGAAAGTAAAAATAAAATATAGATTGGGTATTGGGGAATTGAGAGTGATGTGAGGGGGGAAAGGGGCCATAAGAGCTTCCACCTTCACATGGTTGGCCCTATTTAGTAGAGAATAATTTATTGGAGCGATTTACCTTTGGAGCAACCTCCTCATCCAGCCGTAGCAACAAAAAAGTCACCGTTGACTTAGTCGTTACTTTTTCAGAATGTGGGAGGCTTGTTCCAAGTTCATGCGACTCCAATAAATTGTTCTTGAAACGAAGAGGAGCTTATTCGTGTATGTTTTGACATTTTCAACATATGTTCTAACATTATCATAAGAATGCATCTTAGAGTAAAAATACTACATCAATTACTTGTATTTATTGTATAGATAATGATGGATTTTGATTGACTCGGGCAAAGGTAAGATGTAAACTTTCTGATCATGGAGCAATGTTAACTTGCCAACCAGGGTCATGTCCGTGATATTTTTGCTTCAGGCGCTTGACCAGTTCGTAATGTCACATTTTGTAAGTTCCTTTACAGCTCATAATTCAATATTAAGCTTGTTCAATTTATTATTATCTAGGTTTTTTGTATGTGTTTTTTCATCTATTTGATTTGTAAGGAACTATGAATGCCTTGTTCATCATGATTTCTCCCATTACCACTCCCGTGATAAAATCCTAATGAGTTGTTACATAGGTTACTTTATTGTTACTATGATTCATTACGATTTCATAGGTTACATCATGTAAAGTTGTCAACTTTGTGTTGGTGATGAGCTTTAGTTCTCCGTATTTGGGGTTTTTTTCTGATATTTTCCTCATGTCATTCCCTCTCGCATCACCTCGTTGTTTGAGCATGCCAATTGTCTACCACTTGTACCAATTGGCACATGTCAATCTCGAGTGGTGCCACATTTCACCTATTTTCATGAGAGTTTAGGGTTTCTCTAACATAGCTTTCCGGTAAATCCGATTCAAAGGCTCGCTTGAATATTGTCACATATCACTTATGGTTTGGATCGATGAGCATGTTCTCGAATGGTTGGTTGATTCATAAGAACCACCTCCATAAATCTCCCTTCCTCTAACACACGTAAAAATAAAAATTTCTTTGACAGGAGACGAGTTTTCAATACTTTGAAAACAACTTATTCCTTCAATAACTCAAAAAAAAACTATTACACTACTTCCTCATTAAGGATTACAAAATCGAGGATCATACAAACGCAAGGTATAAAACTAACTGATCGTCTCTGCTCAAAACAAACATACTGCCTCTAAGACTACCGTATTTTTCCCCTCGCATCGGGCCAGCATACACACTTAAAAAGTTACACTCGCTTTTTCACTTTTTACACATTCGCTATGTAATAAAAAATTTACGATCGCCTATAAAAAAAACTACCAAGCTTTTTCACCTTTTTTATTTTTTATATGCCGGAACATATAAAACATATTATAATAAACCTCTTTTAAAAAATAAAATTAAACTAAATTCTATGGCTCACCTTTCATTTCAAGATATGATATATATATAACATATGTATATTAAACTATCAAAACATTAAAGAACCCTTTCCGTCGATCAAAAGTCTAAATAGATTGAATTTCAAACCAAATTGCCGCTCCAAAATGGGATGCTGATCGCCTGGCCTAATTTAACTCAATTTTCAATCCAATGTGCCCCATAAAAAATTCCTGGTCCCGGCCAAAGCTTTGCATTCCCCTTCAATTTCATGCGATCCAATATTAATGCTCCACGGTCCTCCTTTTGAATTTACAAAATTGTTTCGCAATTTCCGTTTGTTTAATTTCTCGTTGGTGAATTGCAGTATCGTCACGTTGTGTTTAAATACAATCCCCGACGTAAATATATTGGTCATTTCATAAAAAAACTCGGCAGAATTTTAAATGTCAACTAAATTTCGGATGGCATGCAAGCAACTTCCAAAAATGTTGTCAACAGATCTCGTCGTTACCGCAGCAGCTGAAGTTAAAATTCAACAAAGACGGTGGTTTAATAAGTGAGGGTAGAAATTCTGTCGGCTGCATCGATTAAGATCATCTATTCATTTTTGTAGGGTCTTATGGTGTTTGGCTTTTTAACTTTGGGTTGGGTTTATTGAGTCTAAGATAGTTTTTGAGTGAAAAAATTGCCATCGGGTATTAAAATTTTGGTTCTTTTCATTAAAATTTATGAGCTAGGAAATACAAACTGGACAATGGTTGTATCTTAAATTTGTGGAAAATAATTTGAAATGAAACCTTCTTGTTTAGGTTGTTGCAACAGGTGCAAACCCCATTCAAATTACTAGGGGCATTGGATAAGACAATAAAGGAACTCAAAATTTTGTCAAAGGAGGTAAATGCTTGCCTTTGAGTAGGCTGGTTTTCCTTTTGCCGATGGTTTGGTGTATCTAATCGGGACTAGTTGCCTAAGGTATTTTTGGTTGCAACCTTTTTCATTTTTCATGGCCAGCATTGGCCTTGTGGAATACATTTGATTGTGTGGTCTTGTTAGATCTACAACATTTGTAGTTAATAGTCTTATGGCCGAGGTGCACTTTTATTATGGAAATAGTTGATGCAATATTGTCATTTAATCCTTATCACAGGTAGCATGTTGAGAAGTTTTTTGTGAAACATTTGGTATTCAAAATGACACTTGATCCTACACAAAGATCATGCACTCACTTCAAAATTTATATTCAAAGTGCATGTATAATTCTTGCAAAAATTTCAAATATTTAGGTTGTTTTAAACCATTATCTTTTTCATGTGTCGATGCCGAAATGTGAAAAAGACTTTGGCATGAAACCAACTCGGTGAATACTTCAAAGACAACAACCACTTCCAAGACATGATTTATAGAACAACAAAGGAGAAGCATAGAAAGATATCCTTGATGCATTGTCAATGTTTGGCTAGGGTTATTTTTGGAGAAATAACTCCTTATTCCTAGAATAGTGATCTTCAATACAAGTAAAATGCCGTGAGAAGAGACTAATCGTGTGACGCAACAAACCTAAATTGGATCTCTCAAGGAGAGCTTCGGTGTGTCTACAATCGCTGTGGTCAAGATTTTCCTTGGTGTACCCCCCTGCTCTTTCCTCCACCTCGAGTCTTAATCGATCTCTCTTTCTTTTCGAGTTTATTTATCAAATTCGTAGAATCGATAAATAAATATCCACAATGGTTGGACTTTAATTTATATTCCTGACTTTATATTATCTCCAATCCTTTATAACTAAATGTTTAAATTTCAACACTTTGTATTTATACTCAATGCTTTCTTTTAAATAAATAACTTGTAATGAACTTTCGGCTCTATATTTCACCACCCAAACCTTTACAACAATCACGGCCTGCACTTATACACACTATCCGCCAATCGTTTAATTAAACAATTTCATTATACTCCGGCCCCACCTATATATATCACTAACCAATCAAACACTCGTATCGTACTCGAAGATCCTCCCAGACACCTTAGTTAACCTCCGGCAAGTTCAACGTGCGACCACCGTCCGATGGCCCTTCTCCAAATCAACGACTCTGCAATTTCGCCTGGCCCAACGCTTCTGGACTTTAACGTGCGATGGCGTGGGTTAAATCTATTGTTTTCCGGGGTCACTTCGCCACGTGTCGCATTCCCTATGGAACCGCCTGCGAATAGAAATACCACCTACTCCGCAAAGCGATGAAGATATGGGCAACCCGCTTTTTGTGATTCCGCCGTGGTTTTGTAGAGGGTCATCACTCGGTGCATGTCTCGTTCCGCTATCCTTTTTTGTTTGTTAACTCACAACCAATCCTCAAGCCGTTCAAAGCACAACAATTTTGTCTTTTTATTAAGCGGGATTTTAATATGTGTATTATCAAAGAAAACCAACACAAATTTTATAAGAAAATTGTCTGCAAGTCGAGCTCACGACTTCAAACTACGATAAACTATAAGTATTCAAATTAAATTCGCGTTCCAAAATAGTCACGTCGCCAATTTTGTGACGCGCGAATTTCTTATCAAATTAGCCCTAATATTTTACGGTTCGTATTTCACTGCGCGAGCGGCCCAAACAAAGATCCGCTCCAATCAATTTTTGCCACATGTCCTCAATAAAACTTGCCCCCGCTCCCTTCGTACCGCGTACCCGATGGCGTTTAAGGTGATGGGACATGGATATGGTGATTTCCATATCATTCGTATTAACATTTAACGCTCGTTTCAATTAAGTTTTCAAGCATCAAATCTACATTAATTAATTTTTAACAAATGTTCAAGATCGACTCACTCCTCTCGAGCGATTCGCACGTCCAATTTGATCCCACTTTTCATTATTAATGATCGTAGAGATTCATTATGACGGCGTCCTTTGATCGTACTTGCATGTCGACATACAAAATGGCGTTTAGCCATGGTTTTTCGCATGCTTCTGCTGTTGGATTACAATTGCCTGGTAATCGCGGATTTATAAGGAGAAGTGGGTCACGAACTTCTCACGAGACTTTGTCGTATTATTTCCATTTCTCTCGGTTCTATCTCTATCTGTCTTCCTCTGTTAATTGGAATTATGCTTCTTCATCTCTTGTGCCCACTGTGCCTGAGATTGCACCCATGCCCACTGTCAATCCCGGTGCGCTCCCTCCAGCACCTCAACAGAGACGACTTCCGACCAGTCCAGTGATTATTACTTAGGTCGATATCCAAATACTAGGAGTGGGCAGGGTCGACTTGTAGCATCTGGCCACCGTATGGATTCCCCTGCTCCTGGCTTCCCCACCGCTAGTTCACCTTCTCCCACGACACGCACTACGCAATTTTCCTTTAATTTCTCTCTCAAATGCCCGCGAATCACGGCTGTAGTCACTGTGGTCTTCCGTGAGGAGGCCCAAACGGAGGAAGAATGCACCCGTCCGGCAGGTCTGAGCTCGGAAAAAGCCGGCCAACATTCGGGCCTTCAGGAGGGGAGCCATGGCATGCATGTGGAGGTAGCACTTAGCGATCCTGGACCTTCCGAAGGATGGTGCCGAATCATGGAGGAACCACCGGAGGAGTATTTTGGTTAATTTGTTTTTCTTTCTTAGCAGGCCCACTTACTTGGGCTGCTTTTAGTTTATTTTACTGTGCTACACCTTTGTAATATTTTTGAATTCTGTAAATTAAACGTTCAACACTGGTTTCCCCGTATGAGGGCAATCTTCTTAATTTTTTGATTTTTTGATGACAAATTTGCCATGAGTATGGCCAGGCAATGTTTTTTACTTCGGTGTAATTTTATTCGCAATGTTAATAGATTAAATTTACTTTGAATTCTCACATGATTAGCGTTTTTCTTGATCTGTTCAAGGATTTTGGGTACTTTAATTTGTATTTGGAACAATGGACGTCGGTACTCTATCTGTTGCTTTATTGTTCTACATACTACTATTTCACTTTCTTATAGATGCCTCGGGCATATTTGAATGCTTTCTCAGATTGTCAATAATCTCCATGTGGACCGTTACTGGATTTTATATCATGTCCCTGTATGTGACATGGGGTATTTTTCTATCATTGTCTGGGGTGGGACTTCCACTTTTCTGGATGGATATTTGGGTTCCAATCTTCAGATGTGAAAATGCAATGACTTCATGGACTTTTTACTTCATATAATATATTCAAAATAGTGTTTTTTCTCTTCTGAAAAAAAAAATGATTAATGTTTATCATTCTGCCTTCAAAACTAGCAATGCTGGTCTATGTTGCTGGTTTATTGATATGGTCTGATGGTATTTTTATATTTTGGACATATCACACTCCTCACATGATTAGCGTTTTTCTCTATTGCAGGATTTTGGGTACTTTAATTTGTATTTGGAACAATGGACGTCGGTACTCTATATGTTGCTTTACTATTCTACATACTGCTATTTCACTTTCTTATAGATGCCTCGGGCATATTTGGATGCTTTCTCAGATTGTCGATAATCTCCATGTGGACCGTTACTGGGTTTTATATCAAGTCCCTGTATATGACATGGGGTATTTTTCTATCATTGTCTGGGGTGGGACTTCCACTTTTCTGGATGGATATTTGGGTTCCAATCTTCAGATGTGAAAATGTAATGACTTCATGGACTGTTTTACTTCATATAATATATTCAAAACAACGTTTTTTCTTGTGAAAAAAAAATGATTAATGTTTATCACTCTGCCTTCAAAACTAGCGATGCTGGTCTATGTTGCTGGTTTATTGATATGGTCTGATGGTATTTTTATTTTTGGACATATCACACTCCTCACATGATTAGCGTTTTTCTCTGTTCAAGGATTTTGGGTACTTTAATTTGTATTTGGAACAATGGACGTCGGTACTCTATCTGTTGTTTTACTATTCTACATATCGCTATTTCACTTTCTTATAGATGCCTCGGGCATATTTGGATGCTTTCTCAGATTTGTTGATAATATCCATGTGGACCGTTACTGGGTTTTATGTCAAGTCCCTGTATGTGACATGGGGTATTTTTCTATCACTGTCTGGGGTGGGACTTCCACTTTTCTGGATGGATATTTGGGTTCCAATCTTCAGATGTGAAAATGTAATGATTTCATGGATTGTTTTACTTCATATAATATATTCAAAATAGCGTTTTTTCTCTTGTGAAAAAAAAATGATTAATGTTTATCACTCTGCCTTCAAAACTAGCGATGCTGGTCTATGTTGTTGGTTTATTGATATGGTCTAATGGTCTTTTTATATTTTGGACATATCACACTCCTCACATGATTAGCGTTTTTCTCTGTTCAAGGATTTTGGGTACTTTAATTTGTATTTGGAACAATGAACGTCGGTACTCTATCTGTTGCTTTACTATTCTACATACTGCTATTTCACTTTCTTATAGATGCCTCAGGCATATTTGGATGCTTTCTCAGATTGTCGATAATCTCCATGTGGACCGTTACTGGGTTTTATATCAAGTCCCCGTATGTGACATGGGGTATTTTTCTATCACTTTCTAGGGAAGGACTTCCACTTTTCTGGATGGATATTTGGGTTCCAATCTTCAGATCTTAAAATGTAATCATGGACTATTTTACTTCATATAATATATTCAAAACAACGTTTTTTCTCTTGTGAAAAAAATATGATTAATGCTTATCACTCTGCCTTCAAAAATAGCGATGCTGGTCTATGTTGCTGGTTTATTGATATGGTCTGATGGTCTTTTTATATTTTGGACATATCACACTCCTCACATGATTAGCGTTTTTCTCTGTTCAAGGATTTTGGGTACTTTAATTTGTATTTGGAACAATGGACGTCAATACTCTATCTGTTGCTTTACTATTCTACATACTGCTATTTCACTTTCTTATAGATGCCTCGGGCATATTTGGATGCTTTCTCAGATTGTCGATAATCTCCATGTGGACCGTTACCGGGTTTTATATCAAGTCCCTGTATGTGACATGGGGTATTTTTCTATCATTGTCTGGGGTGGGACTTCCACTTTTCTGGATGGATATTTGGGTTCCAATCTTCAGATGTGAAAATGTAATGACTTCATGGACTTTTTTACTTCATATAATATATATTCAAAACAACGCTTTTTCTCTTGTGAAAAAAAAATGATTAATGTTTATCACTCTGCCTTCAAAACTAGCTATGCTGGTCTATGTTGCTGGTTTATTGATATGGTCTGATGGTATTTTTATATTTTGGAAATATCACACTCCTCACATGATTAGCGTTTTTCTCTGTTCAGGGATTTTGGGTACTTTAATTTGTATTTGGAACAATGGACGTCGGTACTCTATCTGTTGCTTTACTATTCTACATACTGCTATTTCACTTTCATGGACTGTTTTACTTCATATAATATATTCAAAACAACGTTTCTCGTCTTTTAAAATTTCAATTTTATTTTTTTGAAATTGAACCCTCCATCAGTCTACCGACGCCTTGTAGACGTCGGAACTGCGACAACCTAGAAACGTCGGAAGAGAGACAGTATGAAAACGTCGGACCACATTTCGTCGGCATTGCGACATATTACAAACGTCGGAAGAGCGACGTTCTAAACGTCGGACCACATATCGTCGGCATTGCGACATCTTACAGACATCGGAAGAGCGACGTCCAAAACGTCAGACCACGTTTAGTCGGAATGGCGACAGTTTACAAGCGTCGGAAGAGCAACGTCCAAAACGTCGGACCACGTTGAGTCGGAATTGCGACGGTTTACAAGCGTCGGAAGAGCGACGTTCCAAACGTCGAACCACATTTCATCGGAAGTGCGACAGTTTACAAACGTAGGAGGCGTGACGGTTTGTGAGACGTCGGAAGAGTGACGCTTGTTTGGAAGCAACGGAAGAAGTGTCGATAGTGCGACACTTTTTACGTGTGTCAGAACGGTGACGGCATGACAAACCATGGTTTTTCCGCCCTCGAACTGTCGCTCTTGCGACGACTATGTGTCGGAATAGCGACGAATTGGCCGTCGGAATTTCCGCCAAATTCTCTAGTGTGTCTCAATCTCAACCAAAGCTTTCCATTTCTTGAAAGTATCAAATACATCAGATTTATTCTGAATACAATAAATCCATGTTTTTCTAGTTGCATCATCAATAAAAGTAACATAATAACGAGAGCCACCGATAGATGATACCTGAGCAGGTCCCCATACATCTGTATGCACAAGCCCCAATTTTTCGCTCTTCTTTCTTTCCCAACTCTGAGAAATCTAACTCTCTTCTGTTTTCCATAAATGCAATTCTCACAGAAATCCAAATCAACATTCTTCAAACCTGGCAACAAATTTCTTGAGTGAAGAATTTTCATCCCTTTCTCACTCATGTGTCCGAGCCTATGATGCCATAATGCTGCATCTGCTCCTTTGGAAGTTAAAGCATTAACAGAGTTAGAAATACCATCGTATAAATACAATGTACCAACCTTTTCACCTTTTGCTATTACCAGCGCTCCTTTGGTGACCTTCCAAGTTTTATCTGTGAAAGTTGTCACACAACCTTCATTGCCTAACTGCCCTGTTGAAATCAGATTTTTCTTCAGATCTGGAACATGCCTTACCTCCTTTAGTAGCCATTGGTTTCCATTCTTTTTTTTTACAAGAACTTTACCCATTCCAACAATTTTACAGGGTTTATCATCACCCAAACGAACTTGTCCAAAATCTCCTTGAACATAGTCATGAAAATATTTCTTATCAGGAGTGGCATGGAATGAAGCCCCTGAATCTACAACCCAAGAATCAGTAACATTTTCGAAAGAAAGAATCAAAGCATCTTGTAACACATCACCTGTCACATTTGTTTCATGATTGTTTTCTTGCTGTGTGTCTCCTTCTTTTCCCTTCCGAGATCTACAGTCTTTCTTTAGGTGTCCTTTCTTTCCGCAATTCCAGCACACTATCCCCGATATGGACTTGGATCTGCCTTTCCTTGATTTACTGCGATATCCCGAGCTCTTTCCTCTTTCCATTCTTCTTCCCCTAGACTCTGCACTCAAATCATTACCTAATGTCTCACCGGAGCTTTTCCGTCGCATTTCCTCGCTAAGGATAGCACCAACAACATCATCAAACTTTAAAGTACTAGATCCAGAGACAGAGTTACTAATGGCCATTACTAAAACATTCCAACTCTCTGGCAATGAGCACAAGAATAACAGAGCTCTAACTTCATCATCAAAGTTTACCCCTACAGAACTTAGCTGACTGGTAACTGTATTAAATTCATTTAAATGGTCTGCAACAGATCCACCTTCCGACATCTTCATATTAAATAGTCATTTCATAAGAAATACCTTGTTTGAGGCTGAGGGCTTTTCATACAGTTTCACTAACGTCTGCATCAAACCCTCTGTTGTTGTTTCCTTCGAAATATTGAAGGCAACTGACGCCGTAAGACACAACCGTACTGTTCCGAGTGCCTTTCTATCGAGAATGTTCCATTCCGCGTCTTTCATGGTCGTCGGCTTCTTTGTTTTTCCGCTCAATGGTAGGTACAGATCTTTCTGATACAGATAATCTTCCATCTACATCTTCCACAGCGCAAAGTTTTGGCTGTTAAATTTCTCGACCCTAAACTTACCATCGTCCGCCATTGCTCCCACTCGAACCAGGAACCCTTTTTTCCTACGATTTTATCAGCCAAATATACCTTCGGCTCTGATACCAGTTGTTAGAAAATTAAATATTACAGAGCAATGAAACACATAAAATATGCGGAAAGTACAAGCACAAAAAACACATAAAACTAGAGAGACACAGATATACGTGGTTCACCCAGTTTGGGCTACGTCCACCCCGAACAGCCAGTCCTTCCTTTATATTATCCAACAAAAATGAAGAGACAAAACCTACAACAGATCCACTGTAATATCCTCTGTTCCCTCTCACAGTCTCCCTCTCTGTTTATCGCTCCGTGAATACACTCATAATACACAGCCGCAATACAATGCTCTCATATATACAAGGGGGCTTCCTTCTAGGGCAAAAAACCCTAATCTAAACATAACTTCTACCGTCAGATAATTTGCCTAATGAACAGCCCAGATTGACTAGAAATTATTGTACTTTTACAAGGCAATTTTACATCTGTTTTTAGCTTCGGGGGCACTGCCCCCGAACCCCCGCCAGGGGGGGGCTCCGAAAAGCGTTGTCGCCCCCCCCCTGGACCCCCCATGGCAGCGATTAATTTCGGGCGGCGTTGCCGCCCCTTTTTAAGGTACAAGGGTCCAATGCTGTGATACAAAGTAAACAAGATAATCAGGCTCCACACCCAACAGATGATATCCATTAAGTGCCATAAATGGGGTCATTTTTGCTGCAGTATGGAAGGAAGTGTTATACCACCATTCAGCGAGAGGTAACCACTTGACCCATTGTGTCTGTTTATCAGATACAAAACAACGAAGATATCCTTCCAAACATTTATTTACTATCTCCGTTTGACCATCAGATTGAGGATGATAAGATGAGCTATGAGCTAATTGAGTACCCAAACAAGAAAATAACTCCGTCCAAAAATTTCCAGTAAAAATGGGATCTCTGTCGCTCACAATAACCCTTGGGCTTCCATGTAGCTTTTGAATTCTGTCCATAAATGTAGTAGCAATCGTACTTGCTTTAAATGGATGAGATAATGCACAAAAGTGTGCATACTTGGTAAGTCTATCAACTACCACCATGATGACACTCTTTCCTTCGGACTTAGGTAAACCTGTGATAAAATCCATTGAAATCTCCTCCCAACGTTGACTTGGAATGGATAAAGGTTGTAGAAGTCCTGGGGTCTTAATTCTCTCAACTTTATTCTGTTGGAAAACCAAACATTCCACCACAAAATTTTGAATATCAGATTTAAGGCCATCCCAAAAAAAATCTTTCTTCACCCCGTGGTAAGTTTTTAAAAATCCTGAGTGTCCTCCTAAAGGAGAAGTGTGCAATTCCAGAAGAATCTTTTGTTTTAGTTGGGAATTCTTACAAAGATATAAGCGATCTTTTTACCATAAGGAATCATTTTTCCAACTAAATGTATCAGATGTACTAGGATCTTGCTGCAACTTTTGAATGAGTGTCCATACATCTTTGTCCTTCTTCCATTCATTTCTTGCTTTGGTTATCCAATCTGGTTGGATAATAGAAATGGCACAAAGCAATGCTTCCACCTCTTCATTCTTTCTTGAGAGTGCATCTGCAACAACATTAAGCTTTCCTTTTTGGTAGATTATTTCAAAGTCATAACCCAACATCTTTGTGACCCATTTTTGCTGCTCTTCTGATGATAGTCTTTGTTCCAAAAAGTGTTTAAGACTATCATGATCAGTTTTTACCTTGAAGTGTCTTCCCATTAGGTAAGTTCGCCATTTCTTTAGTGTATGTAGTATTGCTAACATTTCCTTCTCATAAATAGGTTTCTGTAAATACTTTCCTTTGATTGGATGACTTTCAAAAGCAATGGGTCTTCCTTCCCGCATTAAAACTGCACCAATTCCATTTCCTGAGGCATCACATTCCACAATAAAGGTTTTTGTGAAGTCTGGCGTAGCTAAGACCGGTGCTAGGCACATTGCCTCTTTAAGATGTTCAAAGGCCTTAGTTGCTTCAGGAGTCCATGAAAATGCATCTTTCTTCAATAATGTTATTAGAGGTGCTGCTATTCTCCCATAATTCTTAACAAACTTGCGATAATACCCTGTTAACCCGAGAAATCCTCGCAACTTCTTTATGGTTGTGGGGACTTTCCATTCCTTAATGGCTTTAATTTTGTTAGGTCTACTTTAACACCCTCGTGAGATACAATATGACCCAGATATTCCACCTCTTGTACTCCAAAGAAACATTTGGATTTTTTTGCATATAATTGTTTCTCCCGCAATAGTTTGAGCACCCTGTCAACATGTTCAACATGATCCTTCCAAGACCTGCTGTAGATTAGTATATCATCAAAAAATACTAGCACAAATTTTCTAAGGAAGGTTTGAAAATGGAATTCATCAACCCTTGAAATGTAGAAGGTGCATTGGTAAGGCCAAAAGGCATGACCAAAAATTCATAATGACCCTCATGAGTTCTAAAGGTTGTTTTTGGAATATCTTCAGTCTTCATTCTAATTTGATGATATCCTGAACGAAGATCCAACTTGGTAAAATAAATTGCTCCATGTAATTCATCCAATAATTCATCAATCACAGGAATGGGGAATTTGTCTTTAATGGTGAGCTTATTGAGCTCCCTATAATCCGGACACATTCGCCATGATCCATCCTTCTTGTGTACCAACACTACAGGAGCAGAGAAAGAACTTTGACTGGGTTGAATTATACCCGCCTCTAACATTTCTGCAATCATACGTTCAATTTCGCTCTTTTTGGAAGTAAGGATATCTATAAGGCCTGATGTTTGGAGGAACACTTCCTGGAATCAAATGAATAGCATGATCATGATCACGAATAGGTGGGAGTCCTTTGGGAGTTTCAAACACCTTGGAATGATTGTCCAAGACTTGTTGGAGATCTGCCGAAATAGATGAATTTGATGTCGGAACGTCTAGTGAGCATAATTGTGCAATTACGCCTCGTTGTTCTTTCTTTAGAAGCTTTGTCATGACATTAGAGCTTATTATCCTTCCCGGCTTCCCTTCAATACCCCGTAATTCGACTTCCTTTCCTTCTGAAAAAAAAATTCAAGAAAAGTTCTTGAAAATTAAAAGCTACCGTCCCCAAAGATTGTAACCATTGTACTCCTAGCACAACATCAGCACCTCCCATAGGAATGGAAAGCATTGGACTAGTCAACACATATTCTCCCATGATTAGCTTGATATTATGTCATTTTCCAGAGCAATTTATAGTTCCTCCATTTGCAACCATCACTTGACATTCTGGTGCTGGGTATAGGAAACAATTTAATTCCTTGGCTACCTTACAATGAATAAAATTATGAGTGCTACTTGAATCAATCAACACTATTACCATTTTCTTCTTGATCTGTCCTGCTATCTTGAGAGTTTGAGGAGTGGTAATTCCTGCCAGTGCATTACATGATATGGTTGGATTCATTTCTTCCTCTTCTATGGCTGGTTCCTGGTGTATATCCTCTTCTTTTTCATTTTCTTCTTCTTCTTCACAATCTATGTAAAATAATTTCTTTTCGGCACACTTATGACCTTTAGTGTATTTTCTATCACAACTGTAGCAAAGCCCTTTTGCTCTTTTTTCTTCCAATTGTTGTGGTGTCAACGTTGTAGGTTGTGGAAATCTAGGCGTAGCAACACTTCCTTCTTTATAGAATTGAGTGGTAGGCTTCCTTGTCGCCATAATTTTACATTCAACTTTTCTTGCCAACCCGAATGCCTTCTCCAATGAATCAGGTTCCAAAACGGGAACTTCATGTTGGATGTTATCCTTTAAAGTGCCTAGGAAGAGATCAATCCTGTGTTCCTCTGTAAGATCAGTTACCCTTATATTCAATTTTTGGAAGTCCTCAATGTGCCGCCCCACTAAACCCTTTTGTTTGAGATTTATCAATTGGGTAAAGAAGGTGTTGCTCTTTGTATCCTCATAATGAAATACTGTTTCCAAAATTAGATTCATATACAATTTTTTTTACGGAGCAGTGCCACCATACTATAAATGTATTTTTGTTTTAAATGTGAAGTTATAGTACGACTTTTGTGTGTTTTGAGGCACGTTATGGAGATCAAATATTTCCTGTCTGAGTAATCCATGTTGCAGGGACCTTTCATCAAATTCTCATATCTACCTTTTAATATGGTGTTACTTTCATCATTGTTTATATGAACACAATTAACATTTATTTGTTCTCCACAATATGAGGTTTTCTATCCTAGAGTCCTTTTTCACCATTAGAAACTTTTTCTTGTATTTTCAATTTTTTGTTGTCCTTCATGTCTGCTTTTTTTAGAAATTTTTCATGTTTTCTATTTATCGTATCTTAGCTTCTATGTCATCTATCTTAGATTCCATGCCATGTTTCTTACATCCATGAGATCCGCTTTTCCACCATCCATCTCTAGTTTATTTCCATCTTAGCTTCCATGCCTTTCTTCAAACTGTCCATCTTCACTTCCACTCCATCCATCTTAGCTTCCATGCCTTTCTTCAAATAGTCCATCTTCACTTCCATGCCTTTCTTCAAAACTTCCATTTCATTTTTTGTTGCTCTTTGTGAGAGTGAAATTTGTTGCACTTGCTCTTGTAATTTTGATAGATCATGTTGCAATTATTCATCTTCATGAGTCATGGTAGAGCCAACTGAAGGCAGGCTTAATGGGTGTTAAATTCTTTTTAGGTTCCATTTTAGAATCCAATATTGATACCTATTCTTTTACTAGCTTTGAGGAGCTTGATATTGAAATTGTATTATCTCTGTGCTTGAAAATCTTCGATATCTGAAATTCAGCCCTGTAGTAGCCCTCTGAAGCTTCTTTCAAATGCCACAGGTCTGACTTGATTTTGATGCTCCAAGACAAAGTTGTGTCCAATCTCCCACAATGACCTAATTCTAGACTGGTTCAGTAGAGCGAATTTGTACGACTTGCCACGTATCACTGTTTTGTCCTTTGTCTCTGAAATTGATAGCGAAGAAACTACAGGCTGTGTACTTGTGACCACTTTTGACGGCACTCCAATCCAATCTTCAGAGAGAGAGTTATTGAACTTTTTCCACGATCACCTCTTTGAGATGAAATTCAGGAGCCTGAAAAAGCACTACCTTCCACAGATCATATCTCCAAAAATATTGCGAACCAAGCTCTGAAATTTTTTGACGAATTTCCTCAGGATTTCAGCTTCGCACCATACGAATTTCAGATTCTGAACCTTCGTAGAAAAATTTTTATAGCGAAAATGCCACGATGACCTGTTTAGGAGCTTGAAAAAAGACCTAACTTCCACAGATGATATCTCCGAAAATATTGCGAACCAAGCTCTGAAATTTTTAGACAATCTTCCTCGGGATTTCAGCTTCGCACCCTAAAAATTTCAGCTTCTAAAACTTCGTAGAAAAAAAGTTATAGCGAAAATGCCACGATGACCTGTTTGGAGCAGCGAAACCCTAGAATCCAAAGCTCCGATACCAAATGTTGTGTAACCAGCTCCAAAAATAGAAGAAAAGAGATATCAACGCCTTAGAAATAAGCCACTTCGAGGGGGAAACCTCCAATACATTACATAAATGAAAAATTCTTGGATGATACAATTTACAAAACCTCCTTTCTATTTATAGGAGTCCATGTGGCCATAATGTAATCCTAGTGGGCCACAATGTAATCCTAGCCGACCTAACAATAATAATTTAAGGGCACAATAATAAAAAAATGGGGGTTACAAGGGTACAATAATAACAATAAGGGGGTTACACTAACAACAATAAGGGACTATACTAGTAATATAGGGACCTAACACCTTCGGATACTACATGGTAATGGTATGGTAGAAGGTATGTCTAATTTCTCTTTGGATTTCGATTTCTGTGAACATTGTGTATATGGGAAGCAAAATCAAGTGAGTTTTCCTTCTGTTGCTAAGAAGGCAAACAAGCTATTAGAGCTTGTGCACAGTGATGTGTTTGGACCTGTTTCGGTTCCATCAGTGGGAAAGTTTGTGTACTATGTTTCATTTATAAATGACTTCTCAAGGAATACATGGATATATTTATTGACGAAGAAATTTGAATTCTTTGAAAGATTTAAATAATTTAAGGCTCTGATGGAAAACCAGACAGAGAAGAAGATAAAGGCGTTGAGAACAGATAATGGCGGAGAGTTTTGCAAGAAGGAATTTGAAGAGTTCTGTAAGAAGTGTGGTATAGCATGATAGAATACTACTCCATACACACCTTAGCAAAACTAAGTTGCATAAATAATGAACATAATGCTGATGGAAAAGGCAAGAAGCATGCTTAGTGGTACCAGGTTAGGATAGGAATTCTGGGCAGAGGTAGTGGAGACTGCATGTTACTTGGTTAACATATCACCTTCATCAACATTGGAGGATAATACTCCACATGAGGTATGGACTTGTAATAAACCCTCTCTTTCACATCTAAGGGTATTTGGATGTGATGCATATGTACATGTTCCAAAGGAGAAAAGGACCAAGTTGGATAATAAATCTGAAAGGTGCATCTTTATTGGGTATAAGGATGGTTTAAGAATTTACAATATTTGGAACCCAGAAACAAGGAAGGTTGTGTACAGTCGAGATGTGGTGTTTATAGAGGTGAAATATGTTGTTAAACATGAAGTCCTACCAAAGGAAAATGAGAAGACAAAGTTTGAGCTAAAGGAGGATGAATCAGACTCTAAAACAAAACAAGATTCAGAAGAGGAAGAACCACAAAATCCACTTGAGAGAAGATCAGTTCGGGAAAGAAGGCAACCAGAAAGGTATAGTCCATCTTATTTTTGTTCAATTTTTTCTTTAACTATCACTGATGATGATCCAAGAACTATTAGGGAGGTAGTGGATTCAGAGGATGGAAAACCCTGGAAGGAGGCCATGGTTGATGAAATAGAATCCTTGCACAAAAATGAGGCATGGGATCTGGTGGAGTTTTCAATTAGAAGTAAGCTCATTAGGAGAAAATGGGTGTTTAAGAAGAAGATGAATGTAGAAGGCAAGGTGGAGAAATACAAAGCTTGGTTGGTAGAAAAAGGTTATTCCTAGGTTCCGAGAATTGATTTTGGTGATATTTTTTCTCCTTTTTCCAAGGTTACTTCTATTAGGTTACTTTTATCTGTTGTTGCTGCATTTTATTTTGAGATTGAACAGATGGATGTGAAGACAACATTTCTTCACGGAGATCTGGAAGAGGAGACCTACATGAAGCAACCTGAAGGATTTACAGTCAAGGGTAAGAAATAACTAGTATGCAAGTTAAAAAAGTCTTTGTATGGTTTAAAACAGTCACCAAGGATGTGGTATCAGAAATTTGATACCTATATACAAGGACTTTGCTTCACCAAAAGCAAAGAGGATCATTTTTTGTATTTTAAATTAATCGGTGATCGTGCTATTTATTTGGTCTTGTATGTGGATGATATGTTGCTGATTGGAAAAGACAAATAAATTATCCAAGATTTGAAGACCCATGTAATGTTCCCAACTCAGGAACAACTACACTATTGGGAATATTTCAATATATTACCAATGTGGAGATCAGCAATACATAAACATGAGCTGGAAATAGCAATGAATGCATTAAAACCAAAATTCCGGAAGATCCACATAACCATTACATTAGATTATAGCAGCAATAAATGTATACAAGATCTTGAGGAAATGATCTCTCAAGCTAGGCAATGCAGCCTCAATGAAACATGTACATGAAATATGGAGAAATATTGCTATATAAAAGAGACCCTGGCTATGACTGCGCAATCCATGAGGCAGAAGTGCTGCAAATAATTTCAACATATGGATATAGCAATATGTGGCTCAAATAAATAAGGGGGAGCAAGATCTCAACCCCTGGGAACAGACAATACACAATCCTCAAAGGGATTGGATGAAACATACACAAAATGGAAAATCTGCAGAAATGTCGGAGTTGTTGGGCAGCAGCTGCAACTCAAAGCTAGAAATGGATGTAGATAGCTGATGATGTTGCAATAGATGGCTGAATATCATCCAAAGGATCTCTAGAATGAAAGGCTAATCCTCTCATCTAAGATCCAACCCTCCAAACATGTGGAGCAATTCTCCACTGCAAATGCACTCGGAAATAACGCAATCTAGAGAAGGGACTGTGTTGTTGGTGAAGAGAAATGTGTGGCCTGATGCCAATGATCTGCAATATGCTCCTGGATCTCCCTCACTAACCTCCCAGAGGAATAGAAGCTCCCTCCTTTGACAGATGAGCCAAGGAAATGGTGTATGGTGTCCTCCATTACAACACCCCAGCAACACTGCGTTATACTTGAGCAGAAATAACGCAGTAACTGAAAGGAGAAGCTTTGGCCTTGAGCCAAGAGATATGGAGAATGAAGAACAATCCTTAAAGAGCTACTCAAGAAGGAGAAGAAATCCTAAACAGGAATTCCCCGAAAATTCTTGCTAAACAGTAGAGAATGCACAATTGTCTGAATAGACAATGAGATGAATAATCATAAGCATGAGTAACAATGGCTCTCCTCCTCTCCATATATAGCAAGTGAAATCTCTCTCTCCATGGGCCCCATCCATTAGGGTTTCCTCCACCAAATATCCTCTTCCTCATTCACACTGTGTTGTCTCATAAAGTGATCAACTCCTCCTATGGCAGCGCTTTTGACTTGGTCAAACATGACCTTGTCTTCATGCATTTTCCCCTTTTCACACATGAGGGTGAAAAATGAAGCTACTCTAACGATCCCTTTCATTTCATGAGGGATTTTATTCATGTCTTTAATAAGAATGGGTCCCTTTACCCATTTATTTAGCTGCAATGTGATTAAAGAAAAATTTTAATGTTGCATTTACCCATGTGCTAAAATGGGAACATTACAGTCCTCCCCTCCCAAATGTTGCTTGTCCTCAAGCAACTGCAAGGATAGAACTAAAGAATCTCCACCCATGGCATGGAGTCTGAAATATGTTGAGGAACATATTCCTCATGTAGACTCTCCATCCCCCAAGAAATCATTTATACAAAGTGAGTTACCTCCCAACATGGCAACTCCTGAACATCATCTTCCACCTCAAGCTTCGGAAATGAAGGTGGGATGAAAATTTGAACATGGTAGGAATTATGGCCAACACCACGCTGTCCTTTTCTCCACTTATAATAAGTGTAGAGTGTGTGCTAATATTGGGCTGCAACATTGTTGCCCTCAAGTGGAAAAATGAAGACTAGACCTCCAAGGATCTCTTCTCTAGCCTTATGAAACATGTTGTCCCAATCCATCTCATATGTGATGAGCTAGAAGTCATCATCATATGGCATCCAAGAAATCATATGGCTCACCTCAAATGGAAACAAATTTTTTTCTATAGTGGCCACATGTCCTCTCATGTTCCCATTAGAACATGCAATGCAAATAATGTGGGAGATTTCTCCCCCAAGGGACACATTCAACCAATGTGCCATTCCCCCAATCATGCTCTCAATAAATACAAAGGCAAAAGCAACATAATGAACCATAATGTGAACCATGCTTGTTGTCATGTGTGCCAAGGGAGAAGGACAATGATCCCTCAATTGTAACCAATGCAATTTTACCCTCAACTGCAAAAGAGTATGACAAAAAGTGTGGCTTCTCAACCACTTTATTGTTGTCCTACTCTCCTCAAATGTATGGAGAAAGTGAATGATGTATGGTGCGAGGTGAGTATGTCCTCCAAAATACATTTCTTCCCCAAGTCCTCCTAGGGAGTGGTCACCAATAGTGCTCATGGCCTCAAGTAGACCATGGGGTCTAGAGAAAAGAATGCCCCTCCTTGGAGCAACATCCTGTACATATATGGTTAAGGGATGTATATATAAGTCATCATACAAATAAAAAATACCCTTACCATAAGTTTTGCTCATGCAAATGGAATGGCTCAAAAATGAGTCTCCTCTCATCCTCAAAGAGAAAAGATGTGGTTGTGCTAACTCCTCCAAAGGGTTATGTATCTCCTTCATCTACACATGATCTATGCATCTCTTCATATGTTGATTTGTCAATATCATGCAAGCAAGATGATCCTGGGAATACTCCATCAACAACCCGGAGCTCCAACATGGATCTATCTTCCATAGTGACAGCGTTGATGATTCCTTATGAAGGACATCTATCATATGGTCATCTCCTTCTTTGACATCTCTATTAGTATGATTTTTTTGTCGGAAAAAGACCACTATAGCTATGCATAACAAATAGCCCTAACATCAATTATGGCTTCCAATATCTTCAAATCTGTAGTTAGTTGATCAATACAAAGCTGCATAAATCTAGATCTATGCATAAAAAGACATTACGCAGTGAAAATGAAATTTTTCTCCATGCATCCAATTGACAAGACAAGAACAATGTTTTTGAAAGAATTTTTTATATTAAAGGGCACCTGAGAGGAAAACAAGAAAGATGTTTCCAATTCTCCTCAATGGGATGGGTTCTTGAAAGTCCTCAGCACTTCAGATCAAAAATTTCTCTCTCTTGTTGGTGTAGAAAACCTAGAAAAACATAGAACTCAAAGGGAGCTCACAAAGTGGAATGATAGAAAATTTGACAATGATAATGGCTCAAAGTCAGACCAAGAGCATAGATCTAGAGTGATCTAGTAGGAAATGAAAGGTGACAAATGAATGGAAACCCTTTCTATTTATAAATAAAATAAATATTGGAGTCTAGGAACTTCCTGCATTATGGTATCATTATTAATCAAATTCTAGAACCACCTTTTAGGAATATTTTATTATATTTGTTGGATGGGAAAGGATTTTTGACTTGGGTCAATTCCTTTATTTATAAATAATAAGTAAATAAATGGTTTATTTATTATTTTAAGGAAATGGTGTAAATATAATTAAATAAATAATGATTTAGTCAAATTTAACTAGGAATATTATTTAAATAAGGATTAAATAACTTATTCCTAGGAAATAATTAAATAAATAAGGATTTATTTAATTGATTTCCTTATTTTGGGTTAAATATGACCAGGAATAATAATTAAATTGATGTTTAACTAATTATTCTTTGAGGAAATATAAACAAATATAGATTTGTTTATTATTTCCTTTTGGGGTTTCCTGTTTAGACCATAAACAACTTAATAAAGGTGTTTTAATAAGTTATTTTACATAGCGAAAGCAATTGTACTTAGGTAAAATTAATCTTACATGGTGTACTTCTGGGTCCATCTAATGATAATAGGTTAGATGACCAAAAAATGGTGTAACAGATTAAGCCCCTCAAAGATACGAGTGTTAGGAGCAAATCGTATGACCAAAGATGCGTTGTAAGAACTCAATCACTGTACACCGACATCAAGAGGGAAGTCAGAGAGAGAAATGTAAGGTAGTCTAAAGTGTTAAAGAACTAGACCCTGAGGAGATGAGACTTACAGGTGCAACAAGTCTCGTTTTATGAGAGGGTACTTGTGCTAGAGGTGGCGGGGGAGGCATACCTATGCCCGCTGAGACAAAGTATAATAGAATAGTGTGTCCAGTAAACAAGGGACTGAACTATAAAGTACATGCTAGCATAAACATGAGCCAGATAAAAAATATAATAAGGAATCCCACATAGATGTTGTGCCTGGGATAACAGCCAGGACTTATACAATAATATCTGAGTACATGAGATACAAATACAACCCAAATGCCCCCTATAAATGGGGAAGGGCTCACAAAATCTGGTTGATACATGCAAATCAAAGACGTGATGCGAGTGGCTAAGGCCAACATCATCAAATATATGGAGCTGCATCGAAGGTTGCAATTAAGAGGTCATTCAGGCATGTGGGGGGCTACCTACAGGGCCACCCCGTCATGAGGGTTGAGACATCTCACACACACCCTAGAATCACCAATAGCTGTTGCTGCATCACTAAACCATCAAGTATACGGATCTTGATCATGCTGAAAGGAGCTGGAGTCGAGAAACAATAAAGTCAAAGAGTAATGAGAAATCCCTTTGCCTGATCCGAGGCACCGAACAAGTGGAGAAGCTGGAACCAAGGTACACTACCCTCTAGACCTATCTTCTAGAGTGAAAGAGCTGATGTCGAAAGAAGGAGGTCTGCCATAGGGATCCACAACTAAGGCACGAGAGAAAATAGTAGAGCGACTAACAGACTAACACTAATGATAATGATGATATGGGAGATACTGAGTAGCGGATGGATGACTTCCCTTGTTAGAGCATAAAGGGCATGGATGACTTGACAGTGACTGATGCAATCTCAAGAGGGATAGGGGATAGTGGAACTGAAAGCCATCATGTGCGACACGAGAGAGAGACCAAGCAATGAAGGATGGAGGACTATAGCGGGGCACAAAGGGACTCGGGATAGACTCCATAAATGCAATGATGATGCAACTCGGATGCTCTAAACAAGGGCGACTCGATGGTGTTGCCACATAGTAAAGGTCCAATGGGGGACCATAAAAACATGAGTACAAGAGGGTAGATCATGATGAAAATCTTCACGAACAAGGACAAGTATGGAGGCAAAGTGGTGCCCCAAATACAAGTGTTGTAAGTGAGGAAATCCGATTTGAAGGAGAGGTGGATCGACCCTTCGTGGAGAAAATGTGTCCTGGTGAAGTATCAAATCATGAAAAACTAATAGATACCCAGTTGAGTGCTCGGTGAGAGTGTTCCAACGGTGCAGACGGTGTGTCAAACGGGGCTACGGTTTGGTCGCAGCGGGCGAAAGAAAAATCAAGGGTTTTTCTTCTAATAAGGCATTTTCCCTCCAAGTGCATTCATTTGCTTGTGTAGCTGTGGTGAATGTAGAGAGGAGAGGAGGCCCTAAATCTTGCGACGATCGTAGCGGACAAAGCAACCATTGGAATTGAGATCCATTAGTTGCAGGTAAGAGGCCTAATCCTATTCTTTGTTTTGGATGGATTAAAAGTTCAGATTAGGGTCCCAGATCTTAGGAACAACCCCTCCCTCATTTTTACGGCCAGGTCACACTTTTTGGGCTAAAAACTGCGACCTGGGAAGCAGGTTTTGGCCTAAAAAGTGCGATCTGTCCCAGAATTTGGCCAAAAAGTGCGACCTGTCAGATGAAGGTGATTTCAGCGCTGTTATGGGCTGAGAGTTGGGTTTTTTGTAATTGGACACAGTTTTTCCTATTTGTAGACTGAAAAATATGATATTTTTGTGTAGATATGGCAGATATATAGATCAACTGGAGAGAGAGAGACCTGGGTTCATTACGGAAAGAGATCCAAGCGGATTAGGGTGTCCGTCGTGCACTAGCCAGGTTTGGGGTTCTGAAATTTGTGGAGAACCCTCTGATGAGAGATGGGGAGGAATTGTTGGCCCGGATTGTCAGTTATTGGGATCCAGATCATGAGGTATTTATAGTGAAGGGGCACAAGATCGAGTTGATAGTCCAGGATTTGTATTTCTTGACTGGTCTCCCACCATTAGGGATAGTGGGAAATACACAGCTAGTGTTACCGCGAGGGCGTAACATTATAGAGTTTATAGAGTGACATTGTCGACTAGGCCTCCGAATCAAAGGGACTTGGATACCGATTGGGGATCTAGAGAGGTTAGAGACCTGTGCATTGGTGGCAGCAGTGTTGCGGATCCTGGGCAGCTAGGCGCTCCATCACATCACTGGAGGACAGATGATGATTGTGGAATCAGTGTTGAGTGGGACCTACTATGGGTGGGCCCAAATGATTTTGGTGTCGTTGAAAGAACAGTTGTCGCTTTGAAAGTGGCAAGTGAACCATGATTGCTCGTATGGGACCGTGTTGTGCTCCTTATTTTTCGAGAAGATCCCGACCTTGCGACCTCGTGTATAGCTACCAGATGGGGGTCCGAGAGAACCCAGGATGCGCCGGTGGGTGCGTTCATTGTGTAGAGGAGGAGGAGGGGCGGTCGGGTGGGTGTTCCGACCTGAGTTCTTTGCCCATTGGGATCAGATGTCGTTATACATAAACGACTATCCCTATAGTGGGATGAGTTATTATGGAGATCTGGACTTGCCACTTCTGCCTGGTCGAGTATGGGGGCCTGATGGTAAGTGACAAGTGACTAATATTTTATGTGCATGTTAAAGTTTGTGAATAGTATATATGGTACTGATTCTTATACTTTTGGTATGCAAATATAGCTCTGGTGAAACTGGCTGGATATATGGGACGACCTGCCGTAGTAAGGACTGCAGGTGATAGTGGCTTGAGAACAGCACAGAATGAGGATATGAACGCTCTCCTAGAGGACATCCATCATAGATGTGAGGGGCTACTGACCAGTGTATTGGAGCAGGGTTGGCAAGACTTAGATGACCAGTACATAGAGTTATGTATTTGGCTACCCTCGGAATGGCGAGGTGTGATGCGGTGCATGGCGATGGTCGGTCAGACTGTGCGTGATATATGAGCTGTGGGAGTAGAGCCATTGGCTCAGGATCCTCTAGAGAGTGACTAGATGTAGGGCAGGTAGTGCCCCCTAGTGTGTATGTAGGGGCAAGTGGTTCCCCCTGGTTTTGAGTTTTGTTTTTTGTAACATGCTGTGGGCATGTCGTATGTATCAAAGTAGATGGACTCTAAAAACATGTTATATGATATATATTATGAATATGCATTGTGTTGATGATTTGAAATTTTATTGTCTTATGTGTGATAAATGCCAGTCTAGAACATGGTTTGCAATGCTATCTACGTAGTGATTGTGTCCTTTAGGCACATGATTAAAAGTAATGAATCAAAATTCACGTATCAAAAGTTTCACTCGTAAATATCGTCTAAACAGGATAGGGTTATGCACACAATAGACACCATTGAGTTGTAAGACAAGAAGCAGAGAATCTAAACGAACGTGCAGATGGAGGATGCGATGAGAGAGGGCATCGGCTAAGAGGCCACGTACTGCATCATATTCGGCCTGATTATTGGTGGCATTACCAATGCAGACTCCATTAGAGAGAACGAGGGTATGCAAGGGGGTAAAGATGGCCCAAGTGGCCGAGGCTAGATTCCGGGAATAGCGACTTGCCCATCGGCATAGCCAATGTAATGTGTGGATGGGAGGTCCTACAAAATATTGTCACAAGACAAGAAACGAGAGGAGGAAGAGCAATGATGGCAGCGTGAGTGTAGGGTAGACATCAAATGACAACTATGGGAGGGAGTAGTCTGGATAGGATGGCTATGAATCATAGACTGAATAGAGGGTGATGTATGAGGGCTACGGGAGGAATAGCTGGAGCTCATGCTGCGAAGAACATCATAGAGACGGATGGTATCATGCCGGTGATGGGTGCGAAAGAAAAGGTAAGGGAAACCACATGACGCTGCAAAGCTAACTAAATCATCAGCCTGGGAAGAAAGGCTCACATATGAATCGTCAGGGGGGATGACAGAAGAACAAGTAAAAGTATGGTCAATGGATGTAGAGCCCGAGAATGTCGCTGAAGGGAGATCAAGGAAAATAGACGGAGGGGATTCAGAGAGAATTTACTCCGAGGGTCGCATGGATGATGATAGGTATAGGATGGGGGCGGCAGGTTCCATCATTTCAACATCAGGAGGGCGAATTGTCAATGGTAGCAGGGGGATCCTCAAGTTGACTTGACGCATATTACGCGAGGATGGGAGAGGCGGATTGATTTTGTTCAACGTCATACTCGCGAATGACCTCTAAAGAGGCGTGGTAATGTGTTAGGTGAGGATAATGGTGATAATAATGGCCATGGACACCACACAGAGCACATGGTTTGTTGATGTGAAGAGTCTTTGGGTTCTTGGCTGCGGACGAAGAAGAATCAGAGGGTTCAGGGACCGTAGACTCAAGGAACACGACTTTAACCATGGGTTTGATATGGGGCAACTCAGGACAAGTATGGGTGGCATGAATGACACCATCACATAAGGCTCAAGGCTTGGCGGGTGGAGGAGGGGTAGGGTCAGTTGGGGTGGCCTTGTCTTTGGATGCCCCCTTGCGAGCTTTTCCTTTCTTTCCTGTAGCTGTCACAGCAGGAAAATGGTCTTGTTGAGCTGCAGGTGCCACTGTAGCGATGGAAGAAGCTAAGGGAATTGGTTGAACCGGTGTCAAAGCAAGGTAAGGTTTGGGGTGACCGGGTGGGGTAGCGGCTAGAGGTTCAAGGTACCAGACACGTATGCCCAGGATTAAATTGGGGAGGGAGAGAGTGGCCATGATGGGGACTGAATAAACTCTGGGAGGGGGAGCAAGGAAAGGTATCTGACCAGCGAGGTAATGGCCAGGAGGGATGGCTCCAAGAGGGTTGAGACCTGGTGGGACCGACCCTGGAGGATAAAGGGGCTCTTGGGCACCAGTGGTAGAAGAAGGGCCAGAAGGAAGAGGTCCAGCTGGATGGGGCGAAGGGATAGGAGCAGGTTGCGGCGGGCGAGGTTGAGGTTGTTGACTAGCTGAGGCAGGTCGCTTAAGGTTAGCCCAAGATGATTGCATCATGAAAACATTCGCTAAGCTGGGATCAGAGAAAAGAGGAGGAGGAAGACTAGGGAAGGTTCCAAGCAAGGAGGAGTCTTTGTAGACGCCGAGGGAGACACTAGTTAAAGAATCGACGGTTTGCTTATTGGCTACAGAAGAGATAGTTGACTCAGGGGATGTCTGAGATTTTGGCTCATGATATGTCAACTGGTAAATGGTGATTGTCTTTCCATTATGAGGGAAAAACATCTTACGGTGGACCGCAGACGGGACAAAAAACATGACATAGGTTTAGCTATGCCCCAAAAGAATGTTATAATCAAGAGGGGCGTCGATGACTTCAACGTCAACGCAAACAGTCTTGCCCACAAGAGTGATAGGAAAATTACGGAATAGGCCAATGGGCTGGGAGGCATGGCCATCCCATGCACGAAGGGTGATGGTGGAAGAGGATAGCTCGGGAGATCCGAGTTGTTTCCAAACTGAAGCAGACATCACACAGGTGGATGCCCCTTCATCGATAATACACCGAGCGACGTTGGCATTCCGGATTTTGACTAGGATTTGGAAAGCAATGGAAGCAGGAAGGGGAGGATGGTCTGACTGAAGGGCATCGAAAATAATCAATTGGTCATAAGCAGGATCTACAGCGCCCATGGAATATAGTAGAGCCTTCCTTTGAGAAGGACATGACTGGAGGAGTTCTAGTGTTGAAATGGCAGCAGGGGATTGTGCCAAATCATCTACTATGTTATACGAATGGGCAGCTCGACTAGAAGCAGCATTTCGGTGTAATGGGCCCTTAGGAATCTTGGTATGAACCTCAGCTTTGGGCTGAGGATCTTCAAGGGACCATTGGGTGTTGACAGAGGCTCTGTAGGACCTGAAGATGGTGACTCGGGGACAGACGGAGCGGGAGGCGTGGAGTACTGATGAGACCAAGTTTGAAGGTTAAGGTCGACGATAAGGGGTGGGTCAGATTTCATCATGAGAATTTGGTAATCAGAGGAACCAGAAGGGGAAGGGTGAGTGGTTACCGATGCGTGAGGTGGTTGGGTAGCCACAAATCATTACTGAGGGAAAGGTTCGGTAAACACAACTGGTTGAGAAGTAGTCGCATTGGGGGGAACAGTAGGGGAGGCATGCTGTCCTCGCAATGTGGCCTGCGACTCCCACATCTGCCGCATCTGTGGTAATAGGGGACAATCGTGAGTGTAATGACCATAAACACCGCAACACGAACAAGGCTTATTGGTGCGAAGAGGCCTATCTGGCTTGGGCTGAGAGGCTTGTTGCTGGTTAGAAGTAGTAGAATCAAGACTTGAAGGATTGGATCCACGATTACCAGGGGCATATTTATTTTGATTGCCTTTCCTCTTTCTTTGTGGAGAAGGAGGATTAGTCGCACCCTGCTGTGCAAATACTTGCCCTGAAGGGGGTAGTAGTTGTTATGGTGAGGGTTGAGAAGGCAAGGGAGGTGGAGGTCCAAATGCTGGAGGAGCTGGGACACCAGGCTGTGGGTAAGGATAATGGTTAGGATGAGAAACATTGAGGTAAGAAGGAGGTGGGGCAAAAGGAGGAGGCATGCCGTATCCTGGATACATGCTACTTGGAAGGGGAAAAGTGCTGGAGGTGCTGGCCCCTCCCAGAGGGAAACCATAGCCCATAGGATATTGAGCGTAGGTATGCGAAAGAGCTCCAATGATATCGTCGACAGAGTGAGGTGCCCCCAGGGTGTTAGTGCCACCGGGTCTGGGGAGGTCAGGAAGGACGGTATAAACATAACCATATTGAGCATAGATGAGGTCATATTTCAAGGCTATTTAGAGGGTAACTTCTTCGGTTTGAGGGAACTGGGATGCAACATCTTTTCCAATGGTAGGTAAGAGAGAGCAAAGGAACCAATCCATGTAGACCCGATATTCAAAGGTGGGAGCTCGACATAGGCTCCTTCTTCTCCGCCATTCCTAGACATGAGCGAAAAGGCGGGTCGAAGATTATTGACGGAAATAAGTCAAGAGTTTGGTACCAGTGTCGTATCAGAGAGGGAGCTGGAAATAAGATAAGAAGGCTTGGGAAATGGTCGCAAAGGTGGTATGGGAAGAGGTGGTCTGATCAACATACCATTTAGAAGCTTCGTCTGTAAGTGTGCGTTGGAACAATCTAAGACGGACATAATCGTCAGTAATGGAATTGGAGGAACACCACATGTGGAAAGATCGGATATGGTTGGAGGGATCTTCACTAGCAAGGCCTTCAAACATGGGAATGTCGGAGGGGAGCTTGGTTGGCATAGTAGGCCAACTAACATCGTGGCGGATAGGATCGTTGATCAACTGATTGAAATTGGGGAGACTGAGACCTGCCATATAAGGGAGCAAAGGGACAGTCGAGGTAGTTCCCGTGGTGGTAGTAACAAACCCAACAGTAGGACCATGGTTGCTGCTAGCATTAGGCCCTGAACTAGACATGGTGAAGGTAATAGGGGGAGAACTAGAAGTAGGGGGAGAACCCAAATAATCAGAAGAAGAGTCAGAGTGCGGACTCGGGGGAGGACTAAATCGACGATGGTGGGAAGGAGTAAGTCGACCAACCGGAAACTGAGGGTGAAGGCCAAGAAGTCTCTGGGATATATGCCTTGGGGGCACAATGATGATGGCACAAAGGGAAGAAGAATAACCGACAAAGGTAGGGAGGTGCAGAATCAAGTGATGTCAATGTCGAAACAAGGGCAGAGAGGTGCAGTGTCAATTGATTTTAAAGTCTTTGCCTGGCAGTGGTAACCAGACTCTTCTTTACTTAGGGTCAGTGTGTGGTGTGTGTTAATTTTAATTTTTAAACCCTGACGTTTTGAGGGTAAAAGAAAAAGTGTGCTGCGTAACTGAAAATAAATCTACAGAGAACAGTAAATAAAGTTGAAAGAACAGAAAATTAACAGCTAACAATGCATTGATCTAACCCAAGAAGGCAGGTCCTTGAAAACTGGTCTAAAAGAGGGAAAAAATATAGTCAAAACACACTGAAAAGGGGTCAATAGATCTAAGGTCGGGAGGGACAAGGATCTAAAGGAGAAATATGCTGAAAAGAGGTGCAGAAAATAGCAAAGAGGCAGAGGCAAGTTTGCTGCAACAAAGGAGGAAATCAGCTAAAGGTAGAAGGGACAAGGAGGTGACCCTAGAGGCAAACCCAAACAAAACTATATGAGGTGTTTTGAAAGGGAGAAGAGCTGATCTAATAGGGATCTGAAAATGAGGTATCAGATCTGAACTGAAACTTTGAAAATTCAGACGTCTGAAACAACTAAAATTCTTCCACAAAAGGTGGAGGGTACTAAAGCCCTAAGGGGAAAGATTCCCACTTAGTTGAGTAAAAAAGATCAGAAACAGGTCTAAACGGGCAGAGACAGAGGCTAGAAAACCCTGACAGAAGCTTCAGAAAAACCCAGAAAAATTGCTGGAAAAGTGCAGAAAAAAGTGCAGGTCGCAGGTTCTGACCTATTTTCAGTCCAGGTCATAGTTTTGGGGCATAAAAGTGCATCCTCCAAGCCAAGTCGTAGGTTTTGGGCCAATAAGTGCGACCTACAGATCCGGGTCTCTCGGCGGCAGATTTCAGAAAAAGTTTTCGTCTCAACTGCGGTTGATGTCTATCACCTGCGCAATAGGGCCAGAAACACACGGAAGTTAAAAATTTTAATGCTTGAGGGTTTTTTAGGTGAAAAACAACATAAAAATAGGAAAAACAAAAAACTGAGGAGAAACCCTAGGGCTTGAAATAGCTGGATATGTAGGAATATATAAAACGACAGCGGTCGCAAAAGAAAACCCGTGTGGAGTCGCCAATTGTTAGTATGAATATTTTTTCGGAAAAAGACCACTTTAGCTACGCAGAAAAAATAGCCCTAACATCAATTATGGCTGCCAATATCTTCAAATTTGCAGTTAGTTGATCAAGGGAAAGCTGCACAAATCCAGATCTATGCATAAAGAGACATTAAGCAGTAAAAATGAAATTTTGCTCCATGCATCCAATAGACAAGACAAGAACAATATTTTTGAAAGAATTTTTATATTAAGGGGCACCTGAGAAAAAAAAAATAAAGGTGTTTCCAATTATCCTCAATGGGATGGGTTCTTGAAAGTCCTCAGCACTTCAGATCTACAATTTCTCTCTCTTCTTGGTGTAGAAAACCTAGACAAACATAGAACTCAAAGGGAGCTCACAAAGTAAATAATGGGGAATGTGACAATGATAATGGCTCAAAGTAAGACCAAGAGTATAGATCCAGAGTGATCTAATATGCAATGAAAGGTGACAAATGAATGGAAAAACCCTTCTATTTATAAAAAAAATATTAGGGTAGTCTAGAACTCGGTGCATGAATAAAATATTATTAACCAATTTCTAGAGCCACCTTTTAGGAATATTCTATTATATTTGTTGGAGGTAAAAATATTTTGACTTGGGTAAAATCCTTTATTTATAAATAATAAATAAATAAATGGTTTATTTTTTATTTTAAGGAAATGATGGAAATATAATTAAATAAATAATGATTTATTTAATTATTTATAAATGATTTAGTCCAATTTAACTAGGAATATTATTTAAATAAGGATTAAATAGCTTATTCTTAGGAAATAATCAAATAAATAAGGATTTATTTAATTGATTTACTTGTTTTGGGTTAAATATGACCAGGAATAATAATTAAATTGATGTTTAACTAATAATTCTTTGAGGAAATATAAACAAATATAGATTTTTTTTATTATTTCCTTTTGGGGTTTCCTATTTAGACCATAAACAAGTTAATAAAGGTGTTTTACTAAGTTATTTTAC
>CM076580.1:1569545744-1569657108 GCA_034641835.2 Pinus albicaulis
AACTGTAATATCCCCAACGGGGAATAACCAGTAATACACAGAAATATGCCAGACAGATATACAAAATAAAATGCTGGAACCAGATCATGGAACAAGTACACATAGAATGCCAGAACACTAAGCCATTTTATTAATCTGAGAATACATATAGAGGAGTACAAGATAATCAGAATGAGTGCACCTATCCTTGCCCTAGGCAAGTGGAGATCCTCTTAGAACAAATAATGGCTGCAAATAGGGACAACGTCCTAGCTGGCTGAAGAATCTGCTATGAAGAACTGCTGCTGCAATGCACTGGAACTATGAGCTGGAAACTAGAAAGATGGCTGATCTCAATCCTCCCAACAAACCCCAGAAAATGTGAAACTGATGCTCCACCACCAATCAAGCCCTCACCAGTGAAAACGCTGTCTCTGCTAGTGACAGCGCAGAAGACAGATGAAAACGCTGGCAAGACGGGGTGAATCCAACCACAAGTCCTCCAGATGAGATGACCAACTCCTCAGGGCTGGAAACACTGAAAAATGCTGCCAAAACCCCACACAAATACCCTGCTCATCAGATCTGCGTCCTCCCTGACTGGATCTGCGTTCTCTCTGCCTGGATCTGCTGGATCTGAGTCCTCCCTAGCCAGATCTGCGTCCTATCTCTCTAGATCTGCGTCCCCCAGGGCTAGATCTGCTGGATCTGCGTCCTCTCTGCCCAGATCTGCGTCCTCTCTCTCCAGATCTGCGTCCTCCAGGGCTAGATCTGCTGGATCTGCGTCCTCCCTGTCCAGATCTGAGGCTCTCCTACCTGGATCTGCTGGATCTGCGTCCTCTCTGCCCAGATCCGCGTCCTATCTCTCCAGATCTGCGTCCTCCAGGGCTAGATCTGCTGGATCTGCGTCCTCCCTGTCCAGATCTGAGGCTCTCCTACCTAGATCTGCTGGATCTGCGTCCTCTCTGCCCAGATCTGCGTCCTCTCAAGAAGGGGATATCTCCTCTGCCAAATCTCCACCAGAAACTACTGCAATTTACCACTGAAACTGAAGGATGATGCTCAGAAAATAACCTTACTAGGGCAGGCACTCGAAGTCCCCCGAAGCTAAGGGTGAGATCTCAGTGGCTCCATTTAGTTTACTAAGCAGTCTTAGTGAGCCAGAGCTAAACAACCAGAGGCGTCTTTGAAGCAGACAGAAGTCTAGCTCTCAATAATAATATCAAATCATCAATGATCCAAATGAGGTGAGAACCTCTCCTTTTATAATGCCAAACTCCCTCCAAAACTTAACTCTCCTTTGACCTGCGCAGTTTACTTTGGGTCAGCGTGAGGCCTCCCCTCATATACGTGTGGACCCCCAAGGCCCCTTCTTTAAGTTATAACGTTAATCAACTAGGAAAACACTTTATTTTATAAAGTGAGGTGACTAAAGTGAGGTGACCCCTCTTATTTCTCACTTTATTTATTATTTCCAACTAAAGCGGCAAAATTAAACAAGAATGAAATATTCCAATTAGCAAGGCTAATTGGGAATATTACAGTCTCCCCCGGCAAAACGTTGCTTGTCCTCAAGCAACTGAAGTGATGGATGCTGTAAAGTCTGCTCGCTCTCCCAAGTGGCATCCTCGTCCGGCAAAAATTGCTTGTTCTCAAGCAATGCTTGAACAAGCCTACTCTCTAGCTGATGCTCCCCGCCGATACTGCAAAATGTGCCTGGGTCCCACTGAAACCTCTCTATCTCCTGCATCACCCTGATATGAAGGGATATCTCAATGCCAGGATCCCAAACTGGCCTCTCACAGTACCAGCCAACCAATAGTCCTCCCGGATCCCATCGCCACTGTGGCCAATAATCGCACAAGTCCCACGGCTCGGACTGTGCACTGCCTCTGGCTAAGACCAATGCTCTAAGAGGTGAAGACCACCAAGAAGCATCAATGCTCTCGGGCTTCTGCTGCGCTGTACCTGTAGCCGCATATGCTACCCCTCCAACTGCATACCAACTCATCACCTCTATCCAATCCAAGTCCCGACTCCATCCCATGCCGATCCTGGTCTCTTGAAATCGGGAAGGAGTCTCGAAGTAATGACAACCGGTGCCCTCCTGCCAACTGGGATCTGTAACATCTATTATGTCCAAGGGCCCCTGCTCGACTGTGCTCCCTACGAGGAATACCGTACCATCTAGAGGGTACCAACTCATGATCTCCCGCCAGTCCATCCCAGAAGAAGAATCTGATGTAGCAACAACAACGGTATATGGAACATGCCTGGGATGTTGCTGCCAGCCTGTAATCAACTCCCACTGCTCTACCCTGTCTGCCAATGGAAGCTGCCTGTAGAAGGAAGCCCCTCTCTCTATAGTGGCCAAAAGTGGGCAAGGTATGCCGCAAGCTCCATCAATGTACTCCTGGAGAGTGCTACCCACTAAAAACGCTGCAGTTCTGCTGACTGCGAGTACATCTATCTGTGCCTCATCCCAGTGTCGACCCAAATATGGATGCTCCAACATATCCAACAGCTCCTGCTGTCTACTAGCCCCCTGCATAACAATCCCATCAACCTCCAACACCTCCAGATGATATGGATCTGCAACAGCTGTCACCGTACTCGATGTCAATGCAACTGACTGCTCCTCCTAGATGGCTGACCCCGCGGTTAGCTGCATATCCACCACAGACTCGATGTGAGTGCCCATCTGGCTCTCTCTCAAAGGAATATCATGCCTGATGTGAGTAGTGTCCTCCTCTGTCGACTCAGGCTCCATCACCTGCCGCTCTAGCTGAACTGTCACAAGTGACTCTTCACCCAGAGTATCTCTCGTAGAGTCCCATGACTGCTCACCCTGGACACTAGAATATAGCTCCAGTCTAATGTCACCATCCGCGCATGACTGCCCTCGCTCCCCAGAAGCGACCTCAACTGATCCTATGGACTCATGTGAAAAGGAGTCCTCACCCGGGCATACAGAAGGAATGCCCTCCTGTTCTACCTCCGCCATCTCATCCGCATCGAACATGCCATCCACCCTCTCGACAACGTGTCGATACAGTGTCTGGAGCCCAGACACATACTGGGATACTACCTCTGCTGTACCCCGTATCCTCTGCTCATGCATGATCTCGACATGCCCTGAGGGAAAAATGATGCATGTCTCCCTCATGACCTGCTCCCCAAGCGTAGGCTCGGTGATAACTGATGCACCACCTCTGCAAAGGATCATCTCATCCCCCAACCTGTGGCTGTCAACTAGCACACCAACCCAGCGCCACTGCTGAGAAGTCTCTCGCCTAGTGTACTGAGTGTCATCCAAATATCTTGGGTGAACCTCGCGTACCCTGCTGCTCACGCCCAAAGTGCCAAAGAACAACAACAAAATCAGTCGTGCCCATGGGTGATGTAGAAGAGTGTCTGATGTGTGAGTCCCCACAGATACCATCAAGTATCGCTCCTCTGTCTCCTCATCGATCCTGGGTGAAATACCCCCAAAGGTAAGCCCAGTGTCCCTGTCTGTGAGTCTCTCTGGATGCAATACTCTAAGACCCCGCTGTGCAGCACCGTATGCCCTCGCATACCGCTGATCATCCATATACTCCTCAACATGCCACTGCACACTGAGGCATACCCCTGTATACTGCTGGATACCATGTACTACTGCTGTACCACCCTAACCATCCCGTGCCCTGACTGTGTCCAGGCATCGGTCACTCTCTGCATGCTCTCAATGTGATGTAGGATACTCCTACCCCACAATGCAGTCTCACACACTATGGTACACCACCATGCTACTCCATGTCCACCGGCCATCCACCGCTCAATGCTAGAGGCTCCCACACATCCATGGATGTGATGTCCTAGAGCTGTGCCTCTACGTATCGGACTACCACCAATCGGTATCGTCATGTCCACCGTCGCATCACTATACCCGCCGACAAATGGATCATCACTGCAAATCCTCCTCGAGGGGTCCGAGAAGTGAATCTCCCTATGGGTCAGTAGTGTTACCACCACTGCTCGGCTCCGCTGCGTCCTCTGTGCCCCACACAAAGGTGAAGAATCCTTGGCCCCATACACGGTGCCATCTGGTGCCCTGCCAATGCCACCTCCTCCGACAAGCTCCTGCCAAGGTGTGCTGACCACCCTGTGATCCCGTGTATGAATGTCATGCCAAGACAACTTAGGGAGTCTGCCCATAAACTGGTTGGCCACTGGAGCTGACCAAAACTGCCCATGCTCTACTACTAGGCCAACTGTACTCTCCAAGACATAGTCAGCCGACTTGCCTGGGAAACAGTAGGTGATCCCACCTGGATCCCAATGCCAATCTGGGGTTCCTGTACTCCCCATGCATATAAAATCCCGCTGGGCTACACTCGGATCTCCATAGCCCGCTCCACTGAGTACCAACTCAAAATCTCTCGCCATCCAACCTCAACATGTGGATGCTGTATGCTGTGCAACTTTGATCGTCTCATACCGCTATCCAACTCAACATATGAGATCTGACTAGGTGGCTCTGCCTCTCTCTCTCTAATGGGAAGAGATGACCCAACAATACTGCTAGTCCCCTCCATGCATGCCTGAAGGGGAATGATCTGACGCTCCCTCGTGCCCTCTGGTTGTACCATCAGGGAATCCAGCTGTTCCCCAATGCGGACCAACTTGGCCGCCGACTTGGCACAAGTCACTCTCATACCCTCCAGCTCCTGGTCCTGCAACAAAATGGTCTCCCGTACTGACGCGGCCTTCTCCCTCAAAACTCGAAGGTCCGTCCGAAGCCGATGATACCGCTGTCTGCGACCATCATCCGATACCTATGTATCTCCTAGTGTCTCATCGATAATGGATATATCTCCTGATACCTCACCCATCTGTCGTGTGCTGCTACCACCCGAAGACTCAGACATGGCTCCAGTCATCACCTCAGTGGATGGCTCTACCGGGGTAGGCTCTACCTCCTCCACTACGATATTAATCGGCACGGTCAAGGAGGTCTCTAATGATGGTGAGTCCTGTGTCACACTAGGTGTATCCTCGAACTCCCTGCAATCCTGTGTGTCCTCATCCTCCAAGTGCGAGGTAACCATTTTAATGGTTTTCCTCTCCGATACTCGGTCAAGCTGGAAAGAGGTATCCAACCTGTCCACCCAAGCTTTTTTTGAGCGCCTGGATGACCCGTCAAGTGTCGGTAGATGAAATCTGTCCACTGTGCGCTGTAAGCCCCTATCATGTGAGTGCTTGTTCCCTCTGTGAAAGTTGTGAGGTCTACTATCACGCTGGAGTTGAACATAATCTCTATTAGCTGTGCGGTGGTAGTCTCCACCATGATGATGCCGGTGCCCCCGGTGATGATCACGGAGTCTAATGCCATACTGGATCTGGACATATTTTCTGAACGAGAGAGCCTCCATGAACGCTGGTCCGAAAGCCTGGTACTCTGCAAAAATGTCAGCCATCCGAGCCGGATCCATCTCTCGCTGTGCTGCTGTCCCTGCGTCCTCTGGCAAGAATGTGGGCATGGTAGGACGTTTGGGTGTATGTGATGCCATATGCTGAGTGGCATCATGCTCCGGCAAATGGCGGAATGTGCCTGATCCCTCACCAATCTGAAAACCCATTGGGGTTTCCCGCTGCCTAACCGCTAGCGCAGCGAGTCTCTGTGACACATCCTGTATGTGTTGGAGGAGCGTTTCTCTAAATCTCCTCTCATCATCATCAACTGCCATCGGCTCTTTCTGCTATGTGTCTATAGGCTCCTCAGAAACTGCACGGCTGCTGCAAAACCATACTGCTGCTTAACTTCGACCTCCGATTTACCCATTGAAAACTACTCAGAAAATTCCAGGAATCTGGGAAGGTGATCCTTGTCCAAAACCCAGAAAAACCCAGAAAACGTTTTTCCTAATTCCAAACGTCAAAATTTGACCCTTTATATTTTGGCCCTTTTTCCAACTGCGTTTTTGGTATTGCAACTGCTATTGCTCTGTATGATCTCTTTTCCGATGTCATAGACCACAGGCTGAGCCAGAATTATGCTCTGATACCACTGTAATATCCCCAAAGGGAAATAACCAGTAATACACAGAAATATGCCAGACAGATATATAAAACAAAATGCCGGAACCATAATATGGAACAAGTACACATAGAATGCCAGAACACTAAGCCATTTTATTAATCTGAGAATACATATGTAGGAGTACAAGATAATCAGAATGAGTGCACCTATCCTTGCCCTAGGCAAGTGGAGACCCTCTCAGAACAATAATGGCTGCAAATAGGGACAGCGTCCTAGCTGGCTGAAGAATCTGCTATGAAGAACTGCTGCTGCAATGCACTGGAACTATGAGCTGGAAACTAGAAAGATGGCTGATCTCAATCCTCCAGACAAACCCCAGAAATTGTGAAACTGATGCTCCACCACCAATCAAGCCCTCACCAGTGAAAACGCTGTCTCTGCTAGTGACAGCGCAGAAGACAGATGAAACGCTGGCAAGAAGGGGTGGATCCAACCACAAGTCCTCCAGATGAGATGACCAACTCCTTAGGGCTGGAAACACTGAAAAACGCTGCCAAACCCCCACACAAAGACCCTCCTCATCAGATCTGCGTCCTCCCTGATTGGATCTGCGTCCTCTCTGCCCAGATCTGCGTCCTCTCTGCCTGGATCTGCTGGATCTGAGTTCTCCCTATCCAGATCTGCGTCCTATCTCTTCAGATCTGCGTCCTCTAGGGCTAGATCTACTGGATCTGCGTCCCTCCTGTCCAGATCTGAGGCTCTCCTACCTGGATCTGCTGGATCTGCGTCCTCTCTGCCCAGATCTGCGTCCTCCAGGGCTAGATCTGCTGGATCTGCGTCCTCCAGGGCTAGATCTGCTGGATCTGCGTCCTATTTCTCCAGATCTGCGTCCTCTCAAGAAGGGGGTATCTCCTCTACCAAATCTCCACCAGAACTACTGCAATTTACCACTGAAACTGAAGGATGATGCTCAGAAAATAACCTTACTAGGGCAGGCACTCGAAGTCCCCCGAAGCTAAGGGTGAGATCTCCGACCGGAGACACTCAGTTTGCACTAAACAGTGCTGCAGACCGACTAAACAACCGGTGTGATGAAGTAGACAGAAGTCTAGCTCTCAATATCAATATCAAATCATCAATGCCAAAATGAGGTGAGAACCCCACCTTTTATAGTGCTAAACTCCCTCCAAAACCTTGACTGCGTCCTTCACTCTCCTTGGCCTGCGCAGTTATCCTTGGGTCAGCGTGAGGCCTCCCCTCATAATCATGTGGACCCCCAAGGCCCCTTCTTTAAGTTATAACGTCAATCAACTAGGAAAAACACTTTATTTTATAAAGTGAGGTGACTAAAGTGAGGTGACCCCTCTTATTTCTCACTTTATTTATTATTTCTAGCTAAAGCGGCAAAATTAAACAAGAATGAAATATTCCAATTAGCAATGCTAATTAGGAATATTACAAAAACTCTTGCTGTAGTAAATGGAAAGGCTCATGTGAACCATTTTCCCGGAACACAAACTTTCCAGATTACTGACATTGGTTGATTATATTAGATAGTGATTCTAATTGCCTTTCTATATTATGTTGATAAATTGGTTGCACTGCATTAGTGATGTCATAATATATCTAAAGAACTTGATTCTATGTTGACTGCAGATTAAAGGATTGGATGCAGGCTTTGGGTTTGCAAAAGAATTTGAAAATCAAGAAGTGCCTACACTTGATGATGCGTTGCAGGTATTATATTACCTTTTTCTTCATATGCTGTTGAATTTACAATATCAGGATTTTAATTCCAGAGTCATTTTGTTGCTGTAGTTTGTTTCAGAATCAGTCAAGCAGGTGATTGTTGATGTGAAAGTTGGCCCCCCTCATTTTCGTCAGGGGCTTGCAGCAGACTTACTTTCAGTTGTAGGTGCCTTTAGTCTTATACCTAAATTGGGGTCTTTATTTCATTTGTTTATGTTCTAATACATTGTATCTTCCGTATACTCTTTTTACAATGTCTTCCCGACAATTCATAATGCTGTTTATTTGTTGGCAATTTCATTTTTCAGATCAATAGGACTCGATGCAGAAATTGCATCATATGGGCTAAACTAGATACGTTGGGGAGAGAATTGATGCAGCTATCCCGTGACATAATGGTTAGAAGCTGAATAGTTTTTAAAGATGTTTGCTATTCTGCTTGCGAATCTCTTTTTAAGTTTTTTTTCTAGGAGTATTGTATCTCTTCTTTTACATCATTGCTTCACATGTTAAAATGTAGCTGCAAAAATCTCAATGTGGGTACAGAAAGGCCCTTGAAAGGAAAGCTATTTAATGACACATTGAAATCAATGACAATTTCATTGATACAACAGTGACACATCATAGTTATTGACCTGCTAATTTACCCTGGTTACTGCTTGACCGTTAGCTACAACTGTTATTGTCATACAACATTCTAAAGAGAAAGCAGTTATATGTTATCTTGCAATTAAATAGTGAAGTAAATACCATAATTTTGATCCTTTTCAATAAAATCATCATGCAGTAGATCAACAAACCTTAAAGTGACTTCTTGTTCCCCTTCAAGTTTATCTACTACAGTATCGGAGTGAGTATGATCTCCACCATACATAACAATGTAGCAAACATTGCAATTTTATTGTGAAAACAATCAGGAAATCATGATTTTTTGGCTTGGATGACTTTTCAGCTGAAAAAATTGCATTTTTATTTTGCACTTTTTCTCCTTGTAAATAACTCATTTTTCAACTTCAAACCAGCAACCATCGACTTCATTCAGAACTGTTTTTTTGTCTATCCTCACATCCTTGCTTACTTTGACCTGGGAAAATATCCAACTATTACCCCTGATACTTTTTGAGAGGTTACCATGTGATGAGAGTCACATGCTAGAGATTTGAGCATGAGCACCATTTTCCTAGTGGTGTGATGTTCAAGTTTACATTTGATCGTGAGCACTTCAGATTGTGGTCTTCTAGAGCACATATGTCAGAGATCTTCTTGCATGATGATCGTCCTTACATAGTGGATATGCCTATTCTTCATGAATTCGTGACGAAGTTAGCATGGTTCTTGGATTTGGCACAATGATGATGATGTTGTACACATGATGCTCTATTGATGATTATGATGGTGAGGTTTGATATATTGGATAATGTCATATCTTTCTTCCTTGCTCGTGTATGGTGATAGTGTTTTATGTATTTGTCACAGTGTTGCATGACTCGGAAAGTACTTGATGACTGGGCCGAGGTTTCGTAGCAGACTCGACCATTCTCGGTCCACAAACTCGCCACTTGCTGTGAAACCTGAAATTTCTGTGATTTATTATTTACTGGTCTGTGACATTAAAACCTAAGTCACACGACACGAGACACGGAGGACACGTAAATATGAGTATTTGACACGAAACACAGCGACCCTGGAAACGAGACACGAGGGACATGTTATATATATATATATACACACACACACACACACTGGAATATAGTTCCTGATCCATATTAAGTTACTGAAATATAGTATTAGTTTATTAATTTACTACATCAATGATGTTCATTGCTCACAGTTCAATGTTCATTCTTGAAACTTCATGTTATTAACTTATTAAACAGATTGAGAACCAAATCAAGGATCTCAACAGGGGCATTCTGCATATTGCACATGTGACATCAGAAACTGATATTTTCTTTCTCGGCAGTTCTAGCCCTCTTGTTCACTAGTATATGAATCTGACTTACTCAAGTTGCACATCCTGGAAAATGTGGGCATTTGCAAGACAAACTCAACTAGGTAGAGCCCTATATATTTAAGTCAACTCTATGTAGCCATTGAAAGTTGCAATTAAAACAATACAATGGCTATATATGCATGCCTTCTGCAATGGTTAAACTTGGAGATGTGCAGGGAGCCAAAAAACGTTTTGAAGAGTGTGATTTCGATGACCTAAGTTATGATATCAGAGTGTCCAATGTGCCAATTGATGCCTATATCACAAAAGGAATGATTGAAAAGGCAGGCCGCAGAGTCTATTCTTGAACATGTTTTAGAAAAAGGAGGAAAACCAAATTTCAAAACATGGTAAATGTTTGTGGATGGATATTTAGAGAACAAGCAAATGAATCAAGCTATAGAGACCATGAAGAAAGCTATTTCAAAAGTTAAAAATTGTGAATGGCAGTCGGCACCTGAAAGGCACTTGAATACAAATTATATAGATATGGGTGTATGGAATACAAGAAAATGCTGACCTGGTCCCCACGCACTCCAAAACAAGAAAATTAAGCTCCAAACCATGAACGCCATTCTCCAGGACACAGGTCAATGTGAAGTTGACAATGGGAATCACTGAAGGAACTTCCAACACAACACAACAATGACTCCAACGAGCAAACAATGACCAAGTTCCAACGTGGCAGCGACCCCAGCGAGCTTCGACAACGAAAAATGACCAAAAAAATAAAAAAAATGAACCATGTACGAGCTTTATGAGTGACGTTTCATGGGACACATGTTCTAAGAGGAAAAAACATCAGGGCACATTTTTACCACGTCGAAAACGCGTTTCGCAAATGAGGATATGATAAAAACTATTTTGGGCACGTTTTAGGTCGTATTTCGTATCCGACACGTGAAATACAGGACCCGTGACCCTGAGGGACGTGTCCTGTGACTTAGATTAAAACTCTAAAATGACAGTTTATGGAACCCCAAATTAGGAATTTAACAGGTACAACTAGTACTTCTCTCAAATTACACTTCTATGCAACCTATATATATATATATATATATATATATATATATATATATATACACATACAAAATTTATCAATCTAACTTTGCAATACTAACCTCAAGTTAGATGGTTGAAGATGTCTCTGTTTTGTCGTAGTTCTTGTTCTCGCTTTTGTTACCAAAATGACCAAACCACCTAGCCAAACTGAGCACCAATTCAGTACCCAACTCCAATATACTTCCAATTCGAGGTACTCTGGACCCCGTGCCCAAAAACTTCAAGAACAACTAAGGCTGAGTTTCACAGTTTCCCTCAATCAATAACTCTTTTAGAAATTCCTTCTTTTAGTTTCAGAAAATATGTACTCCTTTTTTCTTCTACAACCCCTCCTCCCTCTTTAAATAGTCGAGGTTTCTCTCTTCTCGCATTCATTCACTGTCTTAAAAGGATATTATTTTGTTAAGTGGTGACTGCCTTGTCATGTTTTTAATCGAGACGGATGATCATTGACACTTATAACATAGGGTGACATCACCTATTATTCAATTTAAGCGGTTGCTTTATTTTAATTTGGTAAAATGTTATAAAGCCATGTAATATTATAGTGTTTAAAAAATATTTATTTTTCTAATATCTATAATTTTTAATTCTAAATTTAAATTCGACTTATGAAGTTATTTAGAATATATAAGGTTATAGTGTATTTGTGTACTTGGGTATAAATATAGGTACGAGGTGGTAATCTTATGGAAAAACTCACTACACCCCTTAGTATCTCTTATTTAATATATATATTCATTTTATTTACGAGGGTTAGGCATTTGATTAACACCTTTAATAATAAATTTACTTACCCTATATTTAGATATTCTTCATGAAAAAACAACATATGTACTAGTGTATTGTATGTGATGCATGCATATGTAGCTATCATATACATGCTAATATTACCATGCTATTTGTGATTCGAGATGGGGTGTTACACTCACCATACTCGCCATACTCGACAATACTCGCCACTCACCATACTCGGTCATACTCGAACGATTATCTTTTATGCAAAAAAATGAGATATTTTTTAGGGTTTTGCTTTTTGCTGAGTCTTTCCCGAGTCTTCCTGAGTTGGTGAGTGATATGCAAGAGGAGTATTTGCCAAGTATGAGTCATGCAACATTGATTTGTCATGACTGTCGTGGGCATTGGTTGAGTTTAATAATGGATCATAATATAGTGTTGCTCCGTGGTGGTTCATAGTCTTTTTCAATATCCCAAATCATATTTAACACTTTTCATCTTCCCCATTATTTCCATCAACATATTCTGTATTCGCTCTTGTGGTTGGCTTGTCATATGTCACATTACACAATATTCCCATGAGGAAAGACTCACTTAAGGGTTATAACTATTTTGAGCTATGCCACCTCGCTATGAGGCTAATGCCCCAAGTTCGATGCCTAACAATGTATATCGAAAGAATTTGACCAATTACGTAAAAAAAGACAAGAAAAGGGGTAGTAGTTGTTAGAAAATGTAACTAGTTTTGGTCTTCATAATTGTCATTGTTCTCCTGTCAATATGTATATCTTATGTTACAAGAAAAAGAAGAAAGAAAAATATTATTTTAAGCATGGGTTTCATGCTTCATTTTGTTGGTCATCTAGGTCAAACATGCATTTCATGCTCCTAGGGTTTGTCATTTCAAAAGAATATTTTTTTTAGTCAAGAGAATCCTTGTCAATTGTATAAGACCCTATCGGACATGTTGTAACATGTAAAGGATATTAATTTTGAGTCTATAAAGTCAAAGTGACCTCCAAGCACAAGTCGGCCTTGCTAGTAACAGTTCGGTCTAGAAGAGGCTATTCAACCTCCTCAAATTGGTATATATATGAGTAGTTTCGACCTCCTTAGCATATGTTCGATCTACAAGCAAGACAAGTTCGATCTGAAGCAAGAAGAGGAAGAAAAGAGCAAAGAAGGCTAGAAGAGAAAGAAGAAGACCAAGCAAAGAACAAAGACCTAATTCTTTGAGGACTAGCTATTCTTACCTTGAGGATAGCTAGTCCTCAAAGAATATTCATTGGGGACCTATGTTACAGAATTCTGGGATTAGGATATGATGACATATTGATGAAGTAGGTGAAGGGAATGAAGTTCTTCATTCTAGTAAAATTGCTGCAGGATGACTCAAAAGGAAAAAGGTTGAGGTACTTATATCTATATGCTGACACTGGATGCTGTGAAGTCATGTCATGTGGTTCCAATGTGCTTCCAGGTAATGGACTTCTATCTTTAGAAGTATGATCTATGAAAGGAAGATCTCTTCTGGTGCACAGGTTGCCACTTTGAAAATTTCTGAATATTTACACTTTATGCATAAATTATTTACTATTAATCTGGTTATGCTCCTCCTACTTAGACAAGTTATTAACTGAATAAATTCAAGTTAAAATCGAACCAAAACACATAACAAATCTTCACCAATCTAGATCTAGAACAAGTTCATGCACACATAGACAAAGTGACAGTTATTTCTCGACAAATAGTCCCTGGAAAAACCCAATGCGGGAAAACCGGTCTCTGGCTGTTGAAGGGTTTTATTATTAAGAATTTTATGAATACAACAAGCTTGGGTTCTAGATCTGGAAAACCCGACAAAGAAATTATAGATCTATAGCTCACTGGCTGATCTAGGGCCAAAATAATGATTGATCCACACCCTCAAACGAGATTTACAGAATTCAGCCAAAATTAGGGCCTAAAACCCTAGCACTGCCCCTCAAAGCCTCTGAAGCTCCTCTGACCTTCAGCGCTGCTCTGGAAAGGTCTGCGTTACCCCAGACTGGGTGATGTAGGCCCTACGCTACCCCTTAGGGTCTCTGCGTAACCCTTTGAGGGTTTCCTGCTGTTGCCCTTGCTGCTGCAACTTCCCTTCTCCTCTGCGCTGTCCTCTGAGCTGATCTCTGCCTCTTGTGTATTCTAGACCCTGGGATTAGATCATCCCCTTGGCCTAAATTTCCCTCTCTGCAGCTGAAACACTTCTGAGTATTTTTAGCAAACCCCGCCCTAGAATCTCAGCTTAGCTTCAGTGCTCTGCCTCTATGTGTCTTTACAAATGACCCCAAGCCTTTCCTTTATACTTTTCTCGTTGGAAAACCAATGACCATGATCAGATCTTGAATCAATGGCTAAGATTAAAAGAAAGCTTGATCCGTGTGACTTAAGACAACTTCATCACATGTTTAATTAAATTCACTTTAATTATTTAAGTTCTTTAGTTTTAACTTAGGAAATACATTAAAATAATTAATTAATTTAATATCTCTTAAACCAGATGAAATTTCCCAAATCCATTTTTGAGTCTTGTAGATCAAGTGTACTCTAGTCCCTACACAAAATTTGGGAGCTAAAGCACAACTGATGCTACCCCAAATAGACAAAATCTCAATAGCCACTAATAGATGAAATTAAATGTCCTCATATGCAATATGATGTGGTTGTATACAAACAAGGAACTAGATACTGGAAGTTCTTGGGGATGAAGCTGTGTGGAGAAAGAATGGAAGAGATCATGAAGTGAAACCATGTAAAGAAGTGGTTATCATCTGGAAGCCAAGAAGATGTGACTAGGAGATCTCCTGGGAAGATATGTGGACTTTGATAAAAGTATGGTAAACAAGAAAACCATTGACAATACATATCTTTAGGAGATGTGTAAATCTGAATAAAGGATGCCGATGCCTACAGGAAGATGTCATTGTGAAAGATCATCGCTAAGGTAACTTTTGATTTAAAAGTTCTTATGTATATGTTTATCTGGATAAGTTTATGCAGGGCTGCCAATCATGTGGAAGGATGTAAGATCCTTGGGAGATGGTTCGAAGGAAAGTAGCATGGCATAAAGGTGGACCTGATGAGAAGGAATGATGAATCACTTTCTGGTAGATGACATGACTCATGGATGAAAGTGATGGATGATTTGTGCCCTATGAAGCCAAAGTTGAAGATTCCTTGATATCGAAATCCATGACATCGAGGGGAGAAATTCTTCATGAGCAGCTGGGTGTCTCACCATTGTTGCTGCAGGTCCCTGGTTAAGAGGGAGCCTGGTGATAAGTATCTTATTTGGAAGAAACTTAAGGTATGTCCTTCCTGAGTTAAGAGGGAGTGACGTATATGATTTTCTAATTCATGTGTCATGCACTAGACCAGGACTAACAACCATAAGTCTTAAGTGAAGGCCATGAGGAGAGAATGGATAGACACATCATTCTGGGCTTCACCTGGAAGACAGAATGGAGGATCGGGTAATCATCTAACATCCGATACTCTTTGAGAATGAGATAGGAGATTCAAGATAAGAGTAGTCGGGGACAGATATTCTTTGAGGGTTGGCTACCGAAGAGAAGAATAGTCCAAGAAGGTCATACTTTGGGAACACTTGGGTGGAGTATGTACCTTGGAGAGACAATGACTATGGTGTCTATAAGTCATGTGTCTCGCCAACATTTTAGCCCATTGTCTCGTTGAGAGATGGGGCTGTTAGTCAAGGCCTTGCACTAGGACAATGCTGGTTGATATGATGCTATACAGATGCGATTACCAATCCAATTCTTCTTATGAGGTTCTTTAGATTGATAGTGACCATGTACCATTATGAATACCTCCCTAGTTAAGAGGGAGTGTTGGAAAGTGCAACTAGGATCGGTCTTCATATTGACTATGTAATTATGTATTTATGTAATGAAGAAGACAAAGATAATAAAATATATTTTTTATATGCTTTCTTCATGGGTTTCATGAGCAAGGTTTTATTATAGGTCAAAAGACTTCTTCTTGATGTCTTTTAGGATTTGTCTTTTGGTCATAAATTGTACTAATTAAAGAGTCATGTTTATGAAGAGTCAAGTCACACTTGTATGCCTTAAGACTGTGTCACATAAACCTTGAAGTCATGGCACAAAGATCTGTGTTAAATATCCTCCACAAGTCGACTGGAAGAAATAGTAGTGAAGTCGTCTGTTTTCAATGTAAAGGAAAGGATTGCGTTGAGTAAGAAGAAGGGATTGTGTTAATGCAAAATTGTTCGATTAGTTCAAAGTATAATAAGTATGATCAACCAACAATATTAAGTGAAGGTGCAAGTTGTGCATTGTATAAGTCTTGTACAAGGTGATGATATGACAAGTAAGAATCACATACAGTCGAAGAAGGAAGAATACAAGTAGAGACCAAGTTCTCTAGTCTTGGTGTAGGGCGATGCAGAACGGTGCAAAAAAGAAGGATCAATTCAAGGAGTCAATGAATAAGCAGTGACAAAGTCTTGGAGGCATACAAGGGTCAAGGGTCTGTGTCATGGTCATGTTACTTGTCATCTAAAATTCTAGAAGAATAATTTCTTGTGGGTTTCTCTCCAAGAGGGAGAGTTTTTGGCCGTGGCTCGAGGAGCCTAAATTTGTGTCTCTTGTATTTTGGTAATTGATTTGAAGAAAGACATAATAAGCTAAGAAGAGAAGACATAAGTAAAAGAAGTAAGTACACAAGTAATTATCAGAGGAGAGAATTTGAATTAATCACTGCACTACCAAATTCTCAACATGGTTTCAGAGCTAAGGTGCTGAAGTCAAGGGCTACTTGATAAAGAGACACTCAAGGAAGCAAGAATCAAAGTCAAGGTCAAAGTTTGTGTTGAAAAGTCATATTAGTTTGCAAGGAAGGTTCTCAAGTCATCTCAAGAAGACCTTCAATCTCATTCAAAAGGTTCACTTTATCAAGGAGACAAACTTTGCCATCAAATATTTATATTGAAGACATTGTTAGAAGTGACATCATCTTTTTGTAGATATCCTTTATCATTAAGAATCCAATATCTATATTGGAGAATTCAATCTAAGGGGGAGTTCCTACCTTCGTCTTCATCATCATCAAGGAAGCTACTAAGAGGAAGTCCACCCTATTTAAGTAAGTATCTATAACCTCATCTAAATCTGTCAGAATGACTTATTGCAAAGAGAGCAACAAATTGGTTGTGTCATCAAACTTTAGTGCATGGAAGAAGAGGATAGATTTGAATCTAACCGAAGATGAAGTTATGGGCTACATCAAAGGATACATAGTTCAACCCTCAAAAGAAGATGCTCCAACTCATGCCAAGTGCATGAAAGGAGAAACCAGAGCTAGAGGATTCTCATAGAATCCATTAAGGACTCTCATACCCTATGTATCAAAACTGGACACTGCAAAAGAAATATATAAGAAACTGGTGGAGGTATTCTCTATGAGTACTGCAGGAGATGCAATCTCTTTGAGACAAGAACTAGACAAGATGAAATTGTCAAGAGAGGAAGGACTCACTTCATATTTCATGAGGATTTTTGAAACAAGAGACCAACTGCAGGAATTGGGAGAAGTAATGTCTGATAACGAGATGAATACAGTGGTGTTGAATGCCCTACCAGAAGAATGGGGAAACTTCACTTCAAGCTTATATGGGAAGAAAGAAGCAACACCATTCCACAATCTATGGTCTCTATGTAAAATAGAGGAAACAAGATTAAAAGCCAAAGTTGATACAGGATCAAGTGAAGGGAATCAAGCCTTTGCAACCATGTCCAGGAAGAAAGGAAGATTCTGTAAATTTGGTCCTCATAATAAAAGGAGAAATATGGACAAAGTACGATGCTTTGTATGTTGATTTTGTAGCATTGGAAAGTGTTCCAAGTCTCATATTTTGGAAAGAGGCTTGGACATCAGTATTCTAGAGAACCCATAAATCGTTTGTGGAAATTCCACTCGTATCATGCTGTATTAAAATAATTAAGTATTTTAAAGTGATCCCTAAGTCTAAACTTAGGGAAATTAAATAATTAAAGGGTATTAATAGAGAAGAGTGTGAATCTTCTAGAAAATGAAGATCAAGTCATCTTTTAATATGAGCCATTCATTAATGATATAATCTGGGCCGTTGATTCATCAGCGAGAAGACTATAAGAGAAGTCGGGCACACTCTTAGTACCCGAAGGAAATCGATTCTGAAGTAAGAGAATTCGATTTCAGAGGGTGAGACTGTAGAGGCGCGGTTGTAGACGCAGAAGGAGGAAGGGGAAGTCAATAGAGTGAGAAGAAGGAAGAAAGAAGACGCAAAGAGAGCAGCGCTAAGCAGCAGCACTGGTCCTCCACGCAGAGTGATGCAGTCCAACACAGTGACTGCGCAGAAGGCCACATGGAGTGACGCAGAGGGAGGAAGGGTGCCTCTAGTGTGTCAGAAATTCTTCCGAAGTGTTTGGAAAAATTATCTCAGGTGTATGCCAAACATCTTCTTGTCATATTTTCTGTAAAAGATTTTGCTACTGCTGATGAATAATATAAAGCCTCATCTGCTGCACCGGTTTTCCCACATTGGGTTTTTCTAGGGACAATTGTCCAAAAATAATTGTGTTCATGTGATTATTTCTATTGTGATACGTGTTCTATTTGTTCTTCTGCTTTTGATTAAGTGAATGATGAAACTATGTTTATTTTAGAATTTACTAAGCATCTTTAAATAACTTATCATAAATAAGTAGGCAAAATAAATCAATCATTGCAGTAGAATTTTAGATTGAAAATTTCACATGGTATTAGAGAAAAAGGCAAAAGACAGAAGAGGAGGTTCTATAATGGAACTAATATCCGACATCGATGCAACAATAGCTTGGAAGGGTTCACGCAGTCCTCCTGAACACATGGAGAAACAGAGGGATCATGACATTTCAGTTCTGGCATCTAGACTAGAAGAGGATTTCGCTTGTGTGTCAAGCACGAACTCTCCAGGGGTCTGGTATATTGACAGTGGAGCATCTACTCACATGACGGGAGTTCAAGAATGCTTCTCGAGCTACCAGGAAGAGCAGATGAATTTTCAGATCACTATAGGAAACAAGGCCAAGTATACCCCCATTGGAAGAAGAACCATAATATTTCGGACGAAAGCTGGTAACAACCTTCGAGCGACCAATGTATTGCATGTACCGGGATTGGGGATGAACTTGCTCTCGATGTCTCAACTTCAGAACAAGGGTTACGATGTATACTTTATTGGAAACAAGGTTTATGTCAAACACCCTAGTTGGAAAAGAAAGGCACAAATTGGAGTAAGGAGCCATAAACTGTATAAGTTACAGCTTGAGTCTCCAATGGCACTAATATTAAGTACATATGAAAGGGTTCTACATCATGGAGCCTTGAATATCCTCAAAAGGACTGTCATGGGAGCTCCAAAATTGAGCACAAGGAAAGACGACGTATGCAGGAGGTGCGTACTAGGGAAGTATGCCAAAGCAGCATTTCCGAGAAGCAACAACAGGGCCAAGAGTGTGTTGGATTTGATACACTCAGATATCTATGGACCAATGCCCACGAATGCTCTTAGTGGTACAAAGTATTGTCACCTGTATTGATGACCATTCCTGGAAGACATGGATCTACTTTCTCAAGACCAAAGATGAAGTCTTTGAGCAATTCAAAGAATTGAAGGCTTTGGTAGAAAATTTAACCAGAAAGCGGATCGAGAAGGTGCGATTAGATAATGGTGGAGAATATATTGATAAAGACTTAACAAGATTCTGCGCAAAGGAAGGCATCAAGAGAGAATGGACAACTCCATACAATCCAGAGCAAAATGGAGTTGTAGAAAGAAAGAACATGACCATTGTGGAAGCTGCGAGGGCGATGCTGTATGACCAAGACATGTCCAAGTTTCTGTGGGTAGAAGCCTGCAGTACAACAGTGTATGTGCAGAACAGGGTGCCTCATAGAGCATTGGGGAAGGTGACTCCTGAGAGTGTGTTCAATTGCAACAAGCCTGAGGTGAGCCACTTCAGGATATTTGGCAGTATAGCGTATTGCCACGTACTCGATGAGAAGAGTAAGTATACATAGAACAACCAGAGGGCTTTAAGACACTTGACCAGAAGACTCATGTATGCAAGCTTAAGAAAGCCTTGTACAGACTAAAGCAAGCCCCTAGAGCATGGTATGGGCGAATTGATAGCTACCTGCAGAAGATGGGATTTGTCAAGAGTGATGCAGATCCCAACTTCTAGTATCTAAGAGTAGGGGATGAGCCGCTAATTCTGGTATTATATGTAGATGATCTGTTCTTAACTGGATCATTTAAGCTCATCAAACACTACAAGGAGAATCTGGCTACCGAATTCGACATGAACGATTTGGGGCAGATGCACTATTTTCTTTGATTGGAGGTCTGGCAGCAGAAGGGAGAAATCTTCCTTGGGCAAGGAAGATATACGACAGAGATCCTGAAGAGGTTTCAAACGGAGGACTGTATACCCATGGCTACGCCAATGATTACAAACTGGAAGAAGATTGACACATCCGAGGATGATGAGGCTGACCCTACCATGTATAGGCAACTCATAGGATCATTGATGTACCTGGTCAACACTAGACTAGACATCTGTTATGCAGTGAATACCCTCAGTCAGTTCGTGGTAGAACCCAGGAGGGCTCACTGGGCAGCAACCAAACTTGTTCTCAGATATTTGAAGGGAACAATTGAGTATGGGCTGAAGTACACCAAAGGCAATGAAATCCAGTTGAGTGGGCTCACTGACGTAGATTGGGCTAGCAGCCGAGTGGGTCAAAAAAGTAGCAGTGGGTACTATTTCAGTCTTGGATCGAGAATGACTTCTTGGTGCAATAGGAAACAAAAATCCGTGGCACTGAGCTCACCCGATGTTGAATATGGCAGCAAGAACAACTTCGTGTGAGGCTATATGGCTTCGTAAACTGCTCTTGAACTTGCTCAAGAAGAGGATGGAACCGACTAGAATTTTGTGTGATAATTAGAGTTGCATCAAGCTCTATGAGAATCCTGTGTTTCATGACTGGTAGAACCACATTGACATTAGGTACGACTTCATCAGAGACTATGTCCAACGAGGAGTTGTATAGTTGAAGTACATTCCTAAGGGAGAACAGGTGGTAGATACCCTCACAAAGGCTTTGGGTAAGATTAAGTTTACTTACTTCAGGGAAAAGATGGAGATGGTCGAGAATCCTTTCCGGTAGAGGAATGGGTGGTCTTCAAATTCAGAGGAAGCTGCAATACAGATGAGGTAGTGGTAGAGGTGGTGTCACAGGCAACAGTACAGAGGGCAACAACACGAAGATGAGGGGCATCAGCCAGGACATCAGCAGCGTAGCGAATTATTCAGGTCAGTGCAGATACAACTAGTACCTTGTTTGAACACTTTCCTCGCTAAGAGGGAGTGTTGATTTTGTAGCATTAGAAAGTTTTCCAAGTCTCGTATTTTGGGAAGAGGCTTGGACAACAGTTTCCCAAAGAACCCAGAAATCGTTTGTGGAAATTCCATTCGGATGATGCTTTATTAAAATAATTAATTATTTTAAAGTGATCCCTAAGTCTAAACTTAGGGAAATTAAATAATTAAAGGGTATTAATAAAGCGGAGTGTGAATCTTCTAGAAAACGAAGATCAAGCCATCTTTTATTCTGAGCCATTGATTAAGGATATAATCTGGGTTGTTGATTCATTAACGAGAAGACTATAAGAGAAGGCTTGAGGGTCATTTGGAAAGCAAGCTAGGCACATGTTCAGTGCTCGAAGGAAATCTATTCTGAAGTAAGAGAATTCAATTTCAGAGGGTGAGATTGTAGAGGCGAGGTTGCAGACGCAGAAGGAGGAAGAGGAAGTCAGTGGAGCGAGAAGGAAGAAGGAAGATGCAGAGAGAGCAACAACACTGACCCTCCATGCAGAGTGGTGCAGTCCAACATAGTGACTGTGCAAAACGCTACGCAGAGTGACACAAAGGGAAGAACGGTGCCTCCAATGTGTCAGTGTTTGGAAAAATTATCTCAGGTGTATGCTAGACATCTGCTTATCATATTTTCTATAAAAGATTTTGCTACTGCTGAAGAATATTATAAAGCCTTATCTGCTGCACTGGTTTTCCCACATTGGGTTTTTTCGGGGACAGTTGTCCAAAAATAACTGTGTTCATGTGATTGTTTCTATTGTGTTATATGTGTTCTATTTGTTCTTCTGCTTTTGATTAAGTGAATGCTGCAACTGTGTTTATTTCAGAATTTACTACAGCATATTTAAATAACTTATGATAAATAAGTAGGCAAAATAAATCAATCACTGCAGTAGAATTTCAAATTTCAAATTTCACATGGTATCAGAGCAAAAGGAAAAAGACAGAAGAGGAGGTTCTGCAATGGAACTAAGATCCGACATTGATGCAACAACAGCTCGGAAGGGTTCACGCAGTCCTCCTGAACACATGGAGAAATAAAGGGATCATGAAATTTCAGTTTTGGCATCCAGACTAGAAGAGGATTTCGCTTGTGTGTCAAGCACAACCTCTCCAGGGGTCTGCTATATTGACAGTGGAGCATCTGCTCACATGAAGGGAGTTCGAGAATGCTTCTCGAGCTGCCAGGAAGAGCAGATGAATTTTTAGATCACGATGGGAAACAAGGCCAAGTGTACCCCCGTTGGAAGAAGAACCGTAATATTTTAGACGGAAGCTGGTAACAAGCTTCGGACCACCAATGTACTGCATGTAGCAGGATTGGGGATGAACTTGCTCTCAGTGTCTCAACTTGAAAACAACGGTTACGATGTATACTTTATTGGAAATAAGGTTTATGACAAACACCCTAGTTGGAAAAGGAAGGAACAAATTGGAGTAAGGAGCCATAAACTGTATAAGTTACAGCTCGAGTCTCTAATGACACTAGTAGGAAGTATGGATGAAAGGGATTTGAATGAGTTATGGCACAAAAGAATAGGGCATCTACATCATGGAGCCTTAAAGATCCTCAAAAAACTGTTATGGGAGCTCCAGAACTGAGCACAAGGAAAGACAACGTCTGTAGGGGGTGCGCAATAGGGAAGTATGCCAAAGCAGCATTTCCGAGAAGCAACAACAGGGCCAAGAGTGTCTTGGATTTGATACACTTAGATATCTGCGGACCGATGTCCACGAATGCTCTTAGTGGTGCAAAGTATTTTGTCACCTTTATTGATGACCATTCCTGGAAGACATGGATCTACTTTCTCAAGACTGAAGATGAAGTCTTTGAGCGATTCAAAGAATTCAAGGATTTCGTAGAAAATTTAACCAGAAAGTGGATTGAGAAGTTGTGATCAGATAATGGTGGAGAATATATTGATAAAGACTTCACAATATTCTGCGCAAAGGAAGGCATCAAGAGAGAATGGACAACTCCATACAATCCAGAGCAGAATGGAGTTGCAGAAGGAAAGAACATGACCATTGTGGAAGCTGCGAGGGTGATGCTGTATGACCAAGACATGCCCAAATTTATGTGGGCAGAAGCCTGCAATATAGTAGTGTATGTGTAGAACAGGGTGCCTCATTGAACATTGGGGAAAGTGACTCCTGAGAGTGTGTTCACTAGCAGCAAGCTTGAGATGAGCCACTTCAGGATATTTGGTAGTATAGGGTATTGCCACGTACCTGATGAGAAAAGGAAGTATGCATAGAACAACCAGAGGGCTTTGAGACACATGACCAGAAGACTCATGTATGCAGGCTTAAGAAAGCCTTGTACAGACTGAAGCAAGTGCCTAGAGCATGGTATGGGCGAATTGATAGTTACCTGCAGAAGATGGGATTTCTCAAGAGTGATGCAGATCCCAACTTGTAGTATCTAAGAGTAGGTGATGAGCTGCTAATTGGTATCATATGTAGATGATCAGTTCTTGGTTGGATCATCTAAGCTCATCAAACATTGCAAGGAGAATCTGGCTATCGAATTCGACATGAAGGATTTGGGGCAGATGCACTATTTTCTTGGATTGGAGGTCTGGCAGCAGAAGGGAGAAATCTTCCTTGGGCAAGGAAGATATACTACAGAGATCCTGAAGAGGTTTCAAATGGAGGACTGTAGACCCATGGCTACGCCAATGATTACAAATTGGAAGAAGATTGACACATCCGAGGATGATGAGGTTGACCCTACCTTGTATAGGCAACTCATAGGATCATTGATGTACCTGGTCAACACTAGACTAGACATCTGTTATGCAGTGAATACCCTCAGTCAGTTCGTGGTAGAACCCAGGAGGGCTCACTGGGTAGCAACCAAAATTGTTCTCAGATATTTGAAGGGGACAATCGAGTATGGGTTGAAGTACAACAAAGGCAATGAAATCCAGTTGAGTGGGTTCACTGACATAGATTGGGCTGGAAGCCCAATTGATCGAAAAAGTAGCAGTGGGTACTATTTCAGTCTCGGATCGAGAATGACTTCCTAGTGTAGTAGGAAACAAAAATTCGTGGCACTGAGCTCACCCGAGGTTGAATATATGGCAGCAAGAATAGCTTCGTGTGAGGCCATATGGCTTCATAAACTGGTCTTGAACTTGCTCAAGAAGAGGATGGAACCGACTAGAATTTTGTGTGATAATCAGAGTTGCATCAAGCTCTCTGAGAACACTGTGTTTCATGACTAGTAGAAGCACATTGAGATTAGGTGCATCTTCATCAGAGACTGTCCAGCGAGGAGTTGTATAGTTGAAGTACATTCCTACGAGAGAACAGGTGGTAGATATCCTCACAAAGGCTCTGGGTAAGATTAAGTTCACTTACTTCAGGGAAAAGATGGGGATAGTCGAGAACCCTTTCTGGTAGATGAATGGGTGGTCTTCAAATTCAGAGAGAGCTGTAGTATGGATGAGGTAGTGGCAGAGGTGGTGTCGCAGGCAGTAGTACAAAGGGCAACAACACAAAGATGAGGGGCATCAGCTAGGACATCAGCAGCGCAGCGAATTCTCCAGGTCAGAGCATATACAACTGGTACCTTGCTTGAACACTTTCCTTGCTAAGAGGGAGTGTTGATTTGGTAGCATTGGAAAGTTTTCCAAGTCTCATATTTTGGGAAGAGGCTTGGACATCAGTTTTCCAAAGAACCTAGAAATCGTTTGTGGAAATTCCACTCGGATGATGCTTTATTAAAATAATTAACTATTTTAAAGTGATCCCTAAGTCTAAACTTAGGGAAATTAAATAATTAAAGGTTATTAATAAAGTGGAGTCAGAATCTTCTAGAAAATGAAGATCAAGTCATCTTTTAATCTGAGCCATTGATTAAGGATATAATTTGGGCTATTGATTCATCAACGAGAAGACTATAAGAGAAGGCTTGAGGGTCATTTGGAAAGCAAGCTAGGCACACGCTTAATACTCGAAGGAAATCGATTCTGAAGTAAGAAAATTCAATTTCAGAGGGTGAGATTGTAGAGGCGAGGTTGTAGATGCAGAAGGAGGAAGAGGAAGTTAGCGGAGTGAGAAGAAGGAAGAAGGAAGATGCAGAGAGAGCAACAACACTGACCCTTCATGCAGAGTGGTGCAGTCCAGCGCAGTGATTGCGTAGAAGGCCACGCAGAGTGACACAGAGGAAGGAAGGGTGCCTCTAGTGTGTTAGAAATTCTTCCGAAGTGTTCGGAAAAATGATCTCAGGTGTATTCTAGACATCTGCTCGTCATATTTTTTGTAAAAGATTTTGCTACTGTTGAAGAATAATATAAACCGTCATCTGCTGCACCGATTTTCCCACATTGGGTTTTTCTGGGGACAATTGTCCAAAAATAACTGTGTTCATTTGATTGTTTCTATTGTGTTATATGTGTTCTATTTGTTCTTTTTCTTTTGTTTAAGTGAATGTTGTAGCTGTGTTTATTTTAGAATTTACTAAAGCATTTGTAAATAACTTATCATAAATAAGTAAGTGAAATAAATTAATCACTGCAGTAGTTTTTCAGATTGAAAATTTCACATTGGAAGTAATGAACTTGGGTATTATAAAAGGGATTGTCTTAAACCTGGGAAGGACAAGAGGATAAAAGAAGAAGCCCATGTCACAAATGAAAGGGAAGAACCTGATGCAAAGAAATCTAAGAAAGAAGCATCAAAATATTTCTTTTATGATTGAGATCATCTTCCTCATTAAGTGATTTATGTTGGTTGTAAAATAGTATGATAGGAAGCAATGTATATTAATAGCAACATGATAGGAGCATGGAAGGAGCACTTGAAGAAGTAGCTCTAGGAAACCTAACTGATAACGAAATTGATGGAAGGCAGTCATCAAGATCAAGGGTTATCACTCAATAATCAATATGGAAACAGGTGCCGACATTTTCTAAATTTTTGTAGATGTTCTATGCTTGATGCAACTTTACTTTCTCTTCGATATTTAAACAACAATCATATAAACAATAAAGTAAAATGCTGATAGAACATCCTAGTAGATTGACAGAAGACAAACTAGAAACATATAAGTGTGATGGTGCGTTACGGCGGTCAACAAGATGCTTCAATCGACAAAGTCTCGATATAGTCAGCTAACTAGCAATGTCACACAACTTAGTTAAATGGTCAACTCAAAAGTCAACCCAGAAAAGTCAACGCTGCCAGTCAATGGTCAACGCAAACAACAACAGTAGCTAGGTCAACACTGAAAAGTCACAACCAACGTTTTGCCTCGGGAATAGTGCCAAAAAATGAGGATTAGGGAAATCGAAGTTTATGGATAGTTTCAGGTCGATTTGACCTTTCATTGACCAAAGTCAACGCTGGTCAAAGATCGCGCAGAAACCCTAGACCGAATTCAGAATTGCTGCTGCCAGATTTCCCACGTGTGGAGAGAGAGAAGCCACCAAGGTTATTGAACCAATCAGATGAGGAGAGAGAGATGTGTGAGGATGAGATGAGTGAAATGTCCTCCAATGTTGACCTTACTTATATCCATTAGTGAAGATGTGTGACACATCTACTGGGGTACAAAATCTTAAAGCCAACCTGCACATATTTGAATAGATTAAAAATAAATTCAAAATAAATGTTCTGCTCATCGGATCAAGATGATCTTTAGATCGATCTTGCACCTCTCCGAAAGAGGAACCTCATGTCAAGCAGAGGGTAACTCCTCAAAATCGGAATGTGTATTAGGCAGAAGAATGTACATGCTTTTATAGATGGGAGGTGAGAGCTAACAGGATTCATCTCAATGTAGCCTTCCCCTTATTTCCTAATATTAAATAATATACAATATTACATGTGCACACCCATCCCATAGGATTAGGTGTCAACATTCCCCCCTTTAATCTGAAGGGATGTTGGTGAGTCCAAGCATCGATCTGAACTTTTCAAACTTTTCTCTTCCACGTGCTTTGGTGAAGATGTCAGCAGTTTTCTCATTTGTGGAACGATGATGTAGATGGATGGTTTTGGCTTGAACATGATGTCAAATTAGATGGTACTTTGTATTGATGTGCTTTGTTCGATCATGGAACTTTGGGTTCTTGGCCAACTTTATTGCAGAAGTGTTGTCGATCATGAGTGGAGTGGAATACATTTTTTTCATCTGCAAATCTTCTAGGATTTTCCGGAGCCACACAATTTCCTTTGTTGCTTCAGCTGCTGCCACATATTCTGCCTCGGTCGTGGAATCTGCTGGAACTGACTGTTTGCGTGATCTCCATGAGGCAGCTCCTGATCCAAGACTCATGGTGTAACCTGTAGTAGACACCCCTGTTTCTTTGTCGCCATCAAAGTCTGAATCAGAGTATCCGATCAAGCTGAAGTCACCTACCTGTGTATATTTGAGTCCAATGTCTTGAGTCCCCTTCAAGTACCTTAGCACTCTTTTTGCAGGAGACCAATGTCCTTCACAAGGTTTTTGCATGAACCTTGAGAGGATTCCAACAGCAAATGAAATGTCAGGTCTGGTGGTGGTCAGATAGATAAGACTTCCTACAAGCTGTCTATACTTAGTTGCATCCTCAAATTCCTTCCCTTTAATAGATGTGAGCTTCAAGTTTTGTTCCATTGGAGTGCTTAAGGGTTTACAGTCATCCATGCCAAATTTGTTCAAGAGATCTCCAATGTACTTCTTTTGAGAAAGAAATATGAATTTAGGATGTTGAATTACTTCAATACCCAAATAGTAATGAACATGACCCAAATCGGTCATTTCAAAACCTTTCTTCAACTCTTTCTTCATGGATGCAATATAGCTCTCATTGTTTCCTGTTATCAAAAGATCATCTACATATACCACAAGATATACAACTGTTTTTCCAACTTTCTTAACAAACAAAGTTGCATCATCAAGATCAAAATGTTTGAAGTCAAGTTTCAGAAGATGCTTAGTTAATTTCTCATACCAAGCTCGTGGTGCTTGCTTGAGGCCATACAAGGATTTTACAAGTTTGCAAACTTTGTGTTCTTGACCCTTTATCACAAATCCTTCTGGCTAGGACATATAAACTTTCTCCTTTAGATCTCCATTCAAGAAGGTTGTTTTTACATCCATCTGATGGACTTTCCATCCACTCTGAGCTGCTAAGGCAAAGAGAGTCCGGATGGTGGTCCATTTTGCTGTGGGAGCAAAAGTTTCTTCATAATCGACTCCTTCTTTATGTGCGAATCCTTTTGCCACAAGCCTGGCCTTGTGCTTGTCAAGTGAGCCGTCTGCTTTGTACTTGTTCTTGTAGACCCACTTATAGCCAATTGGTTTCGTTCCCAAAGGTGGATCAACCAGCTTCCAAGTGCCATTCTTTATCAAGGCATCATACTCCTTCTGCATCGCTTCTTTCCATTCATCATGAGAAGCGGATTCTTTGAAGGAAGTTGGTTCATGATCTGTAGACAAACTCAATTCACGGTTATAAGCAATATCCATATCAACAGGGGAATCAGAATTATCTACATCACCTTCGATTTCTTGAGTGGAACTTCTTGTTCCTGTTTTTCCAACCTCATCAAGATGAACATCCTCCAGTGTCTTTGTCAGCCATTTGGGAGGACCTTTCTGAGATGGCCCAAGCTGTTCACTTGACTGAGTTGGGATTGATTCAAGATTCAATCTCCCAATTTTGTCAATCACATCATCCAATGTGTCATCCGTGGTTGTTTCTTCATGTGGGGGAGAGAGTGCTTCAGGACATGATTCCACAGTTTGATTCAATATAGGAATCCCCCCTTCAAGATGTGGAATCTGATTATCAAATTCTTGGAAAGACTTTTCATGTGTGAATCTATCCAGGCGATCAAGTTGCCGCTCAACAACCTTGTCACTCTTGGAAGATTCAAGAAATATGACATCTCTTGCTATTACAAACTTCTTATTTGTTTCATCATAGAGATGATATCCTTTGGAGGTATTGGAGTACCCCAAGAAGATACATTTTCTGCTTCTAGCACCAAGTTTGTTCCTTTGACCCTTGGGTATCAAGGCATAACAGGTGGACCCAAAGACCCTGAAATGCTTTACCGAAGAAATGTGGCCATGCCACATTTCAAAAGGAGTTTTGTTTCTAATTGAACTTGAAGGACACCTATTCTTTATGTAAACAGCACATAGAACTGCATCAGCCCAAAACATCAATTTTACATTCTTGAAACATAACATGGAGCGGACCATATTTAAAATGGTTCTGTTCATTCTTTCAGCTACACCGTTCTGTTGTGGATTATATGGCACAGTGGTTTGATGTTTGATTCCATGTTGACGAATATAATTTTCAAATTCGTTTGAAGTGTATTCTTTTCCATTATCAGTACGTAGAGAGCCAATATGTGTTTGTGCATCATTTTCAATCCATGCATGAAAATTCTTGAAAGTTTGAAAAGCATCAGACTTATTCTTCAATACGTAAATCCAACACATTCTGGTGTAGTCATCAACAAATGTCATCATGTATTTATTTCCATTTGCAGAAGCAATAGGCATAGGGCCACATAAATCTGAATGAACAAGCTCAAGTTTTCTATGTGCTCTTGAGTGTGAATCATGAAATGGTTGTTTGCTATGCTTTCCTAGAATACAAGCATCACATTCCTTAGGTTTTCTAGGAATTGTAGGCAGTCCATCAACACCATTTTTCTTCAACAAACGAAGGTTGTCATAGTTTAAGTGTCCAAATCTAGCATGCCATAAAAGACTTGATGGAAATGTACCTTCATCATGATGTGAACTGAATGCAAAGTTTTGAGCATGAGCAGATGAACCTTTCAGCTTCAAAAGTCTCCCTTCTTCTATTCCCTCCATGACAAGGGAGTGATTTGATGCTTTTCTGACCTCTGCCTTGCCATCAAACAAGTGAACTGAGTGTCCTTGCTGCCGGATTTCGATCAGGGACAGCAAGTTTCTCTTCAACTCCGGGAGGTATAGAACCTCATGTAGGATATGATCAGGAAGACTAGGCAGTTTAAGCCTGATTGTTCCAAGCCCTGATGGCTTGAGTTTGGATTTATCTGCGAAATATACTGCTCCATCAACTTTGTCAGTGAATTCTTCAAAAAAAATCTTTTCTAAATGTCATGTGACATGTTGCTCCTGAATCTAGCAACCAATCATCTCTCCATGAAGTAAATGAAACATCAAATAGGTTTTCAGTTACTCCATTATTACAATGTGCTAGAACATAGTGAGCGGATTCAGGTGCTTTACCTTTGTATTTGTCATTAGTTTTACCTTTGTCTTGATTTCTGTGCTGCTCAATTTTGTCCCATGGTGTTCTGCATTTGGGTGCATCATGTCCATCTCTATTGCAACGTGTGCAATGAAGATTGGATTTGTCAGCTTGTCTGCCCCCCCTTTCTGTGAAGTTTCTTCTTCCTCTTCCTCTTCTTCCACCTCTTCCTCTGGATGAATCTGGAGCATGACTCTTTTCTCTATGTGCCAAGTATGCAGCCTCTTCGGAAGATGAAGGGACTGTCATCTTCCCAAAAGCTTTCTCTCTTTCTGCAAACTTTTGCTCAAGTTTATCAAAGGTGATATGCTCAAAGTTTCCACTTGCTTGCAAAGACTCAATATAATGTGAGTAAGTCGGATATAATGCCTTAACATATGCTATGAGAGATACGTCCATTTTTACACCAGTGTTTTCAATGTCATGCATTATAGATCTTACTTCTGAAGCTAAAGCAAGGGGATCATCATTCTTCATTTCAAGACTGAACAACTTAATCATCAATTGAACATTTTCTAATTTTGAATGTGAGTCATAGAGTTCTTTTAGCTTCTTCAAGGCTTCATAGGCATTTGAGAATGATGAAATATGGCGACTCACCTCTTCACTTACGGAGGCTGCAATCAAGGCATAGGCCTTGCAGTTCTTATTTTCCCAAATGGCAAGCCCTTTGTCTGAAGTGGGCTTTGCTGGTGGATTTTCTTCTTGTCCTTCATAGAATCCTTTCCACAGCTCATTAAAAATGAGTGTGTGTTTAATATTTCGATACCATTCAAGATAGTTCTCTTTGCCGGAGAGAACCACCCCAACAATTGAGATGAGAGAATGCATTAGATTGCTGGAAAAAATCTTCTGAAGAGGAAAAAATTTCTGCTATAAAAACTTTCAACTCTTGAAATCTTTTCAAATAAAGGCAACTCTTAACGGAAAAAAAAATACTTTGAGTTTAAAAAGCATTTCTTTGAAACTAAATTATTTTTGAAAAACTCTTGCGGAAGTGATTTAAATGGACAAAAACTCATGCTATAAAGCGAATTACGCAAAAAAATATATATATATATATATATATTTTGGGGGGGAAAAAAAAATTTATGATTGTGGAGGGGCGGTATTATGAAATGGGAGGGTGATATGGAGAGGAGCAGTGTGAAAGGGGGTATGTGATGTATGAAGGGCGGTATGGAGGGGCGGAAATGTAGAAGAGGAAGCGGTATTTGAAAGGGGCGGTAGTATTTTAAACGGCGAACAGTGGTGTTATGAACAAGTTATAAACCATATAAAACACGAGGCGTATTACATGTCAACCGAACGTATTATAATATCAATTGACCCGCGTTTATATATCAGTGGAAAGGGCCAAACGTATATAACAGCGTTTATATGGAAGCGTTGGTGCAGAGAGGTGAATTATATGACAGCGATATATACAAAGGAAGGGCGTTGTTGATATTATGAGGGGAGTAAATGGAGATACCGTGTAGTGGAATGTGATATCTCACAGGTATATATGCGCAGGAGGAGGGCGTAATGCAAGTAGGGGAGGCGGTAGCGCAGATTTATGTAATGACAATGCGTGGGGAGTAGTAATGAGGGAGAGGGCGCAGAGTTGAAGGATGGGATGAGGGATGGGTGAGGGCGCAGGGATGAATATGGAAGCAAAGCGCTGTATGGAACGTAGGGGGAGAGCTGGTAGGTAAGGGAAAAGGGTGAGTCGATGGAGGAGGCCCAAAAGGCCGTTACAAAAAAAGAATTTTGAAATGGAATCTTGCAAAATGACAGAGCCTGCAATTTGCAGATTGACAGAGGAGCCTGCAGTCTTCAGGAGTTGCAGAAGCTGGAGCTGCAAATGTCAGGGATATTAGAGAAAAAGAATGCAGAATAACAGTCTAGCAATTAAGAGCAGCAGAAAACTATTAATAAAAAATTGACTGAGAAAATAAATTCAAAATAAATGTTCTGCTCATCGGATCAAGATGATCTTTAGATCGATCTTGCACCTCTCCGAAAGAGGAACCCAATAAAAATATTGGTATCTTCATCTGAGCATCATAACATGGAGTTTGGACCTAGTTGTCCAAAATTAACACTCCCTCTCAACTAGGGAGAACTCCATCCACCTGTGCAATCCAACATCGTGCATCATCCCGCCGTAACTTGCTTTGCTGGCTTCTTTATTTCAAAGTAGAAGTGGGTCAATCACTAAGACATCATTCCCGGCTGATAGATTCAGCCCAGAGGTCCAAAACCTCTATAGGATTCACAAAGAGTCTCATACCAACCCGAAGTTGGTTTATCTGACCCGAAGTCAGTAGGAGGTCCGAAACCTCACTAGACTTGATCCCAGATCAAGAGGTTGGACCGTGCCATCCTAGATCGAGAGTACGACAATCTCTGATGCATCCATCAGTCTTTGCTACTAGTCTCTAGATTTTCCCACCTCATTGGCCAAAAGAGAATTTCTTCCCATGAGCCCTGAACTCAATGGGTAGGATGCATAAGGGGCACAGATAATGAGAGGTGAACCAAATCAATCATCACAACGGTGGGGCCGAAGGACACCAACAAGGTTCGGTAAGCCTAGCCCTATGGTTGCTTATAGCTCCGAGAAGCTATCCCCAAAGCCCCCTAGAGCTCCCAGAGCTCATCGTCTAATAAGACCCTCAGAATAGGGTCGTTCCACGATTCCAAGATTCTCACGGAAGGTTAGGAACATGACCTTCCCCAAGGGCATTGTGAGAATATCCGCAACTTGCTTATCAATTCCTATATGATCGAGCCTTACGTCGCCTCGCTGTACCATATCCCGGATAAAGTGGTATTAGCTATCAACATGCTTGGATCGATCGTGGAACACGGGATTCTATGACAAACAAATCCCCCTCTAGTTATCACAAAGGATAACGGTGGCATCTAGCAAATGCTTGAACAACTCACTGAAGAGTTTTCACAACCAACTGACTTCACAACAGGCCATAAATACTGCAATGTATTCGGCCTCAGCAGTCCAGATGTGCTCATGCGATCCACCACACTGCGAACCCAATCGGCATCAGTATATCCAAGGAGTGTCATGCTCCCGACAGTGTATCTCAGCCCATGGTCTATCGTGCCATAGATATATCTCAAGAGTTCCTTGGCACCAACCTAGTGAATGTTATGATTAACAATGTGTTGACTCAAAGTGTTCACTGCACAACATACGTCTGGACAGGTGTTCACTAAGAACATCAGGCCCCCTATGAGTTGAAGATACTCAGTAGGATTTGCTAGCACGGGCCCAGCAGTGCTGCCACTCAACTTCTTGAAGTTGAGCTCCATCGGTGTCGTCACGGACTTGCAGTCCACCATGCTAAATCTTTCCAGAAGCTTCACAATGTATTTTCCTTGAGAAAGGAAAATCTCGCCAGGCCTCTGCCAGACCTCCAAGCCTAGGAAGTAGTGCATTAGTCCTAGGTCCTTCATCACGAACTCAGCAGCGAGCTCCCTCTTGCACTGATGAATGAGAGGGTCAACACCTGTCAGGAAGAGGTCGTCCACATACAACACCAGAATGAGAGGCTTCTCTCTGTCAAACTTGAAGTAAAGGTTCGGATCAACATTACTACGAGTGAAGCCTAACTTAATTAGGTAGCTATCTATCCTCTCGTACCAAGCTCTAGGTGCTTGCTTCAGCCCATAGAGGGCTTTCTTCAACCTGCAGACATGGGTGTCTCGATCCTGGACTTCGAACCCCAGAGGTTGCTCTACATACACCTCTTATTTTATCGCACCATGCAGAAATGCGGTCTTCACATCCGTCTGATGAAGACTCCATCCTTGCGTAGCAGCAATGGCTATGATAGATTGAATGGTGGTATAGCGGGCCATAGGTGCAAATATGTCAACATAGTCTATGCCTTCCTTTTGGAAGAAGTCACGGGAAACGAATCTTGCCTTGAACTTTTCAACACTTCCATCAGATCCATGCTTGATCTTGTAGAGCCATTTCGAGTTGTCCATTGCTTTGTCCTCCTGTCTTGGAACCACATCCTAGACATCATTCTTCAATATGGACTCATACTCTTCGTGCATAGCATCCTTCCATACTTGATGCTTTACGACTTCCTCAAAAGATCTAGGCTCAGATTGTACCCGAGATACCCTTGGTATCTACTCGGCTTCTTGCTTTCACGGAATGTCCCCCTTGGGGCCATATGTCCCTTGGCATCCTCGAGAGTGTCCCTGAGCCATGATGGTCTCTTCCCCAGTGAAGGAGGTGGATCAATCGGGTCCATTGGTCCTTCAGTATTGGGCATCATCTCATCCTTCGGTTCTTCTTGATTTCTAGGCCTTGCTTCATGATCTTCCTCAGATCTCGGAAGATTGACTGCTTTCTTCAGGGAAGCATCTTTGTCAAAGGTGACATCGTGTCATATCTCCACTTCCCTTTGAGCAGGCACATAGACTCTATAGGCCTTCGAAGTTTCGCTGTAGCCCGCAAACATTCCTTTCTTCCCAGAAGCATCCAGCTTGCTCCTCTTCTCTTTTGGCACATGAAAATAAACAGGACATCCAAAAACTCTAAAATGTGAGATGTTAGGTTTCTTACCAGTGAAAACCTCTTCGGGAGTTTTGGAGTCCAGTGCGGAATGCAGGCATCGGTTTTGTATGTACACAGTAGCGTTCGCAGCTTTTGCCCATAGAAACTTCGGTAGACCCTGGTCACATAGCATGGCACGGACAGCTTCCACAATGGTCCTGTTCTTTCGTTCAACAACGCCATTCTGCTCAGGAGTATAGACAATTGTGGTCTCCCTCTTGATGCCAGCTTCTCTGCAAAATTTATTGAACTCGTTGATCTCATATTCAATGCCATTATTGGTCTTGTCGGATAGTATCATATGTCATTGCTTCCAATGGACTTCCTCCAACCTGATAGAGTGTATCAACTCTAAACCCAATCATGATAGCTTCCTTGAAGCTCTTCTTCCAGATACACACCTTCCCATCAATGAATGCCACATTGAAACCTTTGTCTTCCATGACCGATATAGACACAAGGTTCTTCTTCAAATCAGGAACATAAAGTACATCCTGCAAGCGGAGGACTTGACCTTGAGACAAGTGGAGGGTCACAGTCCCGGTCCCTTTCACGGGATATGTGGCACGATCTCCAAGGATAATTTCTAGATTAGTATCCTTCTCAACTATATCAGAGAGAGTTTCCTTGAACCTAGTGATGTGCCTTGAGGCACCACTATCTATCAACCAGACATCCATAGTGTCGGGTGGAGATGCGGCAGAGAGGGCAGATACAAGAATGAATTCATTTCTTTTATCAACAACATTTGATTCCTCATACCTGGAATTTCTTGACCTTTTGAAAGGTTGACCATTTCCGCCGGAGGGAGCCTTCCTCTTTCCCTTGAACCTGTTGTTCCTTTGATTTCCATTCCTTCGGTTGTTGTTGTTGTCATCACCATCGGGAAAATCCTTCTTGAAAGGGCATTCTCTAGCATAGTGACTTGGCCTATGACAAGTGTAACACTTGCCCTTCTTTCCTTGGGCCCCTGCTTTTCCTTTGTTCTTAGAATGAGCAGTGTAGGCAACATTTCCTTCATTTCCATACTCGTTCATTCTTGTCTCTTCTTGTACGCATCTCGATAGTACTTCGTCAAAGTCAGGTATCACATTATTATTGAGAATGGTAGTGTTGAACACATGCCATTTGGATGAGAGCCCTCCAAGTGCGGTGAGTTCCATCTCTCGATCAACTATTGTCTCCCCAATAGCCAGCATATTGTTCCTGATCTCGGTTAGCTTCAGAAAATATGATTGAATAGACTCATCCCTGCCTTTCTTCAGATTCTTCAATTGATTCTTGAAGAATAGGACTTGATTCGCATTGTTGGCCTTGAACATGTGGACCAACTTATCATACATCTCTTTGGATGTGCCCAACTCAGAGATGTAGGCAACCAGACTCTTGTGAATTGTGTCCCTGATCATCAGCTTTGCTTTGATCTCCCCCTTATACTTTGTTTTGGTGGCAGTAGTTGCAGTGTACGAAGGCTCTTGGATTTTACCCTGCACATAGTCCATGAAATCTTGGTCTTCCAACATAAGATCCAATGTCATCTTCCAAGCATGGAAGTCATCCTCCCTAGTCAATTTGTCATCACCCTTGAAGCCATTGTAGTTTCAGGAACCCATCCTCTTCTTTGGTGATTGCTACAAATTAGGGCTTTGTCTTCACCTTAGCTCCGATACCATGTAAATTTTTGTAGATGTTATATGCTTGATGCAACTTTACTTTCTCTTTGATATTTAGACAACAATCACATAAACAATAAAGTAAAATGCTGATAGAACATACCAGTAGATCGACAGAAGACAAACCAGAAACATATAAGTGTGATGGTGTGTTACGGTGGTCAACAGGATGCTTCAACCAGCAAAGTCTCGATATGGTCATCTAATCAGCAATGTCACACAACCCTCAGGATAGCCAAACGGTCAACTCAAAAGTCAACCCCATAAAAGTCAACGCTGCCAGTCAGTGTCAATGCAAACAACAGCAGCAGCTAGGTCAACACTGAAAAGTCAGTCAAGATTTTGCCTGTGGAATAGTGCCAGAAAATGCGGAGTAGGGAAATTGAAGTTTATGGAGAGTTTTAGGTCGATTTGACCTTGCATCAACGCTGGTCAAAGATTGCGCAGAAACCCTAGACCGAATTCGGAATTGTTGCTGCCAGATTTCCCACGTGTGGAGAGAGAGAAGCCACCAAGGTTATCGAACCAATCAGATGAGGAGAGAGAGATGTGTGAGAATGAGATGAGTGAAATGTCCTCCAACGTTGACCTTATTTATATCCATTAGTGAGGGTGTGTGACACATCTGCTGGGGTACAAAACCTTAAAGCCGACCTGCACATATTTTGAATAGATTAAAAATCAATTCAAAATAAATGTTCTGCTCATCGGATCAAGATGATCTTTAGATCGATCTTGCACCTCTCTGAAAGAGGAACCCAATAAAAATATTGGTATCTTCATCTGAGCATCATAACATGGAGTTTGGACCTAGTTGTCCAAAATTAACAAGTTCTCTATGGATTCACTAGTTAGAAAGAAAGCAAAAGGTTTCATCGAGAATTCTATGTTACAGAATTATGGGATTAGGATATTATGACATATTGATGAAGCAGGTGAAGGGAATGAAGTTCTTCATTCTAGTAAAATTGCTGCAGGATGACTCAAAAGGAAAAAGGATGAGGCACATATATTGATATGCTGACACTGGATGTTGTTAAGTCATGTCATGTGGGTGCAGGTAATGGACTTCTATCTTTAGAAGTATGATCAATGAGAGGAAGATCTCTTCTGGTGCACAGGTTGCCACTACCAGATGAAATTTAATATGTCCTCGTATGGAATATGAGATGGTTGTATACAAACAAGGAAATGGATACTGGAAGTTCCTAGGGATAAATTTGTGTGGAGAAAGAATGGAAGAGATCATGAAGTGAAACCATGTAAAGAGGTGGTTATCATCCAGAAGCAAAGAAGATGTGACTAGGAGATCTCTTGGGAAGTTATGTGGACTCTGATAAAAGTATGGTAAACAAGAAGACCCTTGACAATACATATCTTTAGGAGATGTGTCAATCTGAATAAAGGATGCCGATGCCTACAAGAAGATTTCATGGTGAAAGATCATCGCTAAGGTAACTTTTGATTTAAAAGTTCTTATGTATATGTTTATTTGGATAAGTTTATGCAGGGCTGCTAATCGTGTGGAAGGATGTAAGATCCTTGGGAGATGGTTCGAAGGAAAGCAACATGGCATAAAGTTGGACCAGATGAGAAAGAATGATGAATCAATTTTTGGTAGATGACATGACTCACGGATGAAAGTGATGGATGATCTATGCCCTATGGAGCCAAAAGTTGAAGATTCCTCAATATCGAAATCCATGACATTGAGGGGAGAAATTCTTCATGAGCAACTGGGCGTCTCGCAATTGCTGCTGCAGGTCCTTGGTTAAGAGGGAGCCTGGTGGTAAGTTTCTTACTTGGAAGAAACTTGAGGTATGTCCTTCATGAGTTAAGTGGGAGTGACATATATGATTCTCTAATTAATGTGTCATGCACTAGACTAGGACTAATAGTCGTAAGTTTTAAGTGAAGGCCATGGGGAGAGAATGGATAGACACATCATTTTGGTCTTCACCTGGAAGACAGAATGGAGGATTGGGTAATCATTTGGCATCCAATACTCTTTGAGAATGAGATAGGACATTCAAGATAAGAGTAGTTGGGGACAGATATTCTTTGAGGGCTGGCTACCTAAGAGAAGAATAGTCCAAGAAGGTCATACTTTGGGAACACTTGGGTGGAGTATGTACCTTGGAGAGACAATGACTGTGGTGTCTATAAGTCATGTGTCTCCCAACATTATAGCCCATTGTCTCGTTGAGAGAAGGGGTTGTTAGTCAAGGCCTTGCACTAGGACAATGCTAGTTGATATGATGCTATTGATGCGATTACCAATCCAATTCTTCTTATGAGATTCCATATTGAAAGTGACCATGTACCGTTATGAATACCTCCCTAGTTAAGAGGGAGTGTTGCAAAGTGTATCTAGGATCGGCCTTCATATTGACTATGTAATTATGTATTCATGTAGTGAAGAAGATAAAGTTAATAAAATATATTTTTGGTGTGCTTGCTTCATGGGTTTCATGAGCAAGGTTTTATTATAGGTCAAAAGACTTCTTCTTGATGTCTTTTAGTATTTGTCTTCTAGTCATAAATTGTACTAGTTAAAGAGTCATGTTTATGAAGAGTCAAGTCACACTTGTATGCCTCGAGGCTATGTCACACAAACCTTGAATTCATGGGACAAAGTTCTTTGTTAAATATCCTCCACAAGTCGGTTGGAAGAAATAGTAGTGAAGTCGTCTCAGAAGTAGGCCCTCACGTTGGCCAAGAAGAGGGCCTGTCCATGTGTATATATAGGACATGTCTATGGCTCATTTAGTGACAGAACTTCAGTGATCTACAAGAAACAGTGCGGATGAGTATCACAGGAAGAGCGAAGTACATCAACTGAAGAATTAGGTGAAGGATCACGTGGAGGGTATTACATTGTTTGGGCTTCAATATATACATAAATATAGTCTCAGATAACTTTGTGTCTGGACTGTAATATGAAGTACAAATCAGATGTAAATTGCGGTAAACTCAGGAACAGTTCTGTGATTAATGCAAAGTGAAGGACAAAGTTACTAGTGTGGAATTAGAAAAGGAACAACAAATTATTCAAGGGTAATTCATATTTGCAATAAGTCCGAGAAACCAGTCTGGTTTCAATGTAAAGGAAAGGATTGCGTTTAGTAAGAAAATGGGACCGTGTTAGTGCGGAATTGTTGGATTAGTTCAAAGTATAATAAGTATGATCAACCAACAATATTAAGTGAAGGTGCAAGGTGTGCACAATATAAGTCTTCTACAAGGTGATGATATCACAAGTAAGAATCACATCAATTGAAGAAGGAAGAAGACAAGTAGAGACCAAGTTCTAAAGTGTTGGTGCAGGATGGTGCAGTATGGTGCAGAACGGTGCAGAAAAGAAGGATCAGTTCAAGGAGTCAATGAATAAGCAGTGACAAAGTCTTGGAGGCATACAAGTTCAAGGGTCTGTGTCATGGTCATGGTATTTGTCATCTGAAAGTCTATAAGAAGAATTTCTTGTGGGTTTTCCTCTCCTAGAGGGAGAGGTTTTGGCCCTAGCTCAAAGAGCCTAAATTTGTGTCTGTTGTGTTTTGGTAAATGACTTGATGAAAGACATAATAAGCTAAGAATAAAAGACATAAGTAAAAGAAGTAAGCTCACAAGTAATTATCAAGAAGAGAATTTGAATTAATCGCTGCCTTACCAAATTCTCAACAACAAGCAGTTATCAAGCAAAGAGAAATCACTCTATTCATTGCCCTTAAGATTTCTCAACATGGTTTCAAAGCTAAGATTGGCTGAGGGCATCATGAAGGTCACTACTACATTGAGGAAGTTTCTTAGGAAGTGTTGAAAGGTAGCAAGTCATCTCAAGAAAGGTATCAAAGAAGTATGGAATCTCCTATTTACTCCAAAAGAAGAAAGGACCAAGACAAAAGGCGAAGGAATTTTCTTAGCACTTAGAAACACATTCCAAGATGAGAGCATTTGGGTAATTGATAGCGGAGTATCAAGACACATGACTAGTCATCACAAGCAACTAAAAACTCTATCTAAAGCAAAATCCTCTTACTGAGTGGAACTTGGGATAACAAAAGTTATCTGGTAAGAGGAATTGGATCAACTTCAATAGAGCTGGAGTATGGAAGCAATATTCATCTCAACAACATCCTGTTTGTTCCAGGTTTGCATAAGAACTTACTTTCCATTTCAATTCTAGAAGATAGGGTGATAGAGTAGCCTTCATTGATGGAAAAGTTGTAGTATGGAGTAAGAAATCAAGTGTAGAAAATGCTAGGGTATATGGTATCCGTGAAGGAAAACTTTACAGGTTGATTTCTCCTCTTGCTCAAGCCTTGGTTCACATTGAAATTAGCCCATGTGAACTATGGCATAGAAGATTTGGTCATCTTCATTTCAAAATCCTTCCAACTCTAAGTTATATCGTAGATGGAATCCCCAAATTAAAAAAAGATCACGAAGGAGTATGTAAGGGTTGCGCATTGGCTAAGAACACCAAGAGACCATTTGGAAGCAATGCTTCACTATCAAAAGAAACCTTGGATCTTATTCATTCAGAGGTCTGTGGCCCTATGACCAAATCACTTGGAGGCATCTATATTATGTCATATTCGTAGATGATCATTCAAGAAAAACTTGTGTTTACTTGATTGAATCCAAGGATAAAGTAGCATCAAATTTCAAGGATTCAAAGCTGAAGTAGAGAACCTTACGGAAAGAAGAATCAAGATATTAAGTTTCAATAATGGAGAAGAATATACATGTAAGGAAATCATCGCTTTCTGTAAGAAATCTGGGATTAAGAGGGAGCTAATAATTCCTTATGAACAGAATGGAGTTGTAGAACGAAGGAACCGATCCATTGAAGAAAGTGTAAAAGCAATGTTGCATGATCAAGACCTATCGTATACATTCAAAATCAAAGTTCCCATAGGTCTCTAGATAACAAAATTCTCGAAGATGTATTCACTGGGAAGAAACCAAGTATGGATCATCTCCAAATCTTTGGTTGTCCTGTATATATTCATATACCAAAGGATAAAAGAAATAAGCTGGACCCTTCAGGCATGAAAGGAGCATTTGTAGGCTACAATAATTCCTCCAAGGCATATAGGATCTACATAAAAGAAGGAAACCGAATAGAAATTAGTCGAGATGTGATATTTGACGAAAGTATTGCTTTCAATAAATCGAAGGATCTCCTTATGGACTCTGATGATGAAGAACTTCTTGTGTTCGAAGACGTTACTAAGGAAGATGAGGAATCAAATCTTGAAGATGAAGGTCCCAGTGAACCTATACAACCTATGACTATCCCCAAATCTAGAAAAAGACCTAATTGGTTGAAGTCTACACTTCTAGATGTAGAAGGTCATGGAGCAACTCAAAGTACATTCAGGGAAAGCAAGAAGCGCAAACAATATTCTGGGTATGGAACCTACATGACTAAACTAATAGAAGCAGAGCCATCCACTTTTGAAGAAGTTATCACTCACCAAGAATGGAAGGATGCCATGAATGAAGAATATCAATCTATAATGAAGAGTGGAGTTTGGGAGATTGTACCTAGGCTTGAAGACAAATTTGTGGTATCTTCCAAATGGATATACAAGGTCAAACACGCGGTAGTTGGAAGCATTGATAAATATAAGGCAAGAATAATGGCTAGGGACTTCTCTCAACAAGAAGGCATTGACTATGAAGAGACATTTGCTCCAACAACAAGGTATACTACTATTCATTCGTTGGTCTCTTCGGCAACATCAATGGGATGGAACATCCATCATATGGATGTCAAGACTGCATTTCTTAATGGCCCAATTGATGAGGAAGTCTACATAAAAGAACCCGTTGAGATTTTGGGTTGTTGGGGTAGCATCGGATGTGCTCTAGCTCCCAAACTTTGTGGAGGGACTAGAGTACATAAGATCTCCAAGACTCAGAAAGAGTTTTGGGAAATTCCATCCAGTTTAAGAGATACTTAATTAATTAATCTTTTTAATTAAGGACTGTAAGTCTAACTTAGGAAAATTAAAAGATTAAAGGTAATTAAATTAAATATGTTTTGAGAATGACTTGAGTGACGCAAATCAAGCATCTTCTATTCTTAGCTGTTGATTCAAGATTAGATCACGGTTGTTGATGTTTCAACGAGAAAAGTATAAGAAGAGGGCTTGGGGTCACTTGGAGAACACACACACTAGTAGAGCACTGAAGCTACGCTGAGATTCTATGGCGTGGTTTCTTAAGAATTTCAGAAATGTTTCAGCTACTGTGAGGGGTGGTATTAGCGAGGGGGATGGTCTAGTCCCAGGCAAAGAGTACAACAAGGGCAGAGAAGGAGCAATGCTGAGCAACGTAGTGGTAGCAGCTACGGAGAGCAGCCGAGAGCCCAACAGGGGCAACGCAGAGGCAACAAGAGGCCAGGAGGGTTGACGTAGGCCCAACTAGGGCAGCGCAGGGGCAACATAACCCAGTCTAGGGTGACGCAGGCCCTTCCCGAGCAGCGCAGAGGCTGATGCAGGCCAAGTAGGCTGACGCAAAGGGCTTCAGAGCAGCGCTGGAGTTCCAGAGGCCGGAAAAGGGCCGAGTTCTGTAAATCCCATTTGAGGGTGTGAATCAATCAGTTTTTCTGTCTTTTGGGATAGAGGTATTGATGTCGTTTATATTTCTCTGTCGGGTTAACCAATTTGGTATCCATATCTGTTGTACTTAGAATCTGCTTAATAATAAAACCCTCCAGAACCTAGCAGCACCGATTTTCCCGCATTGGGTTTTTTCCGGGGACATTTGTGTTGAGATTTTGTGTATTGGGGTAGCATCAAGTGTGTTTTAACCCTGAAACTTTGTGGAGGGGCTAAGAAACACATCACCTCCAAAACCCAGAAAGTGGTTGGAGAAATTTCATCTTATGTGTAAGATATTAAAATATATATATTTTTTTAATGAGGACCCTAAGTCTAACTTAGGGAATTAGAAAAATTAAATTGAATTAATTAAACACATGTGATGAAATGTTCTAAGTGACGTGGATAAAGCAGTCTGTTAATCTTAGTCGTCGATAAGAGATTAAATCACGGCCATTGATGTCTCAACGAAAAAGTATAAGACAAATGCTTGAGGGTTAGTTGGAGACACACACACACGGAGGCAGAGATGAGAGACTGAGTTGGAATTCTAGGGCAGTTTTACTAAGAATTTACAGAAGAGTTTTTTGCAGCGAGGGGTAGAATTGGCTGAGGGTATGATCTGATCTCGGAGCCAAGAGTCATCAAGAGGTAGAGGAGCAGAGGAAGCAATAGCAGCTACGTAGCAGCTGCGCAATGCAGAGGGCTTCAGCTGCTACGCAGGCCCAAAAAGGGCAGAGTTGAGCAGCAGGGGACCCTCCAGGGTTATGCAGAGGTCATCCAGGGCAGCGTAGGGACTGCGTCACCCAGTCTAGGGTTACGCAGCCCTCTCCAGGACAACGCAGAGGCACGCAGAGGCTAGCAGGGCTGAAGCAGGGGCTTAGGGGCAGCGTTGGGTTTTCTAGAGGCAGAACTTGGCCGAGTCTTGTAAATCCCGTTTGAGGGTGTGGATCAATCAAAATTTCAGTCTCCGGATCAACAGGTTAGCTGCAGATCTTTTTTTTTTCCTCTGTCGGGTTAACCAGTAAGGTGTCCAGATTTGCTGTACTTAGATTCTACTTAATAATAATAAACCCTCATATCTGCTGCACTTGTTTTCTCGCATTGAATTTTTTCGGGGACAATTGTCCGAAAAATCTGTGTCACTTTGTTGAATGAGTGTAATATTCAGTGAATGATCTGCATGTGTGTAGGCTGTTAGGTGTGTTTACTTTGGTATTTTCTAAATATTTTCTGGAAATAACTTGGATAATTTAATCACAAGTAGGAGAAGTAAACCAAGATACGATACTAGAGTTTTTGCATTATTGTATTCATAAATTTTCACAATTTGTCAAGAAAATCCTTGTGTGTCACTTTGTCATTGAGCAAGTTATTCAGTTTAGATTTGCATGTGTAGGTTGTTAATGTATTTACTCCAATGTTAATGCTGAAGTTTTCAGATTAATGGCTTATGTAAGTAGGAGAAGTAAATCAAGAATTTAACAGTAGGGTTTTTGTATAGTAAATTCATAAATTTTCACATGGTATTAGAACGATTGCAGATCAAGCTAGATCTCCAGCAAGGCGGCTAAAGAAATTTGTGTTGCAGAAAGCAATAGATAAACGAGAGAGGGCAGTGTAGCAGCAGAAGGACGTAGAGGCAACAAGTGCTACGTAGTCCCTGCTGGGTGGCGCAGAGACAACGCAGAGTCTTCCAGACGAATGCAGGAGCAGCCTACGCTGTGCAGTTGCTGCGCAGAGATTGCGCTGAGCTAGTCTGCTCACATAGAGGCCAGCTAGGGTGACACAGTCCATAATTTGATTGCTGTGCAGAGTGCCGTGAATCGGAAGCTGAGCTGCAGACCTTCAGCAGTTGTTGGTGGGGTGAAGATTTCGTGGGTGCATAATTTAGCCGAAGCTAAGTTGACAAAGAGCGGGAGGAGAATAACTTCTCAGTAGATTTCCTGCCAAAGAAATTTGAAGATCAATTGTAGGGTGATCGAAGAGAGCTGGTTCATTTTGTTTGGCAGACTTCCAAGGAAGGAAGTCAGTTGTCAGAGGGAGTAGAGGGTGCCTTTCTTGCCAAGGACCCTAGATCTGAGTCTCTGGCATACAGAGGGGGATTCGTTCGGACAGATTTCTGAGCAAATGGCGCCACAAGGACTGGGTGATCAGGATAGGTTGGATGACCTGTCCAACTTTGCTATCCGGAAGGCCAGAATCCTGGTAGTCCTGGAGGCCTACGGTATACGAGAGCATGCAGAGAAAGTCCTAGCTACACCAATCGATGCGAAACTCCTAGAGAAGCACAATGAAGTAGCGACACATGCTAAGCGCTTCATTATGGGTGGGGTCAAAGATCATGTGGTACCACACATAGCCGAGAAGACGACGGCTCATGAGATGTGGGACGCTTTAACCACATTGTATCAATGGAGGTCCGCCTAGAGAAAGATGCTTCTAGAGAACTAGCTGAGGTTATTCATGATGTCCAAGGGAGAGGAAATCGATCCTTTCTTATCCAGATTGCAGTCGATCCGGGATCAGCTGACTAGCATGGGGGTCAAGGTGGATGATGATGTTATGGTCAAGATTGCTCTAAATGCTATCACAGAGGACTGGGAAACATTTTTTCAAAGTTTTTGGGTAGAGTGGATCTTCCTAACTGGGACAATATGTGGGCTATCCTCCGATAAGAGGAGATTCCCCGGATGACCAAGAGGCAGTACAACACCGGTTTGAGCAAGGTGAAGAAAGAAGAGGAAGATGCAGTCTTGGCATCAAAGAGGCAACAAGGGAAAAATAAGCGTGATCTATCAAAGATCAAATGTTTCCAGTGCTGCGAACTCGGAGATTTCGCCAGCAATTGTCCTAAGAAGAAGAAGGACAAGGAAGCTTCTAGTTCCAAGGTTGCTGTAGCAGACAATGGCTCCGACGATGACTTAGCCATGAGCGCTCATGAACCACAGAAGTGGGGCGATATTGACCTGTACAACAGCTACAGAGTGGTGGCGGGATCCTTGAGTAGCCCAACTCTTGGGTCTCATCTGTACTACGGGAGGCTTAAGACAGTAGCAAGGAATGACTAGAGCAGTGGGTGCAAAGCATGGTTACTTGGGAGCGGGAGCGCCATTTTCAAAAGCTCCTGGTGCTGAAGTGTTTCGAGGAGCATTTTTTTTAAATATATATATTTTTATATTTTTTTTTATATTTTGAAGCATGTATGTCAACATAAGCATGTAGAATGATGAATTAGACATAAAAACCATAAAAACGTAGATTGAACCATATAACATTAATCATCTAGAAGTTATAATCTTCATCAACCACGCCCACAAGTTGGAAACGTACAACATATTTACTCTTGAGTCTCATGATTCATCAATCTTAAAGTTTCAAGCTTTCAAAATTCAATATATAACATTTATCATCATTGATTCATTGATCACCATAGTTGTACTTGTAAGCTAAGTGTAACCAATAACCATTACAATAAAGAATATCTAACATGAAATGAAATGTTATAAAATGAAACGAAATGAAACAACTTTCAACTTTCATGAAGCATCATATCATAATTCATAATGATTTATAAACTTATAAATGCCAACTTCAAAGTTTCACCTTTCAAATTCAAACTTCAAACTTAAATTGTCATATATTGTTTACAAAAATTATCATAATAAATATGAAAGAGTCAAGTTTCAACCAAAGTAACAAAAATCGCGATTATATCGAGTTTTTCGGGCTGCCGATTTTATTGGCGATTTTTTCAACGATTTTTTGAAAAAATCGTTATTGCGATAAAATCGCGATTTTTACGAAAAAATCGCGATTATTTTGGTAAAAATCGTGGGCCTATGAAATAGAAACCCTATAAGTTCAAAAATCGATTTTTTTTTTTGTCATTTTTGCAGCCCTCTCATTTTCCTAACACACCCTGTTGGCAGTTCATGGTAATGTTAAATTCTTAAAGTAAAAGTGATATTTCCTTTATTTTTCATTTTCATCCTTTTACTTCAATTTTTAACATTACCATGAAATGACTCAGGATGTTTAAGAGTGGTTTCGACCTCATTGGATTTCATATGGAGAAACTAGAATTTTAGATTTCACTCAAAATCCAGCAGACTTAATGGTTTTCAGGGTTTTATGGTTTGGGGATTTGCATTGTTTCCATTTGATTCTATTATGTGTAAGGGTATGAGATTGGCATTTGATCAAGAGTATGAAGTCCTTTAAGAACCTTGATGTTGGTGGCATTGATTGTTGAACTTTGTTGATGTTGGTGGTATTGATTATTGAACTCCCCTACTGTGGCCTTAACAAGAATGTACCCTTCACTCAAAGGAAAACAACTGGTTAGGCATGTTAATCTTTTTCTACCGCATTTTAAGGTTGGGCAATCCAAGTCTGAAGACTTTGAGCTAGATGATGTTTATGTATCTCTTGTTGATGATCCCATTTCTAGTAGCGATGAATCAATGATGAGTTTCATGAGGAGGAGGAGAAGGAGCAACAATAGGAGGAGGAGGAGCAACAATAGGAGGAGAGGTGACACCACCTACCCCTGCTATCGGTAGAGGACGTGGTCTACCTCCTTTAGCTCCTAGTGCTTCAGGATCTGGAGCACAACAGAGTCCATTGCCAGCCCCGCCAACTTCTTCGTCTAGAGGGAAAGCTGTTACATTTTCTCGCAAGAGGGGCAAAGGAAATCAGTAGTATAGGTTATTTGGTGCATTCCTTTGTATATAACATTATGACTCATGATATGAGATACATTATTATATTTTTGGTTGATATTTTGAGGTTGAGTTGAGACTCAGGACTTAGTATTCAGGACAGGATTCAGTTTTATGTGTGATGTAGCACTAGACATGATATTACACATCTTATATATTAGTTTTTTTTTCATATTTATGTGTCAATGCGTTTATTTTATGCTGTAGATGCTTTAGATATTAAAAAAATTGAAAAAAAATGAATATTTTTGTATGTGCCGATTTTTTCCCGATTTTTACGATTTTTTCCCGATTTTTACGATTTTTTCCGATTTTTTCCCCTCGGCGATTTTATCCCGATCGCGATTTTTGTTACTTTGGTTTCAACTGTTCAACAGTTATAAAAGTTAAAAACTACTAGAAAATAGAAAAGACTAGCAAACTGTAAATCTATTTTATCTATTGGCTGGACCCTTGCCACGCCGACAAGAAATGTCTAATTTGTGAGAACCACGAGGCAATGGTGGTCTTATAGTACTCTCAAGAGTACCACGACCATAACTAGTAGGCAAAGGGAAACGTGAGGATGTAGGTGGAGGCTGAATCTGCAAAGGAACAATAGCTGGAAATCGAACACTGGCACTGGAACCCGCACTGCTACTGGATGGTGGGACTGGCCTTGGGTGTGGCGGTGGCATGGCTTCTGTTGCTTCATCATCATCCCTCAAAAGTTCTGCTTCCAATTCTTCCATACGTACGGTGTCGTCCTCCAAATTATCGTCCTCTGGGTTGTTGTCCCAAACTTTATATGATTGATCCTCATAAGCCCGATCACAATATTGACTCAACAACCTCAAGTTGTAATGCACATAAACCAAGCTTTCTGCCTGGTTTTCGTTCAGCCTGTTTCTTCTCACATTATGTATGAAGTTGTAGGTGCTCCAACACCTCTCTGCAAAAGAAGTATTTACAAATTTTTTTGCCAACTTTGGCAAAAGTCCTATGCCGCCATATGCTTCGCACCATGTGAGAGCATCAAATCTGTCTCTATCTTCCATTACATGGAAAGAACCAAAGTTACTAGTGCAACTGAAGTATCTGCCTAATTCAAGGCACAATCTAGCACACTCCTCCCTGTCGAGGACCAACTTGTCTAATGCTTTCATGTATCCCTCTTGTACCTCTGGATCTATGTGAGGTTTGATCCTAACCCCAACTCTAGGTGTAGGTTTTCCCAACCAAGATGGAGAGTAGTATTTTGGCATAAGGATATATGCCAAGGCATGTAGTGGAACATTAAGTTTATTCCACCGTGCACACACACAGTCGTGAATCATTGCATACAAGTTGGGATCATTTTCCTTAACAACATCTTTTATTTGCCCCAACATGCTATCCATCTGCTCATACACCTCCCCAATCATTGGTTTATCTGTATCTGAAAAGCGAATCATGTGATAAATGGGCTTGGTGAAATTCAAAATTTCCCTCACACGTGCCCTAAACAAAGGATCAAGAGCGGTCTCCTCCCCCTGTTCAAAACCTTGCCTGTCAACTATTGTTGCTGCCCTGTCCTTTAATACCTGCCAGTGTGGACTTGATACCATGGCTGCCAATGACTCTCTTACCTTAAAAAGGCTCCTGAAGGTGAGGTAATAGCTAGCAAATCTAGTCTTTGCTATCTTCAACAACTCCAATTTTGAGTGAGTACGGAAAAGCCCACGGGTATTGCTATGATTTGTAATAAATTTTATCATTTTTTACCTCTCTTGTACAAATCACCAAGCCATTTGTATTGAGGTTCTTTGTTTTTAATTATATCATGCATCAAAAGGTTCATTGTGTGAACCAAACACCCAGACCAAAATATGTTGGGGTATTTATCCTCAATAATTGTTCTCGCTGCCTTACAATTAGCAGCATTATCAATGATGACTTGGACGACATTGTATGGCCCAATACTTTCAATTGTTTCAAGTAATGGTTCTGCAATGTTAATGCCGGTCTTGAATTTGTCTGAATAATCATTTGCTGAAAGGAATATTGCACCACTAGCAGACACATCGAGAACACTTGTCAATGGCTTTCCTTTTACATTGGTCCATCCATCAGATACAATGGACACCCCATGCTCCTTCCAAGAACTTGTCATTCTATTTAAAGAATGACTTATTTTAGCTTTTTCATGATCAAGTCCCATGGTTCTGGCCTTGTCATACCCAGGGCTCCTGTATCCTTTGGAGGCATCATTAATGGCAGAAACCATTTCATGCCAATAAGGTGAGCGAAGAACATTGAATGGTACCCCACATGCATAGAGAACCCAAATTTTTTTTGAATCCACATTACTCCTAGACCCATCATCAAGGAAATCAGATATGGTTCTACACCTTAAGGAGATGTTTGGTCCAGGTGTGCCTCCATATCCACTGCCATGGGTGGAAGTTGATGGACTTCTTTGTCGATGATGTGATGGACCTGATGGTGCATAAGAATCAATGAAATCCCTAGATCTTTTAGATCTCTGTTGGGCAGCCTCCTCTTCCTTTCTGTATTTCTCTCTCTGTTTCTGGCACACTTACACAAATTTTGATTCCTAGATTTTTATCTCCATCCCCTGACATTTTCCCACAAAGTTGCCTTTTGTCACGGGTGTATGAACCTGTGGATTCTTTATTGCAATGGGGGCAAAGAAATTTAGTGGTTCCACCACCTTACCCTCCTTCCTACCTCTGAACATATTTCCACATTGGTGTTTGACTTTGGTCATGTTTAGTTGGCGTCTCTGTGGCCTCATGTTCTCCACTCTCCCCTTCCTCCTCGACATACTCCTTTTCAGGATTTTCATCAAATCCACTATAACCCACTTCTTCATCCTCCTCTTCTCGAATGGGCCTCTTTATTCTTCTCTCCAACACCATTATTACAAAGAAAACAATCAACATGAAGAAAACCCCAAGCCATATAGCCATGATGTTTCAAGTTTCAAGTTTCAAGTTTCTAGCTTGCAAAAAAATGGAGGAATGCCAAATGGGAATAGGAAAAAATGAAACATAGAAAAAAAAGAATTCAATTTTTCACTTTTCAACACATTAAAATGCAACATTGAGAAAAAAAATTCAAGTTTTCATTTTTGAACAACTTAAAAATGCAACATAGAAAAAAAAAACTAGACTAGAGAGTCCTACCTCTTTGTCCTGAGTTCTAACTCCTTCAATCCTCCTTGTTGCTCTCTTCAAGCTCCTTGCTCTCTTGCAGCTTGCTCCTTGCTCTCTCCTTCTCTCCTTGCTTTCTCTTCATTCACAAACCAACAATGACAACAATGAGGAGGGGAGGGATTTTTATTACCCACCCCCCCTCCCTCTCAAATAAAATCCCTGTAGTTTTTTTTTTTTTTTTTTTTAAACTTCCACGCCGGGGGGCTTTTTTTTGCTGGGGAGCGTTCGGGAGAGAATGCTCCTGCCATTTAGAAAATGCTCCCAATTCGTTTTTTTAATGGCGACAATGCTCAGGGAGCGTTCACTCCCAAGCGCTCCCTGAAACGCTCCCTAGAAACCAGAGAGCGTTTTTTCAGGCTCGGAAGCGTGCTCCCTGAAATGCTCCCTAGAAACCAGGGAGCGTTTGCTTCCGAGCCGTCCCAAAGCTCTCTCGAACAGAGCGCGTTTTGGGAGTAGGATTTGGGGGGGGACGCTTCCCAGCAACCTTGGTGCAAAGATCACGGATGAAGCAAAGGCATAGGCTGAAAAGCTGGAGAGGGAACAATGAAGTGCAGATGCAACAACAGTGTAGAGGCAACACAGAGGAGGTCTGCTTACACAGTGCAAAGCTCCAACAACGCAAAGGCTTCAGGAGGACAATGCAGAGCAACAATATGTAGAGCTTCAGTGATGAGATGCAACCCGACTGACTTGTCTGTCATTTGGGCAGAGGTCTTTCAATTACTTAATCTCAGCAACTGAGTTGCAGTGTAGCAGTGATTAGTGGCAATGCTATGGGCAACACGATGCATCAATTTGAGAGGGAGCTACAGCAGTACGGATGTGGAAATGATGATGGCAGACTCACAGGGAGCAATACAAAAGAGCAACAACATCGCAGTGATGAAGGGTAGCAGGCCAAGCATCAGTGTAGAGACTGACACCAGATATCAGAGCAAAACTTCGGTGTGAAGTGTTTTGCTAGAGCACATTGCTCGCTAAGAGGGAGGGTTGAGATTTTGGGGTGTTGGGGTAACATCAAATGTGCTCTAGCTCCCAAACTTTATGAAGGGACTAGAGAACATGAGATCCCCAAGACCTAGAAAGCGTTTTGGGAAATTCCATCCGGTTGAAGAGATATTTAATTAATTAATATTTTTAATTAAGGACCCTAAGTCTAACTTAGGAAAATCAAAAGATTAAAGGTAATTAAATTAAACATGTGGTGAGAATGACTTAAGTGACGTGGTTCAAGCATCTTCTAATCTTAGCCGTCGATTTAAGATTAGATCACGGTCGTTGATGTTTCAACGAGAAAAGTACAAGAAGAGGGCTTGGGGTCAGTTGGAGAACACACACACTGTTAGAGCACTGAAGCTAAGCTGAGATTCTAGGGCGTTGCTTGCTAAGAATTTCAGAAGTGTTTCAGCTGCAGCGAGGGGTAGTATTGGCGAGGGGGATGGTGTTGTCCCAGGCGAAGAGTACAACGAGGGCAGAGAAGGAGCAATCCAGAGTAGCGCAGAGGCAACAACTATGCAACAGTGATGCAGAGCAGTCGAGAGCCCAACAGGGGCAGCGTAGAGGCAACAGGAGGCTAGGAGGGCTGACGCAGGCCTAGCTAGGGCAGTGTCGGGGTAGCATATCCTAGTCTAGGGTGACGCAGTGCCTTCCTGAGCAGTGCAGAGGCAGATGCAGGCCAGGCAGGGTGACGTAGAGTGCTTTAGAGCAGCGCTGGAGTTCCAGAGGCCAGAAAAGGGCTGAGTTCTGTAAATCTCGTTTGAGGGTGTGAAACAGTCAATTTTTTTGTCTTCCGGGATAGAGGTATTGCTGTCGCTTATATTTCTCTTTCGAGTTAACCAGTTTGGTGCCCAGATCTGTTGTACTTAGAATCTGCTTAATAATAACACCCTCTAGAACCTAGCAGCACCGGTTTTTCCGCATTGGGTTTTTCCGGGGACATTTGTCCGGAAAATCCTTGTGTATCACTTTGTCATTGAGTATGTTATTTAGTTTAGATCTACATGTGTAGACTGTTAATGTATTTACTTCGATGTTAATGCTAAAGTTTTTAGATTAATAACTTATGTAAGTAGGAGAAGTAAGTCAAGAATTTATCAGTAGGGTTTCTGTTTAGTAAATTCAGAAATTTCCATAGAACCCTTTGGATTCGATGTCAAGGACAAGAAGACATATGTTTGCAGGTTAAAGAAGGCATTATATGGCTCAAGCAAGCACCAAGGGCATGGTATGCTAGGATGGATGCATACCTACAAAGACTAGACTTCATAAAGCGTTCTGCAGCAACTTCTGTTGATCCAAAACTCTATATTAAGGTAGTAAAGGGAGAATCGGTAATCATTCTTCTATATCTGGATGATCTTCTCTTGACAGGTGTAGAATGTCGAATTGAAGAATGTAAGAGGCAACTAGCAATAGAATTTGGCATGAGGGCACTAGGGCTGATGCACAACTATTTGGGATTGGAAGTCTGGCAAGGAATTGATAAAATCTATCTAGGTCAAGGGAAGTATGTGATCAAGATGTTAAAGAAGTTTGACATGATTGATTGTAAACCAATGACAACCTTGATGATCACAAACTTGTAGAAACTGAGAAGTTCTGAATCAAGCTCTGTGGATCCTTCCAAGTATAGACAATTGGTTGGATCATTATTGTACTAGGTGAACACTCGACCAGACATATGTTTTGTAGTAAATATCCTTAGTCAATTCGAGGTGGAGCCAAAGCATGATCATTGGATAGAAGCAAAACATATACTGAGATATCTACGAGGAACTATCCACTATTGCCTGAAATATGATAGGAGGAATTGTAACAACCCATTCCCAAGTTATACACAATGATATTAGTGTGTGTACGATATATGCATTTGATAGCTACACCTGCCTATCTCGCACACATCGCACTAGTACATCTAACTACTAATATCAAGATTACCTGAGTTAGAGATTAATATTAAGATTTCAGATTAATATTTATATTAACTAGGTTTAAATTATATGAAAAGGACTAATAAAAAAAAAGAAATTAAACTTAAGTTAATTAAAATATATATAAAGTTAATTAATAAATATTCCAACATAAGACTTAATCATAAAGGTACTCAAAATTTAAGTCGTATACCCCTAAACCAATTTGATCACCGTAGATCACATCTTCTCTTTAATATCAATCACATCTCCATAAATAACATTCGTACCTTCATTTATGAAGATCAAATCTTGATGGAGAAAAAGGTGGTGGGGGAGGATGTTATGGTGGTGGAGAAAGTTATATAAGGAGGATGATATGAAGGTGAAAAGAGATTGGTCTTTTGAACTTCTGCTGATTACCAAGTGATATTATGGAGGAAGAGGATTTGTGCTGAAGGGGAGTCTCTGGGTTCTTGGAATGCTGGGCACGGGGGCAGAGGAGACATCCTCTGGGTCTAGGATTGTTCCTAGATTGGCTGGGAGGATTTGATTGTTTTGGTAAACTGTTCACAACATGACAAGGAGGAGAACCACCATTAAATCATCAGCTTTATTCCAGGTATTTTTCCATGTATAGACTAGTTCCTTATGAAAGATCAAAATTTCATTGCTGATCTGCATTTAATCGTATTATTGCTGACTTATATATATGCTTAGATTCATTCATGGAAAGGATGCCTTAGATTGTATTCATGGAAAGGATGATAGCTGTAGCAGTGATTACCCTATTGGTCGAATTAGCACTAAGTCCCTCTCTAGCAAAACTCAGAAATCAAGTGGAAAAGTTAGAAAAATTCCAAAGTGGGTTATTACATTTGGTATCAGAGGGTGTTTCAAACCCTTTTCCGACCTTATAGGCCCATTAAATTTCATTTATAAGCTTCTGCCTGTTTAAACCAGTCTATGGCTGTCCAATTAAACCTGCTTGAATCTTCAGTTTTAGTTATGGAAGATAGACAGATTTTAAGTTTAAATTAGCAACTGTGTTGTAAGCCTCAAACAGTCGCATTCAATCCCAGAATAAGTGTTTGATTACCTTGCCTGAAGATATCTTGGTTAATCCTGTAAAGATTGATCTTCAAATTGGTTTTAAATCCTCTGCTTAAACTTCAATGTCCACGATAAGTAGAAGTAATCATTTCAAAAACCGAATTATTTTCTATAACTGATAAAGCAAGTCATAGGCACAAATATATATTTCACAACACTGAGCCTTACAGGAAAACTAAGTGTATTAAGGCAGAAAACTGGAATATAAACCCTCCTATCTTGAATTCAGCCAAACAGCTAGAGACAGTCACTATATATATAGGGTGACTCGGCCTTATGAATAGCATCAATCTCGGTTGGGTCTGCAATAGATGAAGCGAAGAGAAGTGCGAAGAGGAAGTCGGTGGCAATAGGATGAACTCTGATCTGAAATAGAGGCAAAGGACAAAATTGTAATAAAATACCTCAGCGAGAGTAAAGTTATCTCTGTTTGGACTGTTTCGCTTAAACTCAGAAAGCGCCAAGTGTATCTAGTGCTTAAAGGAGAAGGTTAGACAGAAAGGAGGTAGGTGAATCTTCAAAAGAAATAAGACATATCATATCTCTGTTTGGACGCCTCACACATTTTAGAGAAGCTGGAGGAGACTATAGTAAGGAGAATACCACTGAATATCTCTTTATACCACTGAATAGCAGATTTGCCTCTAGCATCAACAGTTGCTGCCAACATAGGAAATTTTATTAGTACTAGGTACATATAGAATTAAAATAAAATTCTACACTCAATTACAATATTACATATGTACTGAATTCTATGTACATACAACAGAAATATGAATCTGATTTCAATGTACCTCATATATTAACTTCCCATCTTGTTCAATCCTTTCCACTGCCTTTAGCACCTAAAAGAATGTTGATACAATCAACGCTGAGAAATACATTCGAAACTGTAACAGAACCAAAGTTGCAATTGTGAATAAATATATAATCAACTGTAATTGATCTGAATGAGTCCTGTGCAGTCATGCATGAAGAATGGTGTTACTATCCCTTGGCGTGTTAAAAACATTTGATGAGCTATTCGAGTCAGCCTTACAGGGAGGGAATTACGTATCTAGCATTTGGGAATGCCAGAGGAACCCTCTGCCCATCATTCTCGGAATAGTGTCTTATTAGCATTGCTGTAGTCTTTGGGCTTATTAGCATTGCTGTAGTCTTTGCTACTGTCCCTTGGCGTGTTAAAAACATCATCGCTCGTCCAGTATACTTGGCCGCGGCTCCGTTTCGATTTTATGGCAGCTTTTCTTGTGAACCTCTGTTCCTATCCTTTACATGATGATATCAATGATGGCCAATATCCTTTATCCGTGCCGAGGTCAGTGCCAAGGACAGTGCCGAGGACGGAGCTTTATCCTCCTCAAACCGTAGGTTTGTTATCTGCATTAAATAATAAAAATTCCATGAGGTATAAGTAAGGAAACGTTGTAAACGTCAAATAACCATCTGGGTTACCTATGATTCGTTGTCGAAAGCCCAAAATCAATGCGTATCTATGGTGAAGGCACACTGAAGTTTATGCCACCGATTTGTCATCACAAATATAGATTAATATAACGTGTCGCCGAAATATGAAGGTAACATATCCAAAATTTAGCGTGCGTTTTCAAAGTGTGTACCTACTGTGTAATCGCCATAGTGTGGATGGAGGAATCGGGTAGAGGTTTGAACCGCCGACCCTCCAAAGGAAAAAAAAAAAAGGAAGAAATTTTTTTCGAGCGACAAGCCGTGACCAAGGGAGGAGCCCGCGAGGGCATAAAATTGCACATTGGGTCATAAATAAATTGACCAACGATTAGGAGAAGGGACTATGGTTTTATTTTGAGCCATCGAATAGGAGAGTAGGGACCACTGTAGGATGTTGGAAGAAAATATTTAATTAAGCGTCACCCTTTATTTTTGCAAAATTTGAGTTACTTTAGTATAATTTATAGTTCAGCATTTTCAAAAGATAAAATAAATAAAATAAAATACGAAAGTGAATATAGGAATAATTATTATGTGAAAGACAAAAATATTCCATGTAACATAGTTATAAGAGAGGATAAATGATGAAGAAGATATGAGTAATCATTACAAGAAGATAAGAATTAATTATAGGCACATAGATTTTATTGATTGGATATCCTAAATTAAACTAGTGGCAACATGACAATATAATATATAAAATTATAATTTATATTTCTTATTTATTTATAAAATTTTAATATTTATTTGATTAACTATTTTGCTCAAATTAAATGTTTACCCTAAACAAATATATTAATTCATTGGTTTATATACATAATAATTATTTTAAAATCAAGCTAATTAGAGATTGAGTAATGCTATTTATATTATAAGTAAATTATTTTAGAGTTTGATTTTATACAAAATAGCCTTGAAATTTGTATTTTAAACTCTCATTTATTTTGTTACAAAAGCAGGAAGAGTCACAAGGGTGAAGAAAACCAATATTCAAGTAGTAGTTAAAATCATAAGTAGCTAAAAATCAATAAATTCCTCCTATAATTGCATTTAGGACTGAACATTCTAGACAAATTTTACAAACCAACACTATGATTTATGAAAACCCCTGCATCGCACTCTAGAGTTAGTACACATAAAATACCCTGCATAGGACAAGGAGGTCGCGTTGCCACCCTCCTTGACCTCGGTACCAGTAAGACCTGCATGCAGGTAAAATAGCAAAAGAACTATACCCATATGATAGCTCAAATCTTACGAAAATTATATTTTGTCAGTCTGAAAATTTACCCACTCATGAATTTATTATGTATTTCAGGAAAAATTACCATGTTTAACACATACCAAAGGCAGCAGCGCCAACAAAATGCATCACCGCCACTTCCACCTTCACCTTCGCCATCACCACCATCAAGATCGCCGTCAGCACCTGTTGCTCCACCCGATCTCACTACTGTGATAGGCTCATTAGAAGCCATTTTGGAAACATTAAAAGGGTCGCAGTCGACCAGGAACAAGGAGGAACGATGTCATCCAGAGGAAAGACATTTAGAAAAGCCTAAGGATTTTGATGACAAACCTCATAGAGAAGATATTTCATGGGAACTGCAAAAGATTAAACTCCCAGAATTCTCTGAAGGACGAGCTGGAGAACATGCCGAAGCATGGTTGGAAGGGATGATCAGATGCTTCACATTAAGATAATATTCTTCAACTTCTAAAACAAAGATCGCTGTATTCCAACTCAGGGGGAATGTTCTGATTTGGTGGGGAAATATGGAAAAACAGCTGCATCTCACTTCAGATTCCGTTCTTTGGGAGTTGTTTGTGGACCGATTCTGTGCGAAATACTTACCACATTTCTTTCAAGAGCAGCAAGCCGGAGCCTTCCATACTTTAACTCAAGGTGGTAAAACCGTGGAAGAATACGAGATAAAGTTCATGGAACTTGTGAAGTATGTTCCTTATCTAGACACGGATGAACGCTAGGCCGAGCGTTTCGTATTTGGATTAAATCCTCGAATCAGAGCCATGGTAAGAATGTGGAAGCCACCGATGGTGACAGAGGTGGTTGAATGTGCTCATTATGCAGAAGAACATCTGGGGATTAAAAGGGATTTCAGGCCAGCTGAACCAATACCACAGGCATTTACGGGAAGGACTCCCCGAAATTTCTTTCGAGGAAATAACTCGAGACCACCTCCTTATGGTAACGGGTTTACCCCAAGAGGAGCGGGGGCAGGAGCTCCCAGGACCATAAACGCAATAGCTTCTGAGTCCTCAAACATCAATGCTTGGAGGTCTCGAGGGACTAGTAATCGAGGGAGGAAGGGGAGAGGAAGCGACACTAGGGGACAGAGCTCTTGGTCTGGAATTTCTCAGTCAAACGCAAAAGGACCAACTCGGGTGGATTGTTGGGGGTGTGGAGGATCTCATCTTCGACGTGATTGTCCGGAGAACTCTCGGCGAACAGGAAAAGAACCATCATCAGATTCCCAAAGCAATCATAGAATCCATGCTGTTGTCAACAACAACCAAGCAGCACATCAATCCACGGTAGTGGAATCTTCAGGTATAATCAACGGAATAAAACTCAAAATCTTATTTGACACGAGAGCTACTGATAGTTTTATTTCATCTTATGCATTGAATAAATGTGGGTTGGCAGCCTGCAAACAAGACGATTTTAAACAGGTAGAATGGCTTCGAGAGACCTTCAATTGGTAGAATTAAGTGTTGAGGATTGCAAAGTTGATCTAGGAGTCTGTTTGACCAAATTAAAAGTATATGTCATGGTCCTAGGAACTTCTGTCCTGGTGATGGGAATGGATTGGTTAGAGTCTCATCGAGCATGGGTAGACTATTCCGGGAAAACAATACTTTGCTTGAATGATGTGGTAGAGACAATCCAAATTCAAGTTATTAAGAGAAAAGTATCCTTGCGTTTCATCTCAGCCATGCAAATGAAGCGGTGCTTAAGGAAGGGTTGTCAAGTGCATGCAGTTCAAGAGGTAAGCAAAGAAAAAAGGTCTTCCTTAGATCAGTATCCGATTCTATCAGAATTTCCAGATGTTTTTCCAAAGGAATTATCAGGATTGCCTCCTAGGAGAGAGTTAGACCTCACCATTGAATTGAAACCTGGTACGGAACCTATATCTAAAACTCCTTACTGAATGACCGCCCCAGAACTTCAAGAATTGCAAATACAGTTGAAAGAACTGTTAGATGTAGGGCACATTCGACCCAGTGTTTCACCATGGGGTGCTCTTGTAATCTTTTTCAAGAAGAAAGATGGTTCATTACGACTGTGTGTGGACTATCAGGATTTAAACCGGGCTAGGGTAAAGAATAGGTATCCAATGCCTCGCATTGACGACCTTTTTGATCAAATGAAAGGAGCTACAGTATTTTCAAAGATTGATCTGCGATCGGGTTATCATCAACTCAGGATTAGCGAGAGCGATGTTTCTAAGACTGCATTCCGAACTCGTTTCGGGCATTATGAATTCATTGTGCTGCCATTTGGGTTGACCAATGCACCTGCAGTCTTCATGAACCTTATGAATAGCGTTCTCCGCAAATATCTCGACAAATTTGTACAAGTTTTCCTGGACGATATTCTCATTTACTCTAAGAATGAGAAGGAGTATGAAGAGCATCTTCGGATAGTGTTATCTTGTCTCAGAGAGCACAAGTTATATGGAAAATTATCCAAATGCACTTTCTTTCAGAAGGAAATCCATTACTTAGGTCATATCATATCAGGCGAAGGAATCTCTGTAGATCCTGAAAAGGTAAACACAATCAGGGGGTGGCCGATACCTAAGAATGCACATGAAGTGCGTAGTTTTATGGGTTTAGCAGGTTACTACCGAAGGTTTGTGGAGGGATTCTCCAAAATTGCAAAGCCGATCACAAATCTTTAGCGCAAGGGTGTTAAGTATGAATGGACTGAGGAATGTGATAAAGTTTTTTCTGAACTTAAACGATTATTGACTAGTGCACTGATTTTGCGAGTACTGGATATGGATAAAGATTTTACTGTGTGTACCGATGCATCTAAGCAAGGGTTAGGTGCAGTATTAATGCAGGAAGGAGGCGTAATAGCATACGGTTCAAGAAAATTAAAACCCCATGAAGAACTTTATGCTATGTATGATTTAGAGTTAGCCGCGGTGGTTTTAGCTTTAAAGATGTGGAGACACTACTTGGTAGGGAGAAACTTTGTGCTTAAAAGTGACCACCAAAGTTTGCAGTATTTATTCACTCAGAGAGACTTAAATGTAAGACAAAGACGATGGAGTGAACTCCTAAGCGAATACGATTTTGCGATTTCATATATAAAAGGGAAGGAGAATGTTGTAGCAGATGCTTTAAGTAGAAGACCTCGAATATTCTCCCTCGTACCTATCAGGGTGAATTTGAGAGATCAAGTGCTTGAACATCTTGTAAGAGATAGTTAGTACTTAAAAGTAAGGTCGGGGCTCGAAAGTAACCATTCGAAGGATATGATCTGGAAGAGGACGGAATTCTACGATTTCACGGAAGGATGTATATACTAGATAGTGGAGATCTCCGAAACACCATCTTGAAGGAAGCACACCGAGCAGTGTATTGTGCACATCTTAGGTAAAGAAGATGTATGCTGACACTAAAAGACTCTTCTTCTGGCCAGGCATGAAAAACGACATTGTCCAATTTGTCGCTAGGTGTCTTGAATGTCAGCAGGTAAACGCTGATCATCGTCACCCAGCAAGTCTCTTACAACCTCACGACATCCCTATGACCAAATGGGAGATAATTTCTATGGATTTTATTGTTGGGCTGCCTCTTACGCAACAAAAGCATAATGCCATTTTGGTTGTGGTGAATAGATTAACAAAAAGCGCCCATTTCATACCAGTAAGAGATACTTATGAAGTAGCTGATGTAGCTTGGGTATTCATAAACGAAATTATCAGATTTCATGGAGTACCTAAGCAAATCATATCCGACAGAGATCCTCGGTTCACATCAAGGTTCTAGAATTGTATGCAGTCAGCCTTGGGAACTCAGTTAAATTTGAGTACAGCATATCATCCTGAGACCGACGTGCAGACAGAAAGGGTAAATCAAGTACTTGAGGATATGCTAAGGATGTATGTTATGGACCAACAGTCGCATTGGAAAAAGTACTTACCCTTGGTAGAATTTGCTTACAACAATAGCTATCACAGTTCAATCGGGATGCCACCATTTGAAGCATTATACGGAAGACCCTGCAGAACGCCGTTGAGTTGGGACAAGTTAGAAGATCGAGTAATCATCGGACCAGAATTGATCCAAGAGATGGAGGATTAGGTAAAATTGATTAGGCAACGCTTGAAAGAGGCACAGGATAGACAGAAAAGTTATGCTGACGTTCACAGGATAGATAGAAGCTATGTAGTAGGAGATCATGTTTTCATCCGCATCAGACCAAATAAGAGCACCATTCGGTTTGGGAAGGGGACAAAATTATCCCCTCGGTTTATAGGGCCGTTTGAAGTCTTGGAAAAAGTTGGACCTGTCGCTTATCGTCTTGCACTGCCACCCCATCTGCACAAAATTCATAATGTATTTCATGTATCTGCCTTACGACACTATATTGCTGATAAATCTCATGACCTTCAATGGAAGGAACTGCAGGTATCAGACGAGGGAATCCTAACAGTTGAACCATTACGTATTCTGGAACGTAGGGTTCGACAGCTCAGGAACCACCGAATAGACCAAGTTAAAGTCCAATGGGACAAATATAGTCTTGGATCAGCGACTTGGGAGAACGCTGAGACTTTCTGCCAGAATTACCTCAGCTTATGCTAAATTTTGAGAATTGGAAACTTTATATGTATATGACTGCCCTATTTTGACACTTGAAACTTTATTTTGAAATATTACGTAAGGATGAGTATTACTTTGCTGGTACATGGATACCCATAAAGATAGAATGCGACTTCACTCTAGTAATGCAGGATATATGCTGTTTGTTTAAAATTTATTGGTGCATGGATACCGATATGCAATGTCATTTAAATTAACGTTGCAAGAATATGAAATCATAGATTAAATGTTATAGATGAAACTATCTATCAATTTATTTCATTGCATTTCAAATATGATTGAAGGAAAGGAAATAGAAGAGTAACTACATTTTAAATATGAAAGTGAAACATATTTGTATACAGATTGAAAATGGTTAAAACAAATGCATCATAGATGGAACATGTATGAACTAAACAGAAGCAATATCTAAACGAGAAATTGTATTGGACATATTGATACATATATGGACAAATGTTTTAAACCAAGTATGATATATAAGTTCTAGGATCAATATCATAGATAGCAATGTATTGGAATGTGCAGAGATTGTTATATGGGTAACAATTTGTTATGAACAATATAGATGCATATGCTGTAATGTGTGTATGAGTGTTTACATTGCAGATTGTGCACCAATGATTACCATGCAGAACATAGATTACCGAAACAATCTACGTGATGACAAAATTCCAAGAACAGTTGAGACTCCCTAAGATCCCACGATAGGGTGTTGACCCTGGTCCTACTGGGAGGGGTGCAGGTGTTGCCCACCGTCTATCCTCCAATACCTGGAGTCATGGGAGGACTGTGCGAGTCACGCTCCCCTAGACTTGTGATGATGACTGCCGGATGCCTACAAGCATGTCAGGTTGACGTAATCGACGCTGATATCTTTAAGGTCTATGAATGGATTAATAAAACTGATGCCATGGCATATTCCTGTAGAGGACGGATAGGATGGTAGTGGAAGAGATTAGGAAGGATAGGATGATTTTAGAATAGTTTGGAGATTCGGTTGAGATGGGAAGTAACAATTAAATTACAGATGCATACTTATTCAAACAGAAATTCAATCTTAAAATTTCAAGCATTTTACAATCACCCTAATCTCTTAAAAAAAAAAAAAAAGCACATACACACAATATTGATATGATTATATAAAACCCTAAACTTCGGGACGAAGTTTTCTGAAGGGAGGAAGTATGTAACAACCCATTCCCGAGTTATACACAATGATATTAGCGCGCGTACGATATATGCATTTGATAGCTACACCTGCCTATCTCGCACACATCGCACTAGTACATCTAACTACTAATATCAAGATTACCTGAGTTAGAGATTAATATTAAGATTTCAGATTAATATTTATATTAATTAAGTTTAAATTATATGAAAATGACTAATAAAAAAGAAAGAAATTAAGCTTAAGTTAATTAAAATATATATAAAGTTAATTAATAAATATTCCAACATAAGACTTAATCATAAAGGTACTCAAAATTTAAGTCGTATACCCCTAAACCAATTTGATAACCGTAGATCACATCTTCTCTTTAATATCAATCACATCTCTATAAATAACATTCATACCTTCATTTATGAAGATCAAATCTTGATGGAGAAAAAGGCGGTGGGGGAGGATGTTATGGCAGTGGAGAAAGTTATATAAGGAGGATGATACGAAGGTGGAAAGGGATCGCTCTTTTGAACTTCTGCTGATTACCAAGAGATATTATGGAGGGAGAGGATTTGTGCTGAAGGGGAGTCTTTGGGTTCTTGGAATTCTGGGCACGGGGGCATAAGAGACATCCTCTGGGTCTAGGATTGTTCCTAGATTGGCTGGGAGGATTTGATTGTTTAGGTAAACTGTTCAGAGCATCACAAGGAGGAGAACCACCATTAAATCATCAACTTTATTCCAGGTATTTTTCCATGTATAGACTAGTTCCTTATGAAAGATTAAAATTTCATCGCTGATCTGCATTTAATCGTATTATTGCTGACTTATATATATATGCTTAGATTCATTCATGGAAAGGATGTCTTAGATTGTATTCATGGAAAGGATGATAGCTGTAGTAGTGATTACCCTGTTGGTTGAATTAGCACTAAGTCCCTCTTTAGCAAAACTCAGAAATCAAGTGGAAAAGTTAGAAAAATTCCAAAGTGGGTTATTACAGGAATGATGTGCAATTGATTGGATATACAGATTCTGACTGGGGAGACAGTGAGAAGGATAGAAGACGCTGCAACTTGATTCTCCAATGGCACTAGTTGGTAGCACAATTGAAACATACTTGAATGAGCTATGGCACAGAAGAATGGGGCACTTGCATCATGGGGCATTGAGAACTCTCCAGAAGACTGTCACAAGTGTTCCAGAACTGAGCACCAAATGGGATGATGTTATGTAAATTTTATTAATTATTAATTAGATTTAGTTATCTTAGGTTATTAATGTGGAAGGGCATGATCAAAGATCATGCCTCTTCGCCAAGGGACACCTTGAGGCTATATTTAAAGCCTAGGCGATCCCTCATTGTAATCATCTTTTTTCATCTATCATCATTAATAATATATATTTATCTAATTTACCAGAGTTTTTACACTCCATTGGTATCGGAGCCATCGCTCTTCGGGATCTGTGTGATCACCCAGAATTAAGGAATTTCAAGAATTCCAGATTGCAGATTTTTTTTTTACTAAGTGTTTGTGGACAGCAACCTCGGTTTAAAAAAATAATAATTTGCAGATTTACTTCTCCAACGCAATTCCCTCTCAAAGCTCATACGCTACGCTTACGCCCACTCACTCTGTTTCCCTTCCCTATCGATTTCTCATTTCAACCCACCCCCTCACAGCACAACGCTCACTCGGTGCCACCCCACATTCCATCCCACTACACACCCTACGCATTTCACCCCCTCACATTCCTTACCCTTTTCTTACATCAATTCCCACGCTCCTTGCTAACGGCCCCCTTTCCAAAAATCATTTCCAGCTCACTGTCACTTCCCCTTTCCCCCACGAAATTTGAATAGAAAATTTATTGCAGTGTACAGTCGAATTTTGGAAAAATATATCGCCCGTGGGAACACAGACAAGGCTAGGAGCTTCAGGAGAGCTTTTGTCAAGCTCGATTCTCATTTTCATTCCATCAAGCGACATTCAGACGCTTGGAATCCCATTCATTCCGTCGATCTCATTCAAGAAATCGATTGTCATTTTCATACTCAGGAACGAAGATTTTTTTTTAAGCATACAGGCTATACGTATTAAAGCAGACGGTGTCATTGTCCGCCCCCTTGTCAGCGATTTTCTGCCTGTCTTCGCCTGTCTGCCATTTTTCCATCCGCCACTTTTCCCTGTTACTCTCCCCTACAGCCAGATAAACACGTTTTAATTCGTGTCAGCAAAAAAATTACGTTTTAAAAAAAAAAATCTTGAACAGGTGTAACGGCGGGTAGAGATCCACATTTATTCTTCTGAGCAGCGTTGTATTTAAAAAAAAAATCGATTGTTTTAAGAAACAGCGTGACTGTTCAAAAGGAACCGGCACATTAAAAAAAAAACACGATTTTTTTTTTTAATTATATAAAATATATAATATATAGTTCAATTAATAATTATATATATATATATATTATAATTACATAATTCATTTATATATATAATTCTCATTTAATAATTATATATATATAATAATTATATAATTAAATTATATATATTATATAATTTTTAATTAAAAATTATATATATATATATAATAATTATATAGTTAAAAAAAAAATTTATTATTAATTAATTAAATATTAATTAATTAATTTTAAAGAAAAAAGAGGGGAAACTGGCAGAAAAATACTCTCCACCTCATACACGTTCAATGTCTTCTTCGATGTCGATGGCTGAATTCCAGAAGAAATTGGTAGATCTCGAGAAACAGATCAATAACAATTCCGAAGAATTCGGAAAAAGATTAGTCAATCTGGAAGGTACAGTTGCAGGGCACTCCAACGACATCAAAAAAATCCATGATACGACAAATCGAATAGAAAGACAAATGTGGCTAAACCATCATGAGGCCACAGAAAAGCAGAACGAAGCAATGAACAAGCAGAACGAAGCAATGAACAATATGACATAACTCTTCAACAAGCTAAATGATAAAATAGATAAGTTGAGTTAGACACAATCCCCAATATCTCCTAACATGGAACAAAATCAACAAAACAATACCGCAGATTCAGGGAACTCAGAAGAGCATCAGGAAAAGACTGATTCTCCACATCATCAAGAAGATAGTAATGCAGATTTTCAAAATAAGCAGCTCTAGAATGCATTCGCTAATCAATATCCCCTTCTTGTTCCACCATTAGCATATCAGCGCAAAGCCAAGATCGACCTACCCAAATTTGATGGTAATGAAAAAAATAGCGTTGCATGGCTTAATAAGGCTGAAGAATATTTTGAGATTTATGACATTACTAGTGATGACGAAAAAATTAAGCATGCTTCCATGAAAATGGAAGGAGAAGCATATAATTGGTATATGTGGTGGAAAAAGACGACGCTCGCTATCAGTTGGAGGAAATGTAAGGATGCGTTCTTCAAAAGGTTTCAAGGCATAAAAGAAGAAAAGTTCTTTTCAACCTTTATCAAATTACGCCAAAAAGGAGATGTGGATGAGTACACTCGAGAATGCGAGACCTTGGCAACACGAGTACCTGGATTGTCGGAATCTCGTCTAATCCAGTCTTACATCTCAGGACTTAAAATCCACATACAGGAAGAGCTAGAACTACATGAAATTACGTCCGTAGAAGTAGCAAGGCAAAAAGCAAAAGCTGCTGAAAAGAAATTTGAAAGATTATCAAAACCAAAAAAAGTATATTCGAGACGACGGTTTCCTCAATCTGAAAATGTAGATGACACAAAATATGTCCTTGTCCATCTTCGTGAAGAAGAAAAATCTAGTTTGGAAAAACAAAGAATGCGAGAGGGCAAGTGCAAACGTTGCGGTGAAAACTGGGACCCTAAGCACAGATGTGTTAATGGAAAAGCGAAGAATCTATACAGTTGTGAAGCAACTAACGATGCTAACAGTACTGATTCATGTATAGAAGGATTAGAAGACAACTTAGAGTTCTCTCCAGAAGTGGATGGCGAAATTATTCCACAAGTGTCATTATCAGCTATGACAGACATATCACAACCTCAAACCCTAAGGTTAAGAGGACATATTAAGAAAAACAATGTAATGGTTCTAATAGACACAGGCAGCACACACAATTTTCTAGATTCAACCATGGCCAAAAGGCTCAACCTCTTTACTTTTCCCATGCCTAATATGAAGGTAATGGTGGCCGATGGTAAGAAGATTGAACAAGTAGGAAAATGCCATAAAGTCAAATTGCAGATTAAAGACTTTCATTTAGAATCTCCATTCTACACCGTTCCATTACGAGGAGTAGATGTGGTCTTAGGAATTCAATGGCTACGAACTCTAGGTACTTATTCTGCCAACCATCAGAAGCAGTTTATAATTTTTAAGTGGAAAGGGCAGAAATACAAGTTGTATGGATTCCAAGCCCCAGAAAATCAAGTCGTATCTTCCTCTCTGATGACGAAGATGATTCAAATAGGAGCGCCAACATCTACAGTACAATGTCATCAGTTAGAAATGTTATCTTCAAAAGAGAGCCACGAAGAGTCACCAAAAGTCAAGACAGGATCCGACCCTGTCGATATCAGATATTTTCACTATCCAGATCAACAAAAGATTGAACTCGAGAATATGCTCCACAATCTTTTTAAAATGTGGGAAGCAAGAGCCCGCCGCTCAAGAAACCCAGGCGTTCGTCAACATTGTCCATCGTTACATATGCTTTGAGGACAAAGCATCTTTAAGAGAGGGGCAATGTTATGTAAATTTTATTAATTATTAATTAGATTTAGTTTTAAATTTATAACTATATGACCATAAACTATATAAATTATATAATTTATAATTTATATATATTATAATCTTTTTAACTGACTATAATAAACCATGCGTTTAACCAAAACGTATACCCTATCGAACGAAGACGTCTTATCAAATCGGTTAAACAAATCAGTTTTATGTTTAACGTGACTGTAGTTTGGACGCGGTGTAAGATCGACGTGGAAGGGTGTCGGAAGAGGACGCGGGGAAAAAAAGTGACAGTGGAATGTGGGACGGATGGACGGATGGGTGGGAAGATTGGCGGAGACGGTGGGACAGGCGGCGGAGTTGGGAGCCACAGGACGTGGAAGTGAGGGAGCCGGCGTGAGTTAGCGGGAAGGAGAATGACGTGCGGGTGAATGGCTGCGGGAAGAAAAATACGGATAAGAATTTCGCGTTTAGACGCTTCTTCAATTGCCAACAATCACAATTTTGCAGTTCCACAGGTCTGCAATGATCTTTAGAAAACTGTAATATAATCTGGGCTTGACAAATCTGAGCCACCACAGGACTGAAGTCTGCAATTAAAACATAATTTTGTGCCTTTTCAAGCTGTGACTGTTCACTGTTTTCTCCACAGATATGTCTTTAATGATGAATTTAAAAAAATAACCCAAACAGTGATCTTGAAAGTCTTCCTCGACCTCTTCTTATCTCCTGAATTTTTCTGCAATTTTGGAATTTCCTTCAATTCCTTAATTCTGGGTGATCCACAGATCCCGAAGAAACCCAGGCGTTTGTCAACATTGTCCATCGTTACATATGCTTTGAGGACAAAGCATCTTTAAGAGAGGGGCAATGTTATGTAAATTTATTAATTATTAATTAGATTTAGTTATCTTAGGTTATTAATGTGGAAGGGCATGATCTTTGATCATGCCTCTTCGCCAAGGGACACCTTGAGGCTATATTTAAAGCCTAGGCGATCCCTCATTGTAATCATCTTTTTTCATCTATCATCATTAATAATATATATTTATCTAATTTACCAAAGTTTTTACACTCCAGATGATGTCTGCAAGGGGTGCATATTAGGGAAATATGCCAAGGCAGCATATCAAACAAGCAACAATAGGGCCAAGGGTGTGTTGGATCTAATACACTCAGATATTTGCGGGCCGATGTCCACAAGAGCTCTTAGCAGTGCCGAATATTTCATCACCTTCATTGATGACCATTCCAGGAAAACCTGGGTCTACTTCTTGAAGACCAAGGATGAAATCTTCAGTTGATTTAAAGAGTTTAAGGCTTTGGTGGAAAATCTGACAGGGAAGCGGATCAAGGTATTGCGATCAGATAATGGAGGTGAATACATAGGTAAAGAATTCACCGGTTTCTGTGCAAGGGAAGGCATTAAAAGAGAATGGACCTCCATACAATCCGGAACAGAATGGAGTGGAAGAAAGGAAGAACCAGACTATTGTTGAAGCAACTAGAGCTATGTTGTATGACCAAGACATGCCCAAATTTCTATGGGTTGAAGCATATAATACAACTGTCTACATTTAGAACAGAACTCCTCACACTGCACTGGGAAAGAGCATGCCAGAAAGTGTCTTCACTGGCAACAAGCTCGAAGTGAGTCACTTTAGGATCTTCGACAATATAGCTTACTGTCCTGTACCCAGTGAGAAGAGGAAGAAGTTGGAGATGACTGCTGAAAAGGGGTATTTAGTAGGATACAACAAGAATGCAAAGGCTTATCGCATCTACATTCCTGAGAGCAGGAAAGTAGTGGTGCAAAGAGATGTGAATTTCATGAAGGAGAAAGCCTTCAGAAGATCACGAGAGTTGCCTTCTGCTACGCAGTCAGAGGAAGAGCCTCTAGTCTAGCCCCAACAACCAACAACAAAAAATTGAGTTGCCTCTCCAAGGCATAGTGATCCAAAGGATGGGTCTCCCGAGGATTTGCAAGAAGGAGAGTCGATAAATCCACCCACCACCAATAGAAGAATGAGCAGGAACTTCGACAGATTCTGAAGGATTGGAGGATTTTGTAGGAATCCCTCGAAATGAGAAGAGACAACGTAAGCAGCCTGAAAGGTATCAAGCCTTAGTTGCTCAAGTCAGAGAACCTTCCAGTTTTCGGGAAGTAGCTCAGCACTAGGTGTGGGTTGATGCAATGGTGGAAGAGTACAATTCCATCATGACAAATAATGTCTGGGAAGTAGTACCCAGATCGCAGGAGAGATCAGTTGTAGGATCCAGGTGGATCTACAAGATCAAGTACGCTGCAGACAGCAACATCGAGAAATTTAAAGCCAAGTTTGTGGCTAAGGGGTATGCTCAGAAGTAAGGAATAGACTATGAAGAAACCTACGCCCCTGTAGCTAGATACACATCTATCAGGTCTGTGATATCCCATGCTACGCAAATGGGATGGGAAATTCACCAGATGGACGTCAATACAACATTCTTGAATGGTGTGATAGAAGAAGAGATGTATGTAGAACAACCAGAGGGCTTTGAGACACATGATCAGAAAACTCATGTGTGCAGATTGAAGAAGGCATTATATGGATTGAAGCAAGCTTCTAGAGCCTGGTATGGTCGGATTGACGGCTACCTGCAGAAGATGGGATTCGTCAAGAGTGATGCGGATCCCAATCTCTACTATTTGAGAGTAGGGAGTGAGCCTTTGATACTGGTATTGTATGTGGATGATCTGTTCTTAACAGGATCATCAAGGCTCATGAAGGATTGCAAGAAGTATTTGGTTGAAGAATTTGACATGAAGGATCTAGGACGGATGCACTATTTTCTAGGGTTGCAAGTTTGGTAGCAGAATGGGGAGATCTTCCTTGGTCAAGGAAGATAGACTACAAAGATTCTAAAGAGATTTCAGATGGAGGATTGTAGGCCCATGACCACTCCAATGATTACCAACTGGAGGAAAATCGACACATCTGAAGATGATGACGCTGATCTTACGCTGTACAGACAAATCATAGGGTCATTGATTTATTTGGTAAATACAAGGCCAAACATCTGTTAAGCTATTAATAGCTTAAGTCAGTTCATGGTGGAACCGAAGAGGGCACAGTGGGCAGCAGCCAAGCATGTTCTCAGGTACCTTCGAGGGACAATCGAGCTTGGATTGAAGTACACCCGTGACAATGATGTCAGGTTGAGTGGTTTCACTGATGCAGATTGGGCTGGAAGTTCAGTTGATCAGAAGAGTACCAGTGGGTACTGTTTCAGTTTGGGATCAGGAATGACTTCTTGGTGCAGTAGGAAACAGAAGTCAGTGGCACTGAGTTCAGCAGAGGCAGAGTATATGGAAACTAGCACAGCTTCGTGCGAAGCCATATGGCTTAGGAAACTGCTAGTAAATTTACTCAAGAAAAAAATTGAAGCGACCAACATTTTATGTGATAATCAGAGTTACATAAAGCTCTCTGAGAATCCTATGTTTCATGATAGGTCGAAACATATTGACATCCAGTGTCACTTTATCAGGGACTGTGTACAACATGGAGCTGTTCAGTTGCAGTACACTCCAAGGGGAGAAAAGGTGGCAGACATCCTCACAAAGGCTTTGGGAAAGACAAAGTTTGTCTACTTGAGAGAGAAGATGGGGATGATGAAGAATCCCTTCCAGTAGCAAGAATGGTGGACTTAGTATTTAGAGGGAGCTGTGGTACAGAGGCAGCGATTGACAGTGGCAGTGTCAAAGGCAGTAGTACAGGGGGCAACAGTGCAACAGATGGGGGGAGTAGAATCCTGAGATCAGCAACGCACTGGGTGCTTTAGAATCAGAGCAGCATGCCGCATGCATATTTTTGGAACACCTTCCTCTCTAAGAGGGAGTGTTGATTTTTGTAACATCCGGAAGTGTTCCAAGGCTCAAACTTTGCAGGGAGGCTTGGACAATAGCATTCCAAAGAACTCATAAATAGTTTGTGGAAATTCCACTCGGTTCAAGACTTGTTAAAATAATTAATTATTTTAATGAAGACCGTAGTCTAAACCTAGGGAAATTAAATAATTAAATGGTATTAATAAGTCAAAGTGTGAATCTTATAGAAAACATGGATCAAGTCAAGTTCTAGTCTTAGCCATTGATTAATCTTTTAATCTGGGCCGTTGGTTCTCCAACAGGAAGATTATAAAAGAAGGCTTGAGGGTCACTTGGAAAAGAAGCCGGGCATACACTCAGTACCCGAAGGAGATCCATTCTGATGTAGAATTCGATCTCAGTGGGAGAGTTGTAGGGCGAGAAGTTGTAGAAGATAGGAAGGAGGTCAGGGGTGTTCGAGATCAGGGTCGGAGGGCAGCAGTGGGTCACTGGAGGCAGCTTGAGGCTACAGCGTAGAGACCCCACGCAGTCTCCACGCAGATTTACACAGTCCAGCATTGGGATTGCGCAGAGAATCAGACAGAGTGACGTAGGGGCATGCAAGCGCTGTTCTGGGTGTCAGAGAATTGTCCGAGTAAGCCAGAAATTCAGTCTCAGGTGGTTCAGAATTTATCTGCCGTATATTTTCCTTTTAAAGATATCATTTGCTGAAGAATTAATATAACCCTCATCCGCTGCACCGGTTTTCCCACATTGGGTTTTTCCGGGGACAATTGTCCAAAAATAACTGTGTACATGTGATTGATTCTTGTACTTATGTTCTCTACTGTTTATTTCTCTGCATATATAATTGTGAATGTTGCAGTAGTATTTATTTCGATATTTGCTGGAGGATTTCTGAATAATAACTTATTGAAATAATAAGTAGGAGAAATAAATCTATCACTGCAACTGTTCGTAAATTTTCACATTGCTCTGTGCTGTCCTTCTAAAGCCACTGCGCTGCTGCAGCTCTGCATTGCGTAAGCATACCACCTCTGTGCTGCTGAAGTCCTATCAGGCCCTCTGCGCTGTTGCCTTTGCGCTGCGTTGCTCCCTCTACAATGTCCAACTCTGCCTCTGCTCCATCCGTGATCCTCTGCACCCATTGCTCCAGTCATTCCTGCTATTGTCTTAAGGCTCACGTAGCTCGTATGTGATCCCATGATGCAGTCGTAATTGCAGTTTAACATATAAGCGTGTACTTGTGGGTTAGGACCCACATAAACTCCTTATACACAGCAGAATACAATTCGGAGTTAAATAACATACATATGCGAAGCGATCAAACAACGCTCTTTATAATAGAATGCAAATAACCCAAAACACGTTACATACACACAAATTTCTTTATGGAGGGTCCCAACATACTTCGAACCAATCGTACGCGATCGCAATCGCCTGCCCGCAACTTTTAACTCTTTGTGAATACGCTAAAACACAAAAACTTGTGAAGTGCGCTATTGCGCAAAGCCGACATGTGGCTCTCCCCCGTCACATCGCATCCTTACTGCAAACAACTTACCTTGCGAACTCATAAACGGTAACCTCTAACTTTTGTGAAATGCGAAAATGCAATTCACCGTCCATCGTAGATCTGCGGCACAATCCAACGGCACATGTCTGTCTTTGCCAACTTGTCGCATCTTAAACTGTCTGACTTGAGAAGTCATCGCAACTGTTCATCTTTCACCTTCGGATCTGTGATTTAATCACATTCATTTGCTCACTTTCAGGCAGTTCTTCTTCGCCTCTTTTGCCTGCTCTAATCTCCGTTGTCAATCCTTAAACCTTTGGTTCTACGCTTCGGTTCTCGCCGTCGATTCCTCCTTAAGAATTCTTCTAAGTATTTTGTCCTTATTCAACTGCTCTTCTCTCAGCTGTTGCCGCTTTGCAATACAGTTTTCTCCACACTCCTCTCATGTTTGTTCGGATTCTTCGACCCAAATCTCTCTTGAGCTTGTCCGTTTGTTTTCATTAATGCTATCTCTCCTGAGCTTCTTCTTTGTCTTGTCATCCCTCAACCTCTACCATAGTTTGTCTATGTGAAGTTCATGGGAACTTCTTCCTCTCACTCAATCTGTCTATTCATTAACAGAAATAATACGCATATATAAAATACACATATACAAATAGAGTCTAGATTTACCTCCTGCTGTGCGATTTAAATGCAATACTCGATTATGACAGGGAAATAAAACAAACGAGTTAAAACTTAAAACAGAGAGCCCGATCAAAATCCAAAACACTTGGAATCAATGTAGAAATGAAATACACAGAGTCAAGTCCTTGGATGGTTGGCTTTTACATTTGCTTCTACTCTCTGTTCACCCCTCTCTCGCACACCTATTTCCCTCCTGGTCTCTCTCTCTCTATGGATGGCAGAACCCCACCATGGTGGATTAGGTTCGGTTTTATGCCTTTCTCAAAATTCCCATATGGTTGAGAAACTGTTATTCAGTTTCAAAACAATTTATTCAACTAAATACTTAACTAATCCTAATTTAACCATTCTTTTATTCTGCAAATTATAATCGCTGTGTTAGCCCAAATTAACTTAACAAATACTTTAAAAAATAAAGCGTTTAAATTCTTTGGACTGCTAGTCCTCTTCCCAAGCCACAACATGTGACTAACTTGTCACATTGCTGGCTCTACCTTAATGCTTCTGCATCAGACTCTCGAGGTAAAAGAATTCACGACCTCCTGGTCATGTGTCTTCGATGCTTGAATCTTCCAGGATCCCAAACTCTGTTTTGCTGCTGTCCATAACTGCATTGTCTTCACCATTCTTTAGCTGCAATCTTCCAGGCTTCCATACTTTGTACTGTAGTGCTCCCCTGCTTCTGCCTTCACGGTTCTTCACTTTCCAAACAATTCCATAGTGGACTGCTTTCTTCATTTTGCTGTAACTCTTCTTAGGTATTTGAATTAACTCCCATAGTTCATCTATGGTTTCTGGCAATTCAATCTACTGCTGTAATCTAATCTTATTTCCAGTTCTCTGCTAACACATTCTACTACACTCTGCCCCAGATATTGCTGCAAATATTACTTCGGATATTGTTGCCACCCAAACTCCCTGAATATCTGTGAAGATATCTCCCTCTGCAAAATCCCTCTTCTTTTCCTTGTTTGCAAATTTACTGTCAAAAGGTAAATTGCCTTCTAATTCTCTGACTGTAGTAATATATTTATTCACTCTTCCTGTATACTAGCTGACATAATTAAGTTTTGGAAACTAGTTTGAAACGGTCCCATCTTATTGTTTGCAATCTCTTTCTCTTGCTCAAATGCTTTCAACAAGCAACTCAACCATTCACTAATTACTTGATTCCCTTCAAGTACCTCTTCAGTATGCTGTATTATAGTTTCAACATAACTAGTTTCCTTTTCCTTGACAACGTTCCATTGTTGTCCTTCTGCTTCTTGACTAGTCCTAATAGTCAATTCAGTCTTTGCACTTCTAGGACTGACTTTCCTTAGCTTGAGACATAACTACCTCACTTTCATCTTTATGGCTTTTTTGTTCCTTTTTACTAAGCAAACCTCTTTGTGACATTGCTTCTTCATCTTTAATCAGAATAAAATTCTGATTCTCTATTTCCATGGGAGTCCTAAATGTCCGTCCAACAATCTTCCTTTGGCTATTTAACCAAGCCAATTCCTCTTTGTCCTCATCAAGAACAAGTTTCATCTCATGAGGCATTACTGCTTCATCTCCATTAAAGTTACTCCCTTCATTAAATAAGGAACTTATGAATTCCTTCTGCTACAACAACTCAACTTGGTCTTCATTAGAAAGACGCTCTTCACCATACCTTGCTTGACAATTTTCTTCTTCATTATGCTCTGCTAGATAAACTTCAGCTTTACTTGAGACAATTCCACGAGATAGATTGTCTTCTACACAACCTGCAAACACATTCAAATTGTCAGCATTAAACTCACAAGACCCAGTGGTCCTATTTGATGACTCAATCACCAAATCTTTCTTTTGCTGTTCTAAGTCTCTTTCAGGACTTAGAAAGTCTTCACTGGTCTTATTTCAACTATCTCAAGCATAACATATGAATGCTTCATATCATCTTTTGCCTCTTTCTGTTCTTGGCCATCATCATAAGTCAAGTCCTCCTTGTTTTTAGCTTTCACAGTAGGCTGGAAATCATTGCTTTCACTTAGCTGTGCACGTGCATGTACATGAGACTCAACTGTCTCATTTTCTTCTTGAACAGAATTTAGATTCTGTCATCTCCCTTCATCCTTTATGACAACATCAACAAATTGTCTTTCTTTACCTATTTCACCTGCAAACATACAATAATCATTTGTTTCAAAACCATAAGGATCCATAGCCTGTCTTGTTGTCTCAAACATCAGTGCTTTCCGCTGGTTCTCATCTTTCCAAGGATCCATGAAACCATCAGCTGGTCTCATGTCTTCATCCTCATTACTACTATCACCAAGAATAGACCCTTGCTCAGGTTCACATAAGTAAACCTCTTCCTTGGCACGCATCTTATGCTGCAACTCAGCTCCTCTGAGTTCTTGTTCTAGCTGAATTCTTGTGTTAGATCTTAGCCTCCTCTGTAAGTGATTCCACTTGACTCTTTTCTTTCGAAGAACCCAACCATACCTTTGGTGCTCCATATTCTCTTGTATGAATCCTCTCAACCCTTCTAGTTGCACTTTTATCTCAGCTAATTCTCTATTAAGTTTATTCTTACTTGATCTTTCATAATCTCCCTTAGAACCTTTACTATGATTATCAGTACTAAGTAGCCATAGTCTTCTTTCCTTCATGAAATCCTCTTTGTTCATCATGGACTACAAACAATCCATTTCTACAAGCTGACTCCATCCACCTGTCCATAGATACCACACCAAGCTTTTCCATGCTTAGTCTTTCACTGGCATCTCTGCTGATTTCTTTCTTTTGATTGTGACACCTCTTTGAGCCTTTCAGATAACCATCAGTGGTCATCTCTTCTGGGAACTCCATTTCTTCATCGCATGTTATGATCACTGCATATTCATGCTGCCCTCCATCTTCCATGACAATTCCTAATGGTTGTCCTTCATCCTCCATACCTGTAATTTCTTCAATAGACCTCCTGTTAGTATTATTATCATTTTCTTCAAAAAATAATCCATGTTCTAGTTCATATGCAAGAACTTTCCTTTCATTCTCTGCTGCTCTGAGTAATGCTTCTTCTTCTTGAGCATTCAAACTATGCTCCCTCTTCATCTACAACCCATGCCATTTCAATTTCTTCCTCAGAATCCATCCACACCTCTGGCCTTCATCACTCCTCTGTAGCAACTCCATCAATAGATCAAGATGAGTTCTCATCTCAGCTATTTCTCTTTTATATTCTTCTTCAGTCATCTGCTTCCATATTCCACTTGTCTTGGCATCTTCCTTCTTCACTTTGTGGTTGCCTCTTGAACCTCTACTATGACTTTCAATAGTCATCTTCTTGAGTTCTTTCACCCTTTATGAGTTGCACTAGCCCCTACAGTTATAGTTCGTCCTGCTACAACTCACCTCACCAAACTTTCTCTGTGCTTGGTCTTTTGGCAAGTACGGGTCCTCAATCTAGAACCCTTCTTGAGCACTCTTCTATTCTCCTTCCAGGCTCACCCTCACAACTCATTTGCACTTGAGAACACTACTTTCCTCTTATATTTCAACCTCAGCTGAAATACTAGGTTCTGACCACACTTCTTTTTCCTCGTAGAAACCCTTTCTAGCTTCCTTCATCATTTCCCTTAAAGGCTGTGATCTTTTTGCTGAGATGTTTTCACTCCTGCTGCTACCTCATTTTCTATGCTACTACTTCATCCATGCTACTGTAGCTCTTATGCTTTTTCATAGGCCTTTAGTCCACAATCTTACCTCTTAAGGTTTACTTGATTAGAATCAATGAGCAATCTTTCTCAACTTTGCTTAGTTCAAAGTCCTTCACACCGCCTTTCAGATCTTATATGCTCTGATACCAATTGATGTAGCCGTAACTGTAGTTTAACATAGAAGTGTGGACTTATGGGTTTGGACCCACATAAACTCCTTATACACAGCGGAAGACAATTCGGAGTTAAATAACATACATACGCGAAGCGATCAAACAATGCTTTTTATAATAGAATGCAAATAACCCAAAACACGTTACATACACACAAATTTCTTGCTGGAGGGTCCCAACATACTTTGAACCAATCGTAAGCGATTGCAATCGCCTGCCCGCAACTTTTAACTCTTTGCGAATACGGTAAACCACAAAAACTTGCGAAGTGCGCTATTGCGCTAAGCCAACACGTGGCTCTCCCCTGTCGCATCGTATCCTTACCAATGTTATTAGAATTGAACCGAAACTGCAAAACCGGCCGGTCCAACCGGTTTGGAGGCAAAACCGGTCTGAACCGGCCCTCCGAACCGGAAAAGACCGGTTTGGTACGGAACCGGCCGGTTTTCGTACGGAACCGGCCGGTTCGGTATCAAACCGGTCTGGACCGGTCCGGTGACCGGTTCAACCTGTTCAACGTCAGCCAGCCGTATGGCCAAGGCATAAAAAAAATCATTTTTTATTTTTTATTTTTTTAAATTTTAATTCTTGCCCTGGTTGAATTTGGACTCAAACCCTAACTCTAGTGGCTTGCCTTGAAGGGCCGAAATTTTAGGAGAGAGATAAAAAGATAAAATGTTGTGATTTTTTACCATCAATATGGATGTCAATGCCTTGTATCTACTTGGGTGATGGAGTCTTAAAGGAATTTAACCATGAAAATATCAAATCCTTGAAGGGAGTAAGGGGAAAACCCTAGGTTTTCACTTGCTAACCATAACCATCATTTTATGAGGGGATAAATTTACTAGAGAAAATTTCTTTAATTTCTCTAGGAGGTTCTCTAGGGAAGTCCAAGAATACAAATTAAAGCATGTGAAAATTCACCAAGTATTTCACATAAACATAAGCATTTAGACATGAAACATAAAAAACCTTGCAACATTCATTACATATAATAATCATGAAAGATATTCAATAAAAATTACTCACAAGATATCCATGAACAAGCCTTCTTTTTCCCAAAATGACATCTCCACAAAAAGCATTATTTTCCAATAGCCAAATATCCACAAAACATCACTTCTCCACAAAGTAGCAAAATACAAAAGGTTAGGCTGAAATCTCTAAGTGAGGTCGAGTTCTCCACAAGTGATGATGAATAAATGAGAGAGGTGATCCTCTATTTATGTGAGGTCTACCTCCTCAAATTTCTAACTAAAAGCCCCTACACAAGTTTGATTTCTAATTGGACAAAAAGTAAGTTCGGGTTACAAGCCAACCCACTAGATTTACAACATAATTTGCCAATATAAGCCCACATGTGTGAGCCGCAAGCCTAAATGGATGATGATGTCATGCACTTTTAGGGCTCCAAATGCTCCATCAAGGCAAAGTCAAGGCTGAAAATGTCACCAAGCATCATGATCATCCTCCATTTGAGGATCTGAAGAATGAATAGCATGATGAGGGTGAGGAGGATGAGGATGAGGATTCTGATGATGATTGATGATTTGATCATATGTAGCTTGTAGTATTGTAGGCTATAGTATAATACTATGATCTAACATGTTATTTTGGACTATAAAGACCTTTTAGAGCCTGTTTCTTGATGTTTGTTACATTTTTTGTTCAACGATGTTTTGCACTAAGTGCTATTTTGGCTATCTGCACCTATATAATGAAAAATTTTGCATATTCGTGTTTAAATGGTTTGGATTAATATGGATGTACATGAATATATCTGGTTTTTCTTTAAAATATGAATATTTTATGTGTTTTTGGTAAACCGGTTTTTTTTTTCCGGTTTTTTTCCGGTTCCGGTCCAGTTCCGACCGGTTCCCGGGCCATAAGGTTTTCCGGTTCGATAACCGGTTCGGTTCCGATAACATTGATCCTTACCGCATCGCACCGCAAACAACTTACCTTGCGAACTCATAAATGGTAACTCTCTAACTTTTGCGAAATGTGAAAATGCGATTCACCATCCGCCGTAGATCTGCTAGACAATCCAACAACCCACGTTTGTCTCTGCCAACTCATCGCATCTTAAAATGTCTGACTTGCGAAGCCATCACGACCGTTCATCTTTCACCCTCAGATCTGCGATTTAATCACATTCGTTCGCTCACTTTCACGCGGTTGTTCTTTGTCTCGTTTGCTCGCTCTAATCTCCGTTGCCAATCCTTAAACCTTTGGTTCTGTGCTTCGATCCTCGCCGTCGATTCCTTCTTAAGAATTCTTCTAAGTATTTTGTCGTATTCAACTTCTCTTCTCTCAGCTGTCGCGGCTTTGCAATACCGTTTCCTCCACACTCCTACTCTCGAGTTTGTTCGAATTCTTCGATGCGAACCTCTCTTGAGCTTGTTCTTATGTTTTCTTTAACACTATCTCTCCTGAGCTTCTTCTTCGTCTCGTCATCCCTCAACCTCTGCTATAGCTTGTCTATGTGAAGTTCATGGGAACTTCGTCCTCTCGCTCAATCTGTCTATTCATTAACAGAAATAATACGCATATATAAAATACACAGATACAAACAGAGTCCAAATTTACCTCCTGCTGTGCGATTTAAATGCAATACTCGATTACGAAAGGGAAATAAAACAAACGGGTTAAAATAGAGAGCCCGATCAAAATCCAAAACACTTGGAATTAATTTAGAAATGAAATACATTGAGTCAAGCCCTTCGATGGCTGGCTTTTACATTTATTTCTACTCTCTGTTCACCCCTCTCTCGCACACGTATTTCCCTCCTGTTCTCTCTCTCTCTCTCTCTCTCTATGGATGGTAGAACCCCACCATGGTGGATTTGGTTCGGTTTTATGCCTTTCCCAAAATTCCCATATGTTTGAGAAACTGTTATTTAGTTTGAAAACAGTTTATTCAACTAAATACTTAACTAATCCTAATTTAACCATTCTTTTATTCTGCAAATTACAATGGCTGTGTTAGCCCAAATTAACTTAACAAAATACTTTAAGAAATAAAGTTCTTAAATTTTTTGGACTGCTAGTCCTCTTCCCAAGCCACAACATGTGACCAGCTTGTCACATTGCTGTCTCTACCTTAATGCTCCTGCATCATCCCAGAGCTGGGCACCTCAAGGATCCCGCCATCACTCTGTAGCTACTCTATAGATTAATGTCGCCCCACTTCCGTGGCTCATGAGCGCTCATGGCTACGTCATTGTTGGAGCCATCGTCTTTTTTAGCTGCCGCAACCTTGGAACTAGAGGCTTCCTTGTCCTTCGTCCTTAGAGGACAATTGCTGGCGAAGTGTCCAAGTGCACCACATTGGAAACATTTGATTTTTGATAGATCACGCTTTTTTTTCCCTTGCTGCTTCTTAGATGCTAGGGCTGCATCTTCCTCTTCCTACTTCTTACTTTGTTTGATTCGGTGCTGGCTTGTCTTGGTCATTCGGTAGATTTCCTCTTGTCTGAGGATAGATCACATATCATCCTAGTTTTGAAGGTCCCGTCTGCCCAAGATGCTTTGGACAAACGTTTCCCAATCCTCTGTGACCACATTTAGGGCAGTTCTTACCATGACATCATCCTCCACCTTGACCACCATGGCAATCAAATGATCCCGAATTGCCTGCAACCTGAAGAGAAAAGGATCGATTTCCTCTCCCTTAGTCATCATAAACAACCTCATCTGGTTCTCCAGAAGCATCTTCTTCTGGATGGATTTCCCTTGATATAGTGTGGTTAAAGCTTTCCACATCTTATTAGCCGTCTTCTTCTCAGCTATGTGTGGTACCACATGATCCTTAACTCGGTCATGATGAAGCGCTTGGCATGTGCCATTGCTTCATTATGCTTCGCGAGAAGAATAGCATCGGTTAGTGTAGCCAAGACGCTCTCTACATGTTCCCGTAAATCGTATGCCTCCAGGACTATTAGGATTCTGGCCTTCTAGATAGCAAAGTTGGACAGGCCGTCCAACCTATCCTGATCACGCAGTCCATGTGGCGCCATCTGCTCAGAAATAATTTGTCTGAATGAATCCTCCTCTCCCCGCTTCTATTGTTACCCTCAACAGAAACTCAGATCTAGGGTCCTTGGCGAGAATAAAACCCTCTTCTCCCTCTGACAACTAATTTCCTTCCTTGGAAATTTGCCAAATTCAACGCATCATCTCTCTTCGATCACCCTACAATTGATCCTTAGATTTCTTTGGAAAAACAAATTTGCTGAGTAGCTATTCTCCTCCCGCTCTTTGTCAACTTAGGTAGGCACGATTCTGCACCAACAGAATCTCCACCACACCAGCACTGTTGAAGATCTGAAGCTCTGTTTTCGGACCATGACAACTCTGCACAACAACTCGAACTGGACTACCTCCCTCTGGCTGGCCTTTGCGTGAGCAGACTGTCTTAGCACAGCCTCTGCGCATTGCAGGCTGCTCCTGCATCCCTCTGGAAGGCACTGCGCTGCCTCTGCGTCACCCAGCTGGGACTGCGTCAGCCCCTGCGTGGCCTCTGCTAGGACTGCGTCATCCTGGTGCTGCACTGCTCTCTCAGATTCTCTATTGCTTCAGTTGCTCTCTGTAGCACAAATTTCTTCAGCTGATTTGCTGGAGATCCAACTTGATTGCAATCGCTCTGATACCATGTGAAAATTTCTTAATCTAGGAATACAGTAAATTCTCGATTTACTTTCCTACTTGATTAAATACACAAGTTATTAATTTGAATATTCAGAATAACAACAAAGTAAATACAAATAACAACCTACACATACAAATCATTTATTGAATAGCACACTCATATGACAAAGTGACAGATTTTTCGGACAAATGTCCTCGGAAAATCCCAATGTGCGAAAAGCGGTGCAGCTAGCTCTGGAGGGTTTTTATTATTATGCATAATTTGAATACAACAATTTCTGGGCACCAGACATGGTTGGCCGACAGAGAAAATCACGACAACAATACCTCTTTCACTCGGAGACAGAAAATATGGCTGATTCACACCCTCAAACAGGATTTACAGAACTCCACCGAAAACCCCACTGCTGCTCCTCAGCCCTCTACGTCAGCCTTCCTGGCTTGCGTCAGCCTTTGCGTTGCTCTAGAAGGGCCTGTGTCTCCCTTGAAGGGCTTACACTGCCCCTGCACTACCCTGATTGGGCCTGCGTCAGCCCTGCGTGGCTACTGCTGCCTCTGCGCTGCCCCTGATTGGGCTTTGGCAAGACTGCGTCGCACTGGCTGCCCTTTGCGTTGCTGGATATGCTGCCTCTTTGCCGCTGTTGTATTCTTGGCCTGGGATTAGATCATCCCTCACCAATACTGCCCCTCACTGCGTTGCAAACTCTTCTTGAAACCACGCCCCAGAATTTCAGCTTAGCTTTAGTGCTCTGCCAATGTGTGTGTCCTATAATTGACCCCAAGCCCTTCTCTTATACTTTTTTCGTTGGGAAACCAACGACCGTGATCTAATCTCTAATCGACGACTAAGATTTGAAGTTGATTGATCCGCGTCACTTAAGTCATTCTCATCACATGTTTAATTTAATTCGCTTTAATCTTTTAATTTTCCTAAGTTAGACTTAGGGTCCTTAATTAAAAAGATTAATTATTTCAATATCTCTTAAACCTGATGGAATTTCTTCAAATGCTTTTTGGGTCTTGGAGATGTCATGTACTCTAGCTCCTCCACACAATTTGGGAGCTAGAGCACATCCGATGCTACCCCAAAATCTGAACATAGTGGACCCTTCTTTCGCACTTATTGCAGACTTGTCTCTTACTGTAATGGACTTCGGCCTCCCTGAATTGAGCAAGGTATGCTATGCCCTAAACAGAAATACACATGTGCCTTCCTTCCTTCGTTGACTGACCTCCTTCTTCGCATCAATTGCAGACCCTCTATTCGCACTTCTATTTCAGAATTGATCCAAAAACTTGATTCTACAATGAGGCCACAATCTCTTATATATAGTGATTGTCTCACGTCTTCTAGGCCGACATGACTTCTATAAGGTGAACCGACTTCTTCCAGCATCTTCTAGGCCTACTTGTTCGAGGATATATGCATCACATTTGAGCCGATTTTCATGAGCATATTGACAAGGTCTTGGCTTGTATTACTTACATCAATAATTGTTCTTTACAAGTGTAACACTTCTTCGTATACATGGCTCTTTAATTATATATATGACAAGATGAAAAACCCCTAAAGACATCAAGAAGAAGTCTCTGACCTATAATAAAAACTTCCTTGCTCATGAAACCCATGAGGCAAGCATTACAAAATACATTTTATTATCTTTGTTTTCTTTATTACATAAATTCATAATTACTCTTCATTATGAAGACTGAATCTAGTTACACTTTTCAACACTCCCTCTTAACTATGGAGGTATTCATAATGGTACATGGTTACTCTTAATCTGAAGAATCTCATAAGAAGAATTCGATTGGTAATCCATCTGTTATAGCATCATGTTATCCAACATTGTTACAGTGCAAGGCCTTGACTAACAAGTCCGTCTCTCCATGAGACCATGAGCTATAATGCTGGCGAGACCAATGATTATAAACACCTTCATCATTGTCTCCAAGGTACATACTCCACTCGAGTGTTCACTGAGTATGACCTCAGTGGACTATTCTTATCGGGATAGCTAAGCCTCAAAGACTATCTGTCCCTTCACGACTACTCTTTCCATGGATGCCTTGATACATCCCATAAGAGTATCAGATGCCAAATAGTTACCCAATCCTCCATTCTTGTCTTTGCAGGTGAAGACCAGAATGACATGTCTATCTCTCCCTCTTAACTAGGGAGGACATATTCCACAAAGGAATAAATTTATACAAAGAATGTACCTAGGCTTTCTTCTCGGCTTAGGAATTATGGAGTTTCTTCCAAATAAGAAACTTATAACCAAGCTCCCTCTTAATCAGGGACCTGCAGTAGCAATGATCAAAACACCTAGCTTCTCATGAAGAACTCCTTCCGTTGATGTCATGAATTGGGAAGCCTTCAATTTTGGGATCTCTTTATAGGGCACAAATCATTCATCACTTTCATCCAAGAACAATGTCTTCTATCAGAAAGTGATCTATTAGTCTTTTCATTTGATCTAGCTTTATGCCATGCTGCTTTCTTTCGAACCATACTTCTTCCAAGGATCTTTCATCCCACCATATGGTTATTAACTTGTGGAAGACATATTTTTCCCTTTGGCAGCCCTGCATAAGTTCATCACATATTAATCAATTATAGATATGAACTTTTTAAATCAAAAGTTACCTTAGTGATGATCTTTCACCATGACATTTTCTTGTAGGCATTGACATCCTTTGTTTACAGATTGACACATCTCCTAAAGATATGTATTATCAAGGGTCTCCATCTTTTCCAGACTTCTATCAGAGTCTACATATCTTCCCAGGAGATTTTGTAGTCAAGTCTTTTTGGCTTCCTTGGATGGTGACTGCCTCTGATCATGGTTGTATTCTCACGATCTCTTTCTTACTCCACACAATGTTTATTGCATTCCCAGGAACTTCTAATGTACAACTCCTTGATAATGTATAATCACCTCATATTCCATATGAAGACATATTATGTTGATTTCATCTAGTGTAGATCATGCCTTTTGGCACCTTGTACATAAGAAGAGTTTATGCTTTCTATATTGATCATAATTCTAAAGATGGGAGTATACTACCTACAACCATATGACATGACTTCACAACATCTAGTGTCAATATATATATATACATATACCTCATCCTTTTCCCTTTGAGTCGTCCTGCAACAAGTTTACTTGGAATGAAGAGTTTCATTACCTTGAGCTGCTTCATTAATATGTTATCATATCCTAATCTTATAATTCTTCAAGTTAGAATTCTCAATGAAACCCTTTGCTTACTTTCTAATTAGTGAATCCAAAGAGGATTCCATTAGAAAATATCAGCGCCTGTTTTCCATATTGATTATTGAATGATGACCCCTTCTATGAATGTTTTTTTCAGTGATGTTCCAAGGAGTCACTTTTATCTCATAGCATAGATTTCACATAAATGTTTTCAGACATCCTGCCATGACAAGTACTACTTTAATGCTTCCATCATGATGCCAATTCTAAAATGATGTATCTTAGCTTTCTTTGAATCTGGTTCTTCTATTTTTTCGGCAACATAGGCTTCTTCCTTTTTCATCTTGTCCTTATTAGATTTGGGACAATCCTTCTTATAGTGCCCAGGTTCATTACATCCATAGCATCGTAACTTATCCATGTTTCTTCTTTTCTTCTAAAGACATTACTTCTCCCAATTCATGCAGTTGATCTCGTATTTCAGAAATCTTCATAAAATATGAAGTGATTCCTTCCTCTCTTGACAACTTCAACTTGTATAGTTCTTGTCTCAGAGACATTACTTCCCTTGCAGTACCCATCGAGAACAGCTCGACCAATTTGTCATATATCTCTTTTGAGGATTCTAAATTTGACACATAGGGAATGAGAGAGTCCTTTATGGCTTCTATAAGAATCCTTCGGGCTCTTATATCACCCTTCATGTATTTGGTATAAGCTTGAGTATCTTCTTTTGATGGTTCAACTGAAGATCCTTTGACATAGTCCATTACTTCATTTTCAATTAAGTTTAGATCTGTCCTTATCTTCCATGCACGAAAGTTTTTAGTCCTAGACAATTGGTTACTTTCCTTGCAAAAAGTCATTTTGACAGATTTAGTTGGGGACATTAGGATACTTACTTGACTATATGCTTTCTTCTTTTATCAACTTCCTTGTTGATGATGATGGCTTGATGGCGACTCCAACAATGTTGATTTGATTTCAACACCAAATAGTTATTGATGGTGATGGCTTCTATACAGTGTCCTTGATCTTCTTGAGATGGCTTTCCAATTTTTGCAAACTACCTCTTTAGAATCTGAATATTGACTCTTCAATGTAGATTTCCGACTTTTGCCTTCTAGAAAATTGATCTTTGATCTTCTTGGTACTTTAGTGTCTTCTTGTCAAATAGCCCTTTCTAGCACCTTAACTCTAATACCATGTTGAGAATTTGGTAGGGCAGTGTTTAATTCAATTCTCTTGCTTGATAACTCCTTGTGTTATACTTGTTATATTTTTATTACTTAGATCTTATCTTCATTAGCTTATTGTGTCTTTCATCATGTCAATTATCAAAACACAAGAGACACAAATTTTTGGCTTTTCAAGGCAGGGCCAAAACCTCTCCCTCTTGGAGAGGAAAGCCTAGAAGTAATTCTTCTTCTAGATCTTCAATTGACAAGTACTATGACTATGCATAGACCCTTGACATCAATATGACTCCAAGACTTTGTCACTGCTCTTCCTTTGGCTCCTTATGCTGATCTTCCGTTTTGCACTGAACTACACCACGTTTAGGGAAGCTTGGTTCCTAGACTGCTTGCTTTCTCTCGACTTCCTTTAGATTTTTCCTCAGCTGCCTAAGATCACTCTTTCGTTCTTCTTTCTGGTCCTTTGTAATTCTTGGCTTAATATATATATGTAGTCCCAAGACCGAACTGTGGTGACCTTACTCTCTTGCAGAGCAGCGTCTTCTTTCACACCTTTGCTAGCCGTATTCCTTCACTGTTTAGCCTTCTCTTCTCACACTAATAGTGGACCCTTCCATTGCACTTATTTCAGACTGTCTCTTGCTGTAATGGAGTTCGACCTCCCTTAATTGAGCGAGGTATGCTATTTCCTAAACAGAAATACACATGTGCCTTCCTTCCTTCGTTGATTGACCTCCTTCTTCGCATCAATTGCAGACCCTCTATTCACACTTCTATTTCAAACTTGATCCGAAAACTTGATTCTATAATGAGGCCACGGTCCCTTATATATAGTGATTGTCTCATGCCTTCTAGGCCGACATGACTTCTATAAGGTGAGCCGACTTCTTCTAGCATCTTCTAGGTCAACTTGTTCAAGGATATATGCATCACATTTGAGCCGAATTTCATGAGCATATTGACAAGGTCTTGGCGCATATTAACTACACCAATAATTGTCCTTTACAAGTGTAACACTTCTTCATATACATGACTCTTTAATTATATCTATATGACAAGATGACAAACACCTAAAGACATTGTTTCCACTTGCTGCCTACACCTACCTACAAGTTATTGAGAAAATCCTTTAACCGCACAAGGTGTGGTTGGTGGCAAGGAACTCAAAGAAGGGGCTGTCACACTAATCCTGACTCTCTTCGTTTAAGCTATCTCCTAGGTTAGCTATGGGGGATGGTCCCTAAAGAAAAACTAAGTTAAAGATGTGAGCTTTCTAGGAGATTTGTTGAGTTAAATAGATTACTTCTTAAGATTTATATGCAAAAAGTGATATGAGCAATAACCATCACTACATAAGATAAACATGAAACATATGAAAAACCAGTGCCTTCAGAGTATTACTCTTAAAATGAAATTGTATTTGCTTAAATGAAGTGAAATGCTTTCAAATGGAAAGCAAAAGTAATCCTGAAAAGTGAAACAAGAAACTGTTCGCACAAGATATTATGAATGCAAGATACATGAATGCTTTTAAGATAAATAAATTGGTGAAAATATCTTGCCAAAATACAAACAATTAGTAATCTATGTTGGAGAATGTAAATGAGATGATAGAAAAACTCAAATGTTAAACCAAGATAACAACATGCAATTAAATTTGCAACACCAAATAAGGGTATTTGCCAATGAAATGAGATATATCAATAATCCATAGGCATATTGACCATTAAAATGACAACATGCAATGAAGTTGCGAAATTAAGCAAATTTCCAAGTAGCATAGAATTAAACTTGTTGCAAAATTTAAGAGATTAAAATGTTTGCATCCAAAGTGTTTCTTGAAATAAGATTTGCTTGTGAAACTTTAAACCATCAAGGTAGCATAAAAATTGAGAAATTTGCAAGTAAATGTGATGAGATAGTGCTCTTGGTTTATTTTATTAGTTAGCTCTAAAGCAAGATTACAATTGAACTCTAATCCTCAGACTTCACGCTCACTCAAAGGTTCGGATCTCACGGTGAAGAGTCCATCGAGGTAGAGGGTCCCTAAAATGTCTATTCAACCAACTTAAGTTGGAGGTAAATTTTAGTGATGCTTGGGGCATGTAAGATCTAAAAATTAACAAGAAAATGAAAATTCAAGTTCAACTTGAAATATATTTGCTTGCCATGAAATAAAATGTAGCTTTACTTGATGCATCAAATTTAAGATTGTAGAGTGTGCTCAATGATGAAGCATAAGAAAATTTGAAGTATGATTTCTAGCTAAATAAATTCAAGTAAAGATGTTTGCATATAAAAAATCTGAATTTGCTATGAAAGTAAATGCTCTTAAAATTTGTAGCAAATCAAAGTGAATAGCTAGTGAAATGAATGAAATGCATGGTTGTGTTAATTGACCAATTATATGAGATGCATGCAATTTAAAAAGATCAACAAATCACACCACAAGTCCTCTCGAAAAAATGGAGAGATTGAGATAAAATCAGAAATTTTATTGGTTGTTAAGAGACTATGAAGCCTCCTACAAACTCAAGGAAAACCTTTACAAATGAAACTTAAGGTCTTAGACTTATCCTTGATAAGAAATTTATGCAATATAAGGACTTGATGGAAATCAGAATTTTACAAGGGAAGAAAAGAGGCTAAGCCTCCTCAATGCTCACAACCAAGAGAGAGAGAAGAAGCCACAAAAGGAACTCAGCCCTCCTCAAGGAAGCTCCTTAACTGCCCACAATCAAAGGAAAAAGAGAGAGCCCTCCTCACTTGACATTAGATCTCAAAGGTCTTGCAACAATTTGTTAGTAGTTTCTTGAAGGTAAATCCCACAAGTTGCTACAAGAAAACAAATTAGAAAAAGAAGCCTACAAAAAAAACCAACCTAGTGTTAGATAGAGAAAATCACAAAATATTGCACAATACTCTACAAGAGGGCTACGCCATGCTTAAGATCTTTAAATAGCAAAATATGATCCAATGAAGCACAATGAAAAGTAAAATATTTTAAATGATTGCATGCATACAAACTATGTCCAAACGAATCCCTGCAAGACTCTTTTTTGTAAGATAAACTATGAAAATCCAAATAACAAATGAGAGTTTCTTTGAAGGCGCTTCAAGAGTGGGTTGGTCTCCCAAAGACTTCACCTCACACTTGATCCAAAAAGAATTCTTTTGCAATACTCAAGTCACACCTTAGTCCATGTAGATTTAGATTAGCAAACAATGAATTGAAACCTCTAGAAATTTATTTGAAAATAAAGTAGAACTTTCAACCTCTAGAGCATACTTTCAAATCAAATGCTAATACAAGATAGCTGTGCACTAGCAAGTTCACAAGAATACATGGTAAATGAAATAAATCAAAGCATAGAAAAGAATATATCAATAGCTGACAATGCACCATGCTCCAAAGGAAGAGCACCCATGAATGGGCCCCCAAAGTCTTTTTATTGATATTCGTGAAAAGGGTACAAAGTAGCAGTGCTTCCGCAAGCACAATAGCTAGTAAACAATATTACAATATGAGAGCCCATGGCTTCATTATATAGAGAGTTGGGAGAAAATTCCATTGAAGAACCAAATGCCAAGTGGTGAGAGGGAGGAGATGACAAGGCAAATTTGAATTTGATAAGTGGAGCTCCATTGCCAAGTGTAAAAATCAAATTCTGGAAAGTGGACATCATTTTCTTCTTTCCATATATGCCAAATTTGAATTTTATGATGGAATGACAAGTGTATATGGGTGGTAACCCATTTGAGGACAATTTCCCACAAAAATCTCCACCAAATATTCTTCCAAATCCTCTCAAATGTGCATTAACTTCACAAATTCGAATTTCCAATTAAGCGACTCTCATTTAATGTCAAAAATTCAATTTTATTTGAGCACATGTTATTTTCTTGATTTTAGGAGTTCACATCACCTTGAGACTTCACTTTAACTCCTCCATAATTTTCCACCTCATTTCCACAACACTTAGCATGTGTGGATATTTATTTTTCTCCATTTATTTAATTTCTGGTTGAATTAATTGCCAGATTTCTCACTAAATTTAAGTAAAGTGGGTTTTGAGGGTTCAAAACACATTTTTAACTCCTCAAAGTGTGTCACAGTAGAAAGTTGAAGGCGAGAGGTGTAATTTTGATTACTCATACCCCATAAAACTTCTCTAGAAAACACTTAGTACAATTTAATTACAATTTTTATTGCAATTTTTAACCTGTGGGAAATCTAAAAAATTTAAATATGACTACCTAGACCTAACCAAATTCCACGATTTTTTTTTTTTTTTTTTGGATCTAGTATGGCAATATATATTGACTCTAGACGCTAGGACTCACCCAAGGCCTCACCATCAAATTGTACTCCGGCTTTGGAGTAAAATTGGAGGAAAAAGCTCAATTTATTATTAAGTTTTGATAGGGAGATGATAATTCACCGAGTGAAAAAAAACTCGCAGAGTAATACTCAGTTGTTGGCAAGGTCCCATGCTACCTAGGCTTATTACAGACTCAATACTGACTCAAAACTCATCATTACTAGCATCTCTTATTACAATTGCCCGTAGGGCGTGGAATCTGGGTACAAGAGAAAGATGATGAAAAGTAGTAGAGTTTGAAAACTTTGTTGAATTGATGATATCTGATGGTACAAGTGTCTTTTGGTTCATCCTTGAGCATGGAGTCTTCACATAATGATCAGGTGCCACTCCAGTGGTCAACAAAGGTCAAAGACGAAGTCTTTGACCTATAATAAAAACTTCCTTGCTCATGAAACCCATGAGACAATAATTACAAAATACATTTTATTATCTTTGTTTTCTTCATTGCATAAATTCATAATTACTAGTCATTATGAAGACTGAACCTAATTACACTTTTCAACAAAGAGCGGAGAGTCTTAGCTGTGGTGACAATGGGCTAAGTCTCCATCATTTCCCTTGACCTAGCAGTTGCCCTCTTAAGAGTCCCTTTTAGGTCCCTTGCCGAGTGGAGTGGTAACAGACCCAAAGACTAAGAATAAAACCTCCTCAAAAACCAAGTCAGCCCTCTAAAGAAAACTTCCTCAAACCAGTCAAAGTGCACAAGGTCAACAACTTCAAAACCAAGTTGCACGAAACGGGGAAACGAAAAGAGTTTCTGAAATGGGAAACAATACGAAATGTGACCTCCCCAAATTTTGGAAACAGGGAAACATGATATATATATTAGAATTTAGGACATTTAAGAAATGTTATGTGAAATTGTAAAACATACATGATAAATTATAATTTATTTCATTCAAAGCATAAACTATTGCAAGACATTTACTCATGAATGATAACAAACACACAATGAAAATAACAATATTGGAATATCCAAAACCAACTTTTATTATATATCAAAATCTCAAAATCAACCTTTATTATATATATGAGGCTGCAAGTACAATAAAGACTATGAGGCTGCAAGTACTATAAAGTCAAAAGATTAATACTCATTATCAGAATCCTCATCAAAAATATTAGCAAAAGCATGCTCAGCAATGGATGGTGTAGCTGAAGAAGATGTTTGGCCAGTTCCACTTCGATGATCTTGGTCCTCAATATTCAAATCAGCAAGAGAGAAATCCAAATCAAGATTTTCTGGATCCACATCCCATTCTTTAGAAAAACCATTGCCATATTCTAGACCCCCTACAAGATGCAAGGCGAAGGTTGGAGTGCACATAAACAAGATCCTCCGCCTTTTGTGAGCCCTACCTGTTGCGCTTCACAAAATGAATAAAACCATAGGTGCTCCAATTCCTTTCTACAGATAAAGAGCTTGCCACTTGTGAAATGAGGCGAATGACAAGGTTTTGCAAATGTGCACCATTTTCTCCATAACAAATCCACCACCTAACTGGATTCATGGTGCTTCTCTCCTCCAAAGATGATATATTTGAATAATCATCTATCCCTGCAGCAAAACTGACAAATTCTTCCTTCACGTCCTTGTGTAGATGAGCTGGAAAAGTTCTCATAAGGGATTTTTTCACCCCATTAGACACCTCTATATCCTTATGGGTTGCCTTCCTCTACCCATTGCTTTGAGCAATAAGCTCCTCATCATAAAATTTGGGGTACAAGGCATGTGCCAAAGTGTGCATTGGAGTGTTGAAATTGTTCGACCTATCAACAATGATTTTCTTGATTAATTCAACAAAATTATCATCTACAAACAAAAGCTGTGGAGACTTTTGTGAAATGATTTCCATAGTTTTCTCAACCATGGAATCCATGCCATCATATACCTCTCCTAAGAAAGGTTGGTCAGTGTCAGCATTCCGAAGAAGCTCAAGTGCAAGGGTTGTGAACATTAGCAAGAAATCTATCTTTCTCCACCAATCCTCATCAAGGCACAATCTACGCACTGTATATCCCCGCTCAGAATCTGCCTGTCTCCACTCAACCCAAATTTGACTCACCACCATAGACACTAATACTCGCTTAACCTTAACAAGGCGGCACAACATTTATGAAGTTTGAGGCATATCTTGTCTTAACAACTTTTAACAACTCCAATTTGGAGTACTCTCGGAATATTGCTTGAGACTGGTGGTGGTTGGTGATGAATTTAACAATTTCCCTTGCTTCCCCTGTGAGTTCCTTTATCCATGGGACTTTATTGTCGAACTCCTCTAAGATCAGATTCAAATTATGGACAATGCAGGGTGTCCCAAAGATATGTTCATTCCTCTCCTCAACAATTAAACTTGCAGCTTTGCATACTGGTGTATTATCCGTGATAACTTGCACCACCCTGTTAGGACCTACTTACCTCTCCTGAGCAGTCTTCCGCCTTTAAAAACATTGCTCTTTTTGGTGAAGTGGCAATGATATTTATCAATGGTTTTCGCCTTGTATCTGTGCATCCATCTGAGACTATGGTAACACCAGAGCTAATCCAAGAAGAACGAATTGGTGATAAGACATCCTTGACAAGATCCTTCTCATTTTTGAGACGTTGAGTTCTAACTTTCTCATAGTTGGGCCCCTTGTACCCTTGAGGAGCTTTGTTAATTGCCCTTATCATATCTTGCCAGTAAGGAGAGCGAACAACATTGAATGGGATACCACATGCAGAGATGCACCTAGGCACTCTAGAATCAACATCTTCTCTTGCTTGCACATTCACCAATTTAGCAATTTTGCTATCTTGAACTGAACCAGATGCCCCTCTGGATGGTGGTTGTTCTGGTTGTTGAGTGGCTTTCCTCTTCCTTGCTTAAACTACAATCCTTGGCTCAATGTTTGCTAGAGCTTTAGTAGTAGCTTGACTAAGATCATCATGCCTTCTTTTGATTCCATCCGCCTGATCTTGCTCTCTTTTATATTCCCTCCTCTCCACGGGGTTTGATGTTTTTGTGCAACCTGCAATCCCCTGTCCTCCTCCATGCAAAAGATGTGCCTTCACTCTTGGGTAAGAGCCCTTGTAAGAATTACCGCAAAGATTACATCGCTATTCCCATGAGCCACCTCCTCCACATCTTTGAAGCTTCTCAACATGCCTCCAAGGAGGATAATATTCAGCCCTTGGGTTGGCCTTGGGGTTTGAACTTGAACCTTGGATGGAAGCCATTGCTGCAAAAAAAAAAAAATAAAAAAAAATCTGTAAATAAAAAACGTTTTCTATAATTTGTTAGCATAAACCCTCGAAAAATAGAAGAAACAATGGGAAAAAACCAAGAATTGAATGCTTCTTACCCAAATGAATTTTGTTTAGCTGAAGCTACCCCAAAATGCCAGAAAAAACAAGAGAAATATGGCTGTAGCTGAGACAAAAGCCAAGAATGTGCTGAAGCACTACTCTCTTCCTCTTTTCTCCTTGCTTAAATCGCCCTTCTCCAAGTGAGACGACTTGCTCAATTAGTGTGATGAGAGGATGAGGCGAATCGTCTTTTTATAAGTTGAGATAGCCATCTAGAAGCATCCAAAAGACACTATAAAAAATTAAAAAAATATTAAATCGCACGCAAACCGAAAAAGTTAAAAGAACACAACTTAAGTAGCTTTAAGTAGAAGGAAACGTGGCTGTACGGCCTGGAAACGCATTTCCGGCCGTACTGGCAACGTTTCCCGTATGAGAATAAAACAGGGGTAGGACCCACGTTTCCTGTAACATAGCTTCAAAACTAGCGCAACATCAGAAATTTGGCCCAGCTTCACTGCAACTTCGGCCCAACAAGTTGAAAAGGTGCCCTAGAACTTCGCACATGTGAAGGATAGATGACAAAAATAGAAAGATCTTCTTGCTTGCCCTTGCACTTCTTCTTCTTGACCTTTGCACTTTTTTTGCTTCTATTGCTCTCCCTAACTGACCACTTGGGCTTTCCCACTATCCCCTGAGCTTCTTGCAAGGTATCACAAAAACATTTAGGCTTCCCACATCAGTAGTTTCTTCTCTTCCACTGTGGTCTTTTGATATTAATAGAAAAAATGTTTCATATCTTGCTTAAGTTCAACATCAATTTCAGCCTCACGTTGCCGATATGCAGTAGAGCAAAAGAGTGATCTATCTCCTGATTCTTGCATTTGATTATTGACAACAAGCGATGTGACACCACCACACCTTCACTCACACTGGAAATATGGTTTTTTATCTCGTAAAGGATGCCACGTTTTGGTAAAATTGAGACAACCTTTCTTGGGATATCCTGGTGCCACCTAGGAAATTTGATTTGATGGAGTCCTCACACTTGGAGCTCGATTTCCTCCCTTGAGATCTTCTCCATGGCCATTTGTCACTTGGTTGCTACATTGGGATTTGCTCCCATGTCTCTATATAATAGAGTTTTCTCCTCTCATTTCGTATCCATTGTTACAAGCTATTTGTTTGGGGAAGCTCTGCTCTTATGTACACTTGTTTTCAATTGCAATAAAAGATTTTGGGGTTCATTCATGAGTTTTTGTTCAATTGGAGTATGATGATTGACTCACTATTGGTATAATTTCCTTTGGTCATGCTTTGATTTATGTTATTTCCATATGCTCTTGTAGATTTGTTAATGTAAAGCTATCTTGCATTGACAATTGATTTAGGATTATGCTTTAGGTGTAAAAATATTTAGCTATTTTTCGATAAATTTCTAGTGTTTTTCTTATTATTGCGTTTTCTAAATCTATATGGGACTAATGTTGGATTGAAATTTTGTAGGGAAAATCTGGGAAAATTCCACAATTTGGAATCCTACTGCAACAACTGATTAAGCTTCTTTTATTTGTTAAATAAATTGAACAAATTATTTACTGTGTTCTATGGTAAATATCAAAATTAATACACTGCAACCTTCACAAATAAAAAAAATATCGCGGAAGAAAATAGTGCTGGAAAGATAGATACACACACACAAATGACACTGTTATTTTTGGACTAAGTCCCCGGAAAACCCCAATTCGGGAAAAACGGTGCAACAACTAAGGGTTTGTATATTATACAGTAGTAAATTTGAGTAAAAATCTATGGTTGCTCAAATCTAGCAAACCATATAGAGAAATTTGACGATATAGTCTGGTGAGAAAAATCTCACTTCCATTGGTGATCCGACATTGATCTTGGCTCAAGAGGAGCTTCTATGCGTTGCCTCTGCGCAGTTACTACGTCAGCAACGTAGTACTGTGTCCCCACAACTAGGAACAACTTCTCTCTCATTAATTGATCAACTGTTGTCTGGAAACTGGACCCTCTTGGCCTCCGGAAACACTCTCTGGCTTCCGGCATTGAATGAACTCTGCCTCCTAGCAAAAATGCGGATCTCCTGTAAAGCACTTCGCTGCCTCTTTTTGGCACTTTGCTTCTCTGCTGTGCACTCACCGGATTTGGAAAATCTTCTTCCGACCTTACTATCCCTGCCTCTCTCTCACTGCAATGAGCTCACTAGCTCTCTGTCCGGCAACTCATCGCTGTTACTTAGGAAATCGATCTTCCAGTGAATTCAATCTCTGCTAGTAAGTTCTTCAAGACCCATCGAGTTTCTTCTTATAATCTCTCGTTGAGACATCAATGACCATTATTAAAACTTAATCGATGGCTAAGATTAATTAGAACTCGATCCATGTCTTTTTCTAGAAGATTCACATATGACTTAATTGATACCTTTTAATTAATAATATTTCCTAAGCTTAGACCTAGGAAATATTAAAAAACTGATTAATTAGTTTAATTAAGTCGTCTTTAGATGGAATTTCCAGAAACGATTTCTAGGTTTTGGAGAATGCAAGTGTCCTAACCTCTCTGCCAAATCTCGAGGCTAGAACACATCCATTGCTACAAAAACTAGCACCCCCTCTTAGCGAGGAAAGTGTTCTAGTACTGCAACAGCAATACACTGCCTCTACACCATCTCATGCTGCACTGTTGATGTCTGGCTATTGCTGCCAACCAACTACTGTGCAACTCTGATATGCATTGGATCTGTGCTGTTGCTGACCCTGCTGAACTGTTGCCAACAACTGCATTTGTACTGTAACTCCGTTGCTGCTGCTACTGCAACATCTGCAACTGTTTCTCATCTGCTGCTGCTGCAACTGAGAAATGTCCATCAAACTGAACTAATTGTGGTAAGCGTGATGCATTTGTCACCCTTGTCTTAACTGCTGCTAGTCTCAGCACTGTCGCTGAAGCCTCTGCACTGCTGCCAACTGTGCTCTACATTGCTCAGTCCTGACTGCTACTAGCTACTGCATCTATCACTCTGGCACCTGACTGCACCAACTGTCACTGGTCCATCCTGCTACAGCTGCTATGGGCTCCTGTAGCAAGGGATTGATCCAAGAGGTGGACTCCTCAAGGATCCTACCCAACTGTAGCTCTCTGGGGCTACAAAACCAAATCACCCCACCTCACTTGTGGAGGTATATTAGTGATCGTGGAAAACTCTTCCTCTAGCCTAGAGGACAACCTATCAATCTCTGCAGATGCAACCTACTGATCCTGCTTCTCCTGTTTTTCCTTCTTCATGAGAGGACATTGAGTACTGTAGTGACCAAGTTCACCACATCTGAAGCACTCGACCTTGGAAATGTCCTTCTTCCTTCTGTGCTACTCCTGCTGCCCCTTTGATGTGAGGACGACGTTCTCCTCTTCTTTCACTTTTTTCGTCCCACTGATGGTGCTCTTCACCAAGTCTCGCCTCATCTCTTCCTGCTACAAGTCTGCCACATTCTGTCCCAATCTGGCAAGTTTTCTTTGCCCAGGATACTCTGGACGAACACTTGCCACTCCTCGGAAACATTATTCAGAGAAAACCGCACCAATTCTGTAGGTTGGGGCACTGACCCGACTGCAGACAGCTGATCCCGGACATCCAGAAGTTTAGTAAGGAAGGGGTCTATATGCTCCCCTTTATGCATCTTGGTACACCTCAGCTTCTCCAAATACATCTTGCGTTGCTCAGAAAATCCCTGGTATAGTGTGACAAGAGCATCCCACATCTACTTGGCAGTGTCCTTACCATCTATTGTTGATACCACGTGATCTCGAACTCGATCGAGAATCAACCTTTTTGCCATCACAATCTCCTTTTTGTAGGCCTTCAGCTGATCTGGGCTCGTGGGTACAAATACCACGTTACTAAAATAGGTTTTGAGATCATATTCATCTAGAAGGAAGGAAATCCTGGCCTTCCAGATCACATAGTTAGATGATCTATCCAACTGATCCTGATCTCTCAACCCTGCTAATGCCATGTTTGCAAAAATATCAAATTCTTCCTCTTCTGCTCTATGCAACTGCTACTAGGCTCTATGCACTCCTTGTTGGAGGAGGCAAATCTCCTCACAACTACTGCTACTTTGCAGTGAGAAATCAAATTTATGGGCTAGAAATTCCTTGAGAAAAGAATTCCCTGAGTGTGTGCTCTTCTTTCCTTTTGACGTTATTTTGCTCTAGCAAACTGCAGCAGAATAGCTGCATCCCAGTTGAAGACTTGCTCTGCAAGAAAAATGGTGTTGCTCCCTCTGCCTCTAACAATCTTCAATCATAAAATTTTATTCTCTGTCGACTCACTCAAAGAAATAAAATTTCCTCAAAAATCTGCCCTCTTGGCCAATGGACTGCGCAACCTCTTGGAGTTTCGAGCAGCTGCTCACGCACTTCTTCGAAGCTCCCTCTTTCCGTCTGCAACTGAGCTCTTCCTACTCCTGCGCTCTGATACCATGTGAAAATTCCAGAAATTGGAATCCTACTGCAACAATTGATTAAGTTTCGTCTATTTGTTAAATAAACTGAACAAATTATTACTACGGTAAATATCGAAACTAATACATTGTAACCTTCACAAATAAAAAAATAAAGAAAATAACGCTGGAAAGATAGATGCACACACACAAATAACATTGTTATTTTTTGACTAAGTCCCCGGCAAAACCCATTGTTGGAAAATCGGTGCAGCAGTTGAGGGTTTGTATATTATGTAGTAGTAAATCTCAGTACAAATCTATGGTTGCTCAAATCTAGCAAAACCATACAGAGAAAAATCTGACAATAGAGTCTAGTGAGAAAAATATTACTTCCACTTGTGATCTGGAACTGACCTTGGCTCAACATGAGCTGCTCTGCGCAGTCACTACGTTCCCACAACTACGAACAACTTCTCTGTCGCTAATTGATCAACTAATGTCTGGAAACTAGACCCTCTTGGCCTCTGGAAACTCTCTTTGGCTTTTGGCACTGAATCAACTCTGCCTCTGAGCAAAAATGCAGATCTCCTCTGAAGCACTACGCTGCCTCTGCGTGGCCTCTACGCTACCTCTCTGTGGCACTCACTACCTCTCTGTTGTGCCCTCACTGGATCTGGAAAATCTTCCTCCAACCTTACTATCCCTGCCTCTCTCTCGTTGCAACGAGCTCACTAGCTCTTTGTCTGGCAACTCAACGCTACTACTTAGGAAATCGATCTGCCAGTGAATTCGATCTCTGCTAGTATGTTCTCCAAGCCCCATCAAGTTTCTTCTTATAATCTCTCGTTGAGACATCAACGACCATGATTAAAACTTAATCGATAGCTAAGATTAACTAGAACTCAATCCATGTATTTTTCTAGAAGATTCATATCTGACTTAATTAATACGTTTTAATTAATCATATTTCATTAGTTTAGACCTAGGAAATATTAAAAAACAGATTAATTATTTTAATTAAGTCGTCTCTAGATGGAATTTCCAGAAACAATTTCTAGGTTTTTGAGAATGCATGTGTCCTAACCTTGCTGCCAATCTTGAGGTTAGAACACATCTGATGCTACAAAAACTAACAAAATCTTGTTAGATCAAATATCAAGTGTGAGGGGAAGTCTTTGGAGAGACCAACCCACTCTTGACACATTCTGCAAGGAGCTCTCATTGGTTCTTTGAATTCCATAGTTTATTATACGAAGTGATTTTCTTGCAGACATCTTCTTTGACAGAGCTTGTATACAAGCAAATACTTCATAATTTAAATCTTTTAAAAAATTGTGCTTTCATTGATATATTTGGCGACTTTAAGAGGATTTTCCAAACTAAGCAAGTGATGGGGTTCAATCCCATCACTTGATTTGGTTTTGTATATTATTTTGTATCATACTTACATGCTCTTTTACACTAATTTTGTCTCAGTTTTGCAGCCCATAGTTGGAGTTTTGACACAAGTGCGCTAAGGAAATATTATTGAACTCTAACTAGTTTTCTTGTAGGACCTCTCAAGTATCCAATATTTATTTCAAGGAGGCCGTGGACACTAGAAGGAGCTACAAATAAGGATAGGCTGTGGGCCTTTGTGGAGATTGTAATTTTCAGATTTTAGCAAGTCTTCATTAGCCCTTGAGGTTTTTATTATTGGAGGGATACTATAGCTATTTCTAGCTCCAAATCTTGTACTATTTCCCTTCATTTTTTGGGCAGCCCTCTAAGAGGCTTTAACTCCCTTGTAATATCATAATAAAAGATCTCTTTTTCTTGTGGGAGCTTGGGTTTTATCTAGTGAAGCGAACATCGCGATTTTTTTGGTCAAACGATAAAATCGGCGATTTTTTGAACTATTTGTTTATTTTCAAAAAATCGCGAATCACGACCCCATCGGTAAAATTCATGGGCCCTTCAAACAACGACCCAATAAACTTGAAAATTTGTTTTTTTTTGTCATTTTTGCAGATAGAGGACATGAATGAGAGCTAGGGAGGAGGAGAAGTCATCTACAAGGGCAAGAGAGGAGAAAAGTGAAGGAATTTAGCAACCCAAGCCAACAAAATTCAAGTTTGGACCAAGTTTCTTCAGCAAAACGTTTTTTCAAGATATGGGCATCAAATTTGATTCTTTTTTTTGCTTTTTTCCTTGTTCTTCCATGGGTTTCTATCACCCATGTATTTTCCATCATTTTTGTTTGCATTTGGTTGTGTTTTTTGTTTTGTTTTGTTTTATTGAGTGGAGAGGGTTTATTTTGGTCAAAAATGCAAAAATTTGGTTGTTAGATTTATTTTTTTATATTTCTTCCTCAAAGTAAGGGGACTTCCTCCACCCACCTCCTCATCGGACATACTAGAGCTAGGCCACAGTTTTCTCCGGGACACACTGGACATTTCGGATATAACATTGGACAGGGCATGGCTGGGACACAACTCCACTCTCTTTTTCCGATTCCGCAACGCCACAGATTGGCTAAGGGCAAAGCGGAAATTATTCTCCCATCCAGACAAAATATTACTGGATGAGGACCTCACAAGAACATAGGTAGCTGAACTTAAATAGGCCAGGGAACAGGTTGCGGCAGCAAGACAGGCAGGAATGTGGGTAGTCATCAGAAAATCTCTACGTAGTTATTTGAGACTCCTTCCCCCCGGGGTGGGCCCCTCGAATCGGTAGCTCCAAATGACAGGCCCGAGAGGAGAGGAGACGGGACACGAGTATTTCGGTACACTGCTGGAACGGTAATGGCTCTTTTTGGTCATCCCCAGGCCTACTGCATGATGCCCTCGCTTCAGCAGACATCCTGCTTGTTACCGAAACACACGCGAGTCCTGTCCGCCCTCTCCCGGACATTACAGGTTACTAGTGGTCCTTAGCTTGCAGAGAGGAGACACGGAGCTCAGGAGGAGTCAGAGGTTCTGGAGGAGTATCGTGCCTCGCCAGAGAGGATCTCAGTGATAGAATATCTGTGCGACTGACGATCATGCCAGATTCATGTGGATCTAGATCAGGGCCAGTGCCCCCTCTCTTAGAGACATTTACATAGCGATATGCTACTTCCCCCGCACTTCCTTTTCCTTTGCCATCCATAGAAGTGACGACGACCCCTTCACGGACTTGTACCCTGACATTACCAAATACTCAACTGTAGGTGACATCATTATCATGGGGGATTTTAATGCTCGAACCGGGGACCTGTAGATACCCATTCATGATTGTACAGAGGATGTCTTCTGCACCCGAGGGATAGATCCAACCTCGGTGAACATGCACCGTACATCAGAGGATAGCCTGGGCCCCACGACAGACTACGGGAAGCACCTTCTACAGATGGGGGAGTCTCACAAGCTAATCACCCTAAACGACCTCCCTTGCTTTCCTTCCTCCCACTTCTTTACTTGTCGACCCCACAGAGAGGGTGCAAGTGTGGTCGACTACGCTCTTGCCAGCCCCGATCTCCTTCCGCACATTCAAAGCTTTTCTATCATACCTATTCCCCTAGCCGATCATGTACTTCTCTCACTTTCTCTTCAGATTGGCATCATGCGCAAGCCCCCCCCACCTTGCAGCGCCCGCCCCAGACCCTCTTCAAGTTCGAAGAAGGCGATCCTGACGTCTTCTCCTCTACCATCAAGCACGCACTTCCTCCTATAGCCCGGTTCACCTCCCTCGTGTCTGCCATTGATAAATACCAATGCCTCTCATCTGCATTATGGGATGCCGCACTCCAGTCCTTCCCTTCCTCCACCCGCTCCGCCTCCGTATCCTCTAGATCTGGAGGATGCCCTATGAATAAATGGTATGACCACGAGTGTAAGTCCCTGCACTGGAATCTCTGCCACACTTTTAGACACGACCGACTGTCATACCCCACTATCCGTTCGACCTACCGCCGCCTCCTTCGCAGCAAAAAGCGCCATTTGTTTCTCCCACCAGAGACAGATTCTTTCCGATCTTCTTCTCCACTCTCCTAAGAAGTTCTGGAGCACCGTCCTTTCTAGGCGATCTCTCAGCCCTACCGACCTCGACCCTACCTCCATGTTCTCCCACACCACCAAGCTGTATGATATCCCTGGGCAACCCCCCACTCAAGTTGTTTCCCCCCCAACCACCTATCACTTCTTCTCCGGCAGAGACATCAGAGAGGCAATCTGGGCTCTAAACAACAGCAAAGCCGCAGATGAAGAAGGCTTCCAGGCGGAATTCTTCAAGTTTGGGCTTCGTCCTCTGGTTGGGTATCTAGCGGATCTTTTCAACCAGGTCATTCGTGATGGCTTCCCTGAGGAATGGTCCCATCATATTATCTATCCTATCTACAAAGTAGGGCCTAATTCTGACCCGAACAACTACAAAACGATCATGGTTGGGCACACCTTCTCCAAGTTGTATGCTACTGCCCTCCACAGGGGACTCTCCAGCTTCCTAGAACAGAAGCAACTTAGGGCCAGGGGGCAAGCTGAGTTCAGATCAGATCATCAGACCACTGACCATATCTTTATTCTTCGGGCACTAATCGAGGATGCCCGGCATAGGTATCGGGAAGGCCTTCGATTCGGTCCCGAGGGAGGACCTATTTCAGATGTTGAGAGAGATTGGCATCTCTTTGACTCTTTTGACTGCTATTATGCGTCTCTACGAGTCCGTGCTTGGCCGTCTCTGCACAGTCGGAGGGATGTCGGAGTTCATCCGAAGCACTATTGGAGTCAAACAGGGGTGCCCACTTTCCCCCCACTCTTTTCGAGATCTACATCGATGAGCTGGAATCTTTTCTCCGAGAGAATATCCAAGAGTCTGATGGGTGCCTTCTCCACCAGGTCCTGATCTCAATTCTACTTTTCGCTGATGATATTGTTCTCCTGGCCTCCTCCTCGGAGGGGCTACAGAGACAGCTTGATACCCTCGCAACTTTCTGTGACCTTCGGCACTTGACGGTGAACCTGAGCAAAACCAAAGTTATAATCTTCAATGGGGTGAAGAAATCCTCGAGTTTCCACTTTCTATTCAAAGGGGAAGAAATCGAAGTCGTCAGCAGCTACACCTACTTGGGAGTGCAGTTCTCGGGTCCCTGCTTCAGCCTTTGGCCGACCTTCCAGCCCAGGATAAACAAAGGATATGGATCCTTGGCCCTTCTAGAGAGACAGTGCTTTCGCCACCATTTCCAGGATATTCCATCCAAGATGAACATCATGGATACCTTGATCCGCCCCACCGTGCTCTATGGATTGGAGGTTTGGGGCCCCTCGCTACTGGTTTCAGATTGGGCCTCGGTTGAGCGAGTCCAGACTCTTCTCCTGCGCCACTTCATCCGGTGCAAGCAGACAGTCCCTCAAAACATCATCCTAGCAGAGTTCGGAGCTAAACCCTTTCGACTGGAGGCAATCTTTAGGATAGTCTCTTATCTTCATCGGATTCGTGGCTTGGCAGACACGAGAGAGGGGAGAGACAGATACCCATACCTGTCCTATTGCTCCTTGGAGAACATCGCTCATAACCAGACTGGCCGCACCAAATGCTGGTTCACATGGATGACAAAACTCCTTGGTCTTATTGGTATCCAGCCAGATCATCTCCCCCCCTTCCAGTATTCACTGAATGACGCCCCGAGGCACCTTCTTCCAAACCTGCAGGAACTTGACAAAATAATCATTGAGGACATCTACAGACAGTATATTCAGACCACATGGGTCAATCCTCCAGGCGGTCTGCGCCCAAAAATGGCCTTTTATGCTGAACACTTTTTGGAGATCAGAGATGGGCTCATCACTCGACTCCCGTATACTCTCCAACATTGGATGCATGCCATTAGGATCCCCCTGGGGCAGCTCAGAGTTGGGTCGCACAGGCTTCGGGTGGAAACAGACCACCATATTGACAGAACGGAGAGGATCCTGTCAGTTTTGCCACTTAAAGGAGGTGGAAACTAAGTCACACTTCATCTTCAGATGCATGGTCTACTATGAGATCCGCGGGCGCTTCTACTGCTTATTCAGAGGCCCCCAGGACCTGGCCAGTTTCCTCAGATACCCGGACCAGCGATGCCTGGCTCTCTACTTCCAAGAGACTTTCAGATACCGCTCGACTCTACTCCAGCCTCCATCTACTTTGGCCACCACTCAGAGGATCACAGACTTCTTCATAGTACTCTCAGCACCACAGGGCACCAAGAGAACCTCCGATCATTCCATAGACCATGACTCCAGATCAATGCGGATCCGGGTTTCTCTTCCCACCAGACCACATCTTCGGCGTTCTAGAACTAGGCACCCCCCGCCACCTAGGGGACGCCCCAAATCCTCCAGGCAACAGCGGCTACAATCCAGATCCAACTCCTCAAGGCAACAGACATTGACATGTTTTCTTCAGCCCTCTTCTATCGGCCTCGGATGTTAGTAGGAGTTGGTCTCTGTTCAGGAGGTCCATCCTTCTCCTCCAGTTCTTCTTCATCATAGCTCATTGTCATAATCTATCAGGCATTCAGTTTTCCAAACTTTACTTCTGTATTCACTATAGCTTTGTATTTCCCGCTTTTATGAAGAAAGGGGACCGTTTGGTCCACTAGCTAGTGTGATGAAATCATTGTAATCAGCAGTCCCATTGACCTTTCCGTAGTCATTCGATGGACATTAATAAAATTATCTTATCTTATCTTATCTTCTTGTGCTTCTAGTTTCTTTCCATTATTTTTGCTTGGGTTTCAATGTGTATTTTCAATTTTGTGAAAATTCTACTGCAGTATCATGGATCTGTTGCTTCTGTTGCCACCTTGTAGACAAAATTTTCTTCAGCTGATTGTTGGAGATTCAGCTTGATCTGCTATCGCTCTGATACCATGTGAAAATTCTACTGCAGTATCATGGTTTTTTTCTCCTACTTAATTTAAAATATTACAAGTTATTTTTAGAAATTAGATTCAGAAAATATCGAAATAAGCACAACTACAGTCTACACATGCAGATCATTTCCTGAATAATACGCTCATCCAACAAAGTGACACATGGATTTTTGGACATAAGTCCACAGAAAAAAACCAAAGCGGGAAAACCAGTGCAGCGGATATGAGTGTTTATTTAATTAAGTAGATTCTGAGTACAGTAAATTTGTGTTCCAGATCTGGAAAACCCGACAGAGAATAAAAGAAATCAAATCTGCAGCTAACCTGTTGTTCTAGTGCCAAATATTTGACTGATCCACACCCTCAAATGAGATTTACAAGCCTCAGCCTGGATCTGGCCCTAAAAACCCCAACGCTGCCCCTGAAGCCCTGACGTCAGCCCTGCTAGCCTCAGAATGCCACTGCACTGCCCAGAGGGGGTTTGCGTAACCCCTGAGAGGGTGACGCAGGCCTTACACTGGCCCTGGAGACCCTTTGCGTAATTTTTGAAGCTCTCTGGAGCCTCTGCGCTATCCTCCGTAGCACCTGCGTAGCTGCTACTTTGCGCTGTCCTTGTTGCTACTCCTCTACCTCTTACTGACTCTTGGCTCTGGGATCAGATCATCCCCTTAGCCAATACTACCCCTCGCTGTAGAAAATTCCTTTGGAAATTCTTAGCAAACCCGCCCTAGAATTCCATATCTATTTGTCAGCTCTGCAATTGTGTGTGTCTCCAACTGACCCTCAAGCCTTTATCTTATACTTTTTCGTTAAACCCTTCAACGACCGAGATTAAATCATTCATCAGCAGCTGAGATTAAAAGATTTCTTGATCCATGTCTTTTAGAACATTTCAACGCATGTGTTAATTAATTCACTTTAATTATTTAATTTTCCTAAGTTTAGACTTAGGAAATCCATTAAAATAGTTAATTATTGGAATAACTTGAACACCAACGGCAATTTCACAAAACACTTTCTGGGTTTTGGAGTTCAAGTGTGTCCTATCCCCTCCACTAAATTTCAGGGCTAGAGCACCCGATGCTACACCAACTACACAAAATCTCAACAATCCCTCTTAGCATGGAGTGTGTTCTAGCAATGCATTCACACCACGCACTACAAGACTTTGAAGTTGGATTCTGTGCAGCTAATGCTTGGCCTATTGCCCTCCATCCTCTGCACTGCTGCTCCCTGTACTGCTGCCCATGCCACTGCCACTGACACAACCACATCTGTACTGCAACTCCCTCTGAACTTGCTGCCTTGTGTTGCCCATAACACTGCCACTGCTAACTGTTGCACTGCAACTCAGTTGCCAAGAAGTAAGCAACTGAAAGACTTCTGCCCAATTGTTTGACAATTAAGTCAAGTTGCCTTCCATCACTTAAGCTCCCTGGATGCTGAGTCACGCTATCCTCCTAGAGGTAGTGTTACGCTGCAACACTGTACTGCGTGAGCACAACTTCTCTGTCTTGCTGAAGTCCCATCAACCCGTTTGTGCTACTGCCTCCATGCTGCTGCTGCCTCTGCATTACGCTGCTCCCTCTTCTGCTCTTCAACTCTCCCTTTTGCTTCAATGTGACCTTCTGGAACCATCTCCCGACTCATTCCGCTACTGTCTTAAGGCTCCCGTAGCTCGTATGTGATCCAGGAGTGGGGTTGACTCAAGGATCTTGCCACTATCTATATATGCTCTACAGATCCATGTCACCCACCTCTTTTCTCGAGGCACATGAGCACTCATGGCTGCATCATCATCAGAGCCATCTTCCTTTGCTGCTGCAGCCTTGAAATCAGAAGATCCTTTCTCCTTCTTCTTAGGACAAGTGCTAGCGAAGTGTCCAAGATCGCCACAGTTAAAGCACCAAACCTTCGAAAGGTCTCTCTTCTTCTTCTCTTGCTGCTTCTTTTCCTTTGATGCAAGTGCTACATCATCCTCCTCCTCTTTGACTTTGGCCTTTCCACTTCCACCACTGATATTCTGCCTCTTAGTGACCCTCCTGATATCCTCTTGGTGGAGGATAGCCCACGTGTCTGCACATGATGGTAACACTGCCCTTCCCAGAATGCTCTGGACAAACATTTCCCATTCTTCGGAGACTGCATTCACGACAGTGCTCACTAAGAGCCCCTCATCGGAGTAGCACCTATGCCGATCAATTGATCTTGGATAGCTTGAAGCCTGAAGAGAAACCTTCGAAAGGTCTCTCTTCTTCTTCTCTTGCTGCTTCTTTTCCTTTGATGCAAGTGCTACATCATTCTCCTCCTCTTTGAATTTGGCCTTTCCACTTCCACCACTGATATTCTACCTCTTAGTGACCCTCCTGATATCCTCTTGGTGGAGGATAGCCCACGTGTCTGCACATGATGGTAACACTGCCCTTCCCAGAATGCTCTGGACAAACATTTCCCATTCTTCGGAGACTGCATTCACGGCAGTGCTCACTAAGAGCCCCTGATCGGAGTAGCACCTATGCCGATCAATTGATCTCGGATAGCTTGAAGCCTGAAGAGGAATGGATCTATCTCTTCACCCTTCATCATTTGGAACAACCACATCTGTTTCTCTAGAAGCATTCTTCATTGGACAGAGCCTCCTTGGTACATCGTGTCCAAAGCTACCCACATGTCATTTGTTGTAGTCTTTCCAGCAATATGAGGTATAATGTGGTCCTTGACTCCGTCAATGATCAAACGCTTCGTTCGCGCTTGATTTTCTTCATATTTCTTTAGAGGATCCACATCGGTTGGTACAGAAAGAATCTTCTCTGCATGATCTTTGAGACCATACTAATCCGGTACTGACAGGATTTTTGCCTTCGAGATAACATAGTTGGACATGCTGTCCAATCTATCCTGATCCCTCAGTCCATATCGCGCCATCTGGCTCAGATCTGATAGGAACAATATTTCTTCTCCCTCTGGATCTGGGTTTCTTGGTGACTAGAAACCCTCTAGTAACTGCTTCTGCTGAAGACTGATTTCTCTCCTGGAAATCTTTCACCCAAACACAATCAGACAACACTCCCCGATCCTCCTGATCGAATCTCAGATCTGCTGAGTAACTGTCTTCCTCCCGACTTTGTTGACTTAGCTAGGCACATTTCTGCACCTACAGAATCTCCACCACACCAGCACTTCTGAAGATCTGAAGCACTGCTTCCAATCTTGGAAAAACTTTTCTGCAGCTGAAGAAATGACAGGATTGCGTCTCACTGATTGGCCCAACGTAGCCTCAGTGCTGCTCAAAAGTGGACTGTGTAACCCCAAACTGGGTGACGCAGTCCTTATGCTGGCCTCGGAAGGCTCCGCGTAAGCTTGATGGCCTTCTGTAGCTACAACACTGCCCTTTCTTGAATCTGTGTTCTTCTGCTATCAGGTTGCCCTTTCTGGATCTGTTGCTTCTAATGCCACCCTGTAGACAAAATTTTCTTCAGCTGATTGCTGGAGATTTAGCTTGATTTGCTATCACTTTGATACCATGTGAAAATTCTACTGCAGTATCATGGATTACTTGATTTAAAATATTACAAGTTATTTTCAGAAATTAGATTAAGAAAATACCAAAATAAACACAACTACAGTCTACACATGCAGATCATTTACTAAATAATACGCTCATCCAACAAAGTGACACATGGATTTTCTGACATAAGTCCCCGGAAAAACCCAAAGCGGGAAAACCAGTGCATTAGATATGAGGGTTTATTTTATTAAGTAGATTATGAGTACAGTAAATCTGGGTTCCAGATCTGGAAAACTCGATGGAGAATAAAAGAATCAAATCTGTAGCTAACCTGTTGTTCTAGTGCCAAATATCTGACTGATCCACACCCTCAAACGGGATTTACATGACTTAGCCCGCATATGGACCTAGAAATCCCAGCGCTGCCCTTGAAGCCCCAACGTTAGCCCTGCTAGCCTCACAATGCCATTACACTGCCTAGAGAGGGACTGTGTAACCCTTGAGAGGGTGACACAGGCCTTACGCTGGCCCTGCAGACCCTCTGTGTAATTTCTGAAGCCGTCTGGAGCACCTGTGTAGCTATTGCTTTGCTTCTCTGCGATGTCCTTGTTGCTGCTCCTCTGCCTCTTATTGACTCTTGGCTCTGGGATCAAATCATCCCCTTAGCTAATACTACCCCTCGCTGCAGAAAATTCCTTCGGAAATTCTTAGCAAACCCGCCCTAGAATTCTAGATCTATTTCTCAGCTCTGCAACTGTGTGTGTCTCCAACTGACCCCCAAGTCTTTCTCTTATACTTTTTCATTGAACTCTTCTATGACCAAGATTAAATCATTCATCAACGACTGAGATTAAAAGACTGCTTAATCTATGTCTTTTAGAACATTTCAGCACATGTGTTAATTAATTCACTTTAATTATTTAATTTTCCTAAGTTTAGACTTAGGAAATCCATTAAAATAATTAATTATTTGAATAACTTGAACACCAACTGCAATTTCACAAAACACTTTCTGGGTTTTGGAGTTCAAGTGTGTCCTATCCCCTCCACAAATTTTTAGGGCTAAAGCACACCCGATGCTACACCAACTATACAAAATCTCAACACTCCCTCTTAACACGGAGTGTGCTCTAGCAATGCATTCACATCACGCACTACAAGATTTTGAAGTGGGATTCTTTGCTGCTGATGCTTGGCTTGCTGCCCTTCATCCTCTGCACGGCTGCTCTATGTACTGTCGCCCATGCTAGTGCAACTAACACTACCACATCTGTATTGCAAGTCCCTTTCAACTTGCTGCATCATGCTGCCCATAGCACTGCCACTACTAACTGCTGCACTGCAACTCAGTTGCCGAGAAGTAAGCTATTGAAAGACTTCTGCCCAACTGTTTGATAGAAAAGTCAGGTTGCCTTCTATCACTGAAGCTCCTTGGATGTTGATTCACGCTGTCCTCCTAGAGGAAATGTTATGCTGCAACCTATGTTGCTAGGAAACGTGGGTGCGGGGACGACACTTTT